>JABSTQ010011256.1:0-364785 GCA_013358835.2 Ixodes persulcatus
GTATGGATTACCTCTGCAACGTCTGGTACGTACACTTTATTCCTTGAGTAGGTTCCCTTTATTTGTTTTGTTAGTAGTAAACTTTACAGGTCGAGCTAGCGCAGGTACCCTGCCCGCAACGCGGCAGTGCGTTGGCTACGCAATCAGGCTCACGACGTCTCTATCGGCCTTCGTGGTGGTCATGCACGGTGTTGAAAGCTTTCAAATAGTTAACGCGACTGCGTTAGTCGGTACAAAAGCTGACATTTCGGTCGATCAGGGGCGGGTTCCGACGTTCTACGGGCAGAGACTGACAAGGCAGCAAGCTTCGGGTTGTGGCGCCCAGAATAATAAACAAACGCTTATCCGAACCAAATCACCGGTGCGAAGCCCGTTAAAATTACGAGTCAATTCTTTTCGCGGCGGATACAAGTGACGGACGTGAACATCACGTTTCTCCGTTGATTTGTCTGCTGTAACGCTAAGACTACAGCGCCTTGGACGCCTCACCAGCGACAGGTGCCATCTTGTTTCGAAAGTCACTGACGTCACGTCAGCGTCGCGTTGTGATCCGCTCCCAGTGTGAATCCGCTCCCAGTGTGAACGCGCCATAATGGCGCGTTCACACTGGAAGCGGATCCGGAAACGCGAAGCGGATCCGCGCATTCTCAACCGCAAAGCGGCTAGGATCGAGCGGTTGGAGAGCGTTTTTGCCAACCACTTCGGGACCGATTTCTCCCAACCGCTTTCACGAACCGCAAAGCGGCAACCAATCACAGCGCGATGCTGACGTGACGTCAGTGACTTTCGAAACAAGATGGCACCTGTCGCTGGTGAGGCGTCCAAGGCGCTGTAATCCTAGCGTTACAGCAGACAAATCAACGAAGAAACGTGATGTTCACGTCCGTCACTTGTATCCGCCGCGAAAAGAATTGACTCGTAATTTTAACGGACTTCGTACCGGTTATTTAATCCGAGTGACACAGCCCGAAGCTCGCTGACTTGTTAATCTCTGCCCGTAGAACGTCAGAACCCGCCCCTGATCTCCTGAAACGTCAGCTTTTTTACCCACGATAGTCGCGTGAACTATTGAAAGCTTTCGATACCGTGCATGACCACCACAAAAGCCGATAGAGACGTCGTGAGCCTGATTGCGTAGCCAACACACTACCGCGGAGCGGGCAGGGTACCTGCGCTAGCTCGACCTGTAACGTTTACTACTAAGAAAAGAAAATAAAGGAAACATACTCAAGGAATAAAGTGTACGTACTAGACGATGCAGAGGTAATCCATGTGGCGTTTATTTGAGCTTAAAGTCAAACAAACAGTAGACTCGATCGACGTGCGAGTGACGGGAGGAGAGTCCGCCACCAACGAAGTCACGACCGGATAGCACCGAACACATTCCCCCGCACCACGGTTCACCCCACCGCTCACAACTTCAAAATTGATAAGGGCGAACGAGGGGGGGAAACTGGCCCTCTATCCGGAAAACAAAGTCAGCTATTCATGCGGGAAGAGTCCATTTCGAAAAAAAAAGGTCGGGAGCATCCTGTTCTGAGTCAGCAAGGCGCGCCTAGCTGGGCTTTGCTTGTGGGCGAAGTCGAGGGAATCACAGGCGAGTTTTGCGGGTCCATGCCTCTTCTTTCGCTGCCTGAACTCGTCATGCATGCGAACATCCCAAAGAAAAATTGGAAAAATCTTCAGGGTGCCGAAATAGCAAAATTTTGGCTTTGAATTGTGGATTAAAGTGGGTTTTGGATTGTAAAACAGGGTTGCTAAACGCAAGTCTCAAAAGATTACGCGTGATCTCCGAGAAACCGACAACCGCCTCTCGCCAGCCGCCAACCGCCCCTCGGTGTGTCTGAACGGGTCGCTTGCGAACCGCATCTGCAACCGCTTCGTGAACGCAGATCCGCTTCTAGTGTGAATGCGCCATAAAGCGGGTTTCACATGCAGTGATTTTGACCCTAGAGCGGCGCGATTTTCGCCATCGCGGAGCTCTGGTTAGAAATTTTTCGCGGCGGCAAAGCGGCAGCTTCCGCCTGGCCGCTCACAGCGCGGCTCGAAATCACGTGACAGGATGAGAAACACTGCGGGAAAGCTGGCGCATAGGACGGCGGCGTTTTCACGTTCTTGAAGCAGACGACAAGCAGAGAAAGTACGCAAGCGACTGGTTTGAGGTTTTTTTTTTTTTTTCGGCGGGTCGAGCTTCTTTGCTTCAGCAGTCGCGTCGAAACTGTTGAGGAGATTATGGAGGAGGGGGATTGCTGCCCCTTCCTCGGAATTTGTTTTCTCAATAAATTACGCGGCTTTTTAATGCTTTCCTCGCTTGAGTACCAACTGTAGCGAGCGCAAGAGGCGCTAGACGGAAGTGGCTTGTGCGAGCGCTAGTGAGAAAAACAAAAGAAGAAGAACTGAGCGACATTGACGTTTCTTTTCCAACACAGATCGTCACACCAAGTATGACAAAATGTATCGCGCCCAGTTCAATGACCTGATTATCAGTGAAGTGTCGGAGCGTCATGTTCTTATGGACTCTCAGCTCAATGAATTTAGGAACAATGGGACCAAAGAGAAGCTCTGGGAAGAGGTGACTGAGGCCGTGAAGGTGATTTACAAGACCGGTATGAAAGCACTGCACATATCGGATATACCAACAACTCCAATGCCGTCCAGAAGGTTCGGGTCGGCCATATCAGTTGGAGTCTTTACATTCGAGGGAGGCGCTGCCCGTGACGCTGCCGAGGATGATCCGAGGTTTCATCCTCCGCGACAACGAAGTTCGAAAAAAAAACATAAACAAATAAGACCAACGTTTGTTTAGTACTTTAAACGATTCTTTGTTTTATTAAGGTGAAATTAAAGGGGAAACTAAAAACTACGGCATTAAAATTGTTGTTAGAAGCCGCTGTAGCCGACTGTGCGCATCTGCTTGCTGCAAGCAACATTGGCCATCGCAACGGCAGAAAACGCTCATGTGAAATGAAACCTAGCGATCCATGCCGCCGCGCCGCTAGCGGCAGCGATTTCGGCCGCGGAATCGCTGCCGCGGAATCGCTGTCTTTAAGAGCTGTGCTCTAAAAAGGGAGATCGCTTACAGATCTCTGTAATGCGAAACTAGAGCCCAGCTCTTGAGGAGGAGGAGGGGAACGTACAGAAGGGAAAGTATACCCCTCCTTCTCCTCCATACCCTCCCCTCCACCTTAGCCGGGAAAATTCCTCGCGAAATTTAAAGGAAACATTTCCCCGCTAGATTTAGCGGGAAATTAAGAAACCCGATAAAAGAAACACTGCGAGAGTGAACGAGAGATTACTTCAAAAGAATAAAAATGCAAGGTTCGGACCGGTGACAAGTGATAAACCCACGCCCAGTGTAAAGTCAGTAGAGAGAAGCGACGACAAGCAAAAATAAAATAATAATAATAAAAAAAAATATTAGTAAAAAGCGATAAAAATCCGCAAACGGCGACACACGAAGAACTCAACCAAACGCAACACGCGTTCGTTTCACAACACACTGACGAAACTTCGAGCGGCGGGGCCGCGAAGAACAACAAAACAGCACTCAATTCCAGACACAACGCTAAACAACTCGCCGCTCGCGGCAGAAATGCAGCCGGGAACAACGTGGAAGTTCTGAGGAAGATGGTTGGTTGGACAAACTTTATTTGATGGGGTGTGTGTCATTGAGCCTCGTGGTTAAGTCCCCTAGTCCAGGACCCCGCAGACCTGAGTCACTCGCCTAGCTCGATCGAGCAGCGCGAGCTACAGATCGGTCTGCGAGGTGCGCAGAGCGGCCTCCCAAGAGGATTGGTATACGTATTGGGAATGGGTCGGATCCCCACTCCGACCGGAGTGGGGTAGGCCCAGGTGCAGTGGTAAAGGGTGGGTTCGGGGGAGTGACAGCCCGGGCATGCGCACCGGTTTCTGTCGGGGAAGAAGCGGTGGAGGTAGAGGAGGTTAGGAAAGGAGAGGGTTTGGAGTTTCCTCCAGTCAGTCGCGTCTTGTCGGGTGAGGGATTTGTGGGGAGGGGGCTACGTTCTCCGTGACATGCGGTAGCACTCAGTGACCTGGGTGTACGTATCTATGGGCGGGTTAATTGGGTTGCCAGTAGAGTCTCTCGCAAAGTCGTCAAAAGGCCGGTCATGCCGTCCTTCCTGAGACAATGCCCGGAGAGTCGCGTCTCGGGCTAGGGCGTCTGCCGCCTCGTAGCCTGGAAGGGAAGCATGGCCGGGGGTCCATACACTCTAAGACCAAATGGAGGAAAAAGGTAGCAACGGCGCATTTTCCTCCCTTCTACTCACGCGCCCCCAAGCGGACACGAGAAGGGAGGAACGAGACGTTTTTCTCCTTCTCCTGGCAGACGGGAGAAAGCTTTCGCCTTCCCGACTCATAATTATTTCGGTTTCGTTTTTCGAGCACGTCGAGTACTTTGATTAATAAAGGTTGTAGAGTTGATTGAGCTTCAACGGCCGCGAAAGCCACCTGTAATTCCGTCTCCCAGTCCAAACGTGCAGAACATTTCGGTTGCATTGACGTTTTTACCACTAATTTTATTAAACGAGCAAACGAAGCCGCTAGAAACAGCGAAGTTCCGGAGCACTGCCAGCGGCGCTACGTACACTGGGTAAGATGGCCGTTTCCGGACTGCGGGGGACGCCTTTTCGGAGGTCGATACGGGGCAGTGACGTCCGAGATGTCATTGCCGGAAACGTAAAGTCCAGCGTCAGGGCGCTGTCATCTTGCTCGACTGGGGTGCGCTGGGACGCGTCGTAATCCGATTACGAAGCCTTGCTACGGCTTCGTACATAATCGGATTATTGCAGCGCCCAAGGGCGCACCCCACTGAGCAAGATGGCGGCGCCCTGAGACCGGACTTGCAAACGTGTATATATATTTTCTTTTATTATTTTTTTAAAGTTTTGTGGTGAGCCTGTCGCAGTCGCAGGTTGTTGTGTCCAGTGTTGGGATGGGGGGAGGCGGCGGTTGCGGTGTGTTATTGTTGCAGTGCCATGCGCTAAAGAACAGAGGCCAAATTCACGAAACGATCTTACGAACCAAAATGTACGTACGACAACAGCTCCGGAGCCGTCTTTCTACGATAAATCAACATGACCGACAACGTCGCTCAGTTACTTGGTCGCGACGACCAATGGTCATTTATATTTCTGCGTGCTCTTCTCGCGAGTCGTGATTTCAAGCAGCAAGAAAAAAGAAGGAAGTGCTTGAAACTGGCCACGACGAACACGAACACTGGATCCACAAACACCCGGGAAAAGCTGCAACGGCAACAATGACACGGACCGAGCGAGCTCGGCAGAATTTAGGCCTAGCATTTACTCCAACTCGGCGCAGCATTGCTCCGACCAGAGCCTGCGCTGCTCCGACGATCCTTGGCCAAGAGCATTTGCCCACGACCGGCTGGCTTGCTGAATGAAATACGCGCCCGCGCGACCCTTGTGGACCCTTCCCGTATTATAGTTTGATCGCTGACCTCAATTTTGGATTAAGAAGTTAATCTCTTTCCCTTGTCGTCTTCTTGTTTTCCGAGGCAGCGGTGACGAACGCTGTCGTCGAAAAGGGACCCTCATCTATTATATCTCCTTGTTTTGTGCAATATGGAGCTCAAATAAACGCCGTGTGGATCACCTTCGCAACACGGTATGTACACTTTGTTATTAGTACGCCATTTTTATTCTGACGACTCTACGTCACTGTCGAACTATAACAGTTCGTGGGAGCTACGCAATGCCGGTCGCACCTTTTTTTGCCCAGTGTCATGTCAGTATCGAGTGGTAATCGTAAAAGATCGGTTTCGAAGCACTTCGATGAAACGCGCGCGTCCGCTCCGAGTGTGCACAGGTATTTACGTGGCTCTTGCTGTCACTCTCGTTGCTCTCGTAGTTGAAACGTATATTTTTTAGCGTCGGCTTGCTCCTGCATCTTCGAGGCCGCGAAAAGCTCCGCGGCGATTTGTTTCCATCTACGTCGCTTTGCAAAAGACTGGCACGGGCCGTCTTTTTGCCAATTATGACAGTTGTGATGACTTCGGAGGAACGAGCTGGGAGCATACTCCGGAGGCGTGCGCGAAGTGAAGAGGTGAAGATAACTGTGGTGAATATGTCAAGGTAACAAATAGGCACAAATAGGTCTATTTTGACAAAAACCGGACATGACGTCACAGACGTCAAACTACTACTCTGCCAGGTATCGACCTCCGATAAAGGCGTCCCGGATTGCGGGACCCACGCGAAACCGCGCGGAACTGTGTCGACGTTTTCGACGTTATGGAAATCGCAGAAACTGCATCCAAGACAGGCAGGTTTTGCTGCCGGGTGCCTGGGTGTCTTCTGTGCTGAGCTCGGTTTTATTTTCCGATGCTGAGTGCCAACCAGCAATCAACGTGGTTCTGTGTTTCTGTGTGTCAGCAACATAGCAGCAACATCGCGGTGGTGTTTGGAGAGTGGCGTCTCCACGGACCCCGAGCCCCGCAGGAGACGCCTGCACCTTAGGTGCTAGGTGCTTGGTGAGTATCGTCACCACGGACCCCAGCCGCGTGGGCCACCATACCCGCACGCAGGGGGCACCTACTTTAGTAGGTGCTTGGTGAGTGGCGTCACTACGAACCCCGAGCAATGTGGGTTCGCCCACCCACGCCTGGCTGTGCGTGGCTCAACCCGTGTCCGGGGAAAAGGGGACCCTGGTGGTTGAGCTGAGCCCGGGTATGTTTGGACCCTTCGGGGCCCCCCGGGCGAAGCAATACACCGCTTCGGCCCCTGCTTCTCGTAGACGGGTGTCCTGGCTTGGCCCGACCAGGATGATTCAGTCAGTCGCCTTTTCTATCCTCTTCTTCCTCCTTTCACTTTTCCTCCCACCTCTTTCTCTTTTCTTCTACACTCTCTTCCTTCCTTTTTCACCTTCTTAGGCGGCAAGGGCCAACCTTGAGTGGAAACAGGTTCTGTCCCTGCAACCACACTAGGGTATAGTGCCCGGGCAGCACTGGTAGAGTAATTGTGTCAGCCAAGCCTTTCTTGCTATGGCACATTACTGTTGTTGCCCTTGTTGGGCTCCGTGGTGGGCGGTGCACCCGGGCACTGAACTTTCTTTCCCATCTTTATGGGTCTGCAAAGCAAAACCTTCCTCGATCGGGCTCCGAAAAGAGTCCGCACTGAAGCACGTACACTTGATGTTCCTGTAGTAGTTACTCCACAGTATCCAAAGTTTTTGGTGCTGCACTCAGAAACTTAGAAACCACTAAGTAAACTGTCTCCTTTTCTTGTCGCAAAAACTCTAGAGGGTGCGTTGGGAAGACTTTTCAGGCTAAGAAGATGACATCAGGTGACCTCCTCGTAGAGGTTCACACAAAGCTCCAGAGTGATGCTCTACTAGCATTGAACTCAGTCTCCGACTACAAAGTCACCGTAACCCCCCACCGCACACTAAATAGAGTACAAGGCGTAATTTCGTAAGATGACTTGTTAGAAACTCCAGAAGCGGAAATTGTAAAGGGCCTCTCCAGCAAGGGTGTGATCGCCACACGGCGCATCACACTTCGACGTGACGGCGTGGAACACAAAACAAAACACTTCGTACTGACCTTTGCAATGACCACACTTCCACAAGCTGTCAAGGCAGGTTACCTACATTGCCGCGTTCGGCCATAGGTACCGAATCCGCTGCGCTGCTTCAAGTGCCAGCGGTTCGGCCACGGCTCGCGGAGCTGTCGCGGATCTGACACGTGTGCGAGGTGCTCTAACAAAGAGCATCGCGCAGATCACTTTGAGAATGATCCAAAGTGCACTAATTGCGAAGGGAAGCACGCTGCATACTCTCGGTCTTGTTCTCTCTGGAAGCAAGAAAAAGAAATACTTACATTGAAGGTCCAAGAGAACATTCCATACCACGAGGCAAAGAAGCGTGTCTTGTTTGCCTCACGTGGTTCATATGCAGAGGCTGTGCGCAGGGGACCTGCACGGCCGATGGTGTCCACGGGGACGCAGACATCTGCGGATGACCTGCGTGTCCCGTCGGGGTCCCCCTCCACCTCGGGAGTGGTGCGGCAAACACCGCCTCTGAGCTCTAGGAAAGATGTGGGCGTGCCCACACCCAGCAAGGAGCAGGGCTTGGCGACCCTTGCTCCTCCCACTGCCCTGCCCCCCAAAGGACGGGGTATGGCACCCCGCCCTTCTGGTACCCAGAGGATCCCTGGCCTGCCAACCAAGCCAGCGGCATCCAAGGGTCAGCCATTGGCGACAACCACCGACGAGCCAATGGATCAAAGTGGGCTCAAGTCCGACGAGGACAGGTCCATGTCGGGGTCGGAGTGTTCCCTTCCTGGCACTGGTGGATCCACCAGTGAGCAGAAGGGTGCCACTAAAAAGAAAAACACTCCTCGTATGAAGATTGATTTTAAGACCTGAAAATATATTCTTTGTCTCTATTTAAGCTTTCCTTCATTTTTACGTTTTTAGCTTTTTAGATTTCACCTTTTTAAATTATGGCCTGCATTAAGCAGTGGAACTGCAGAGGTCTTTTTTGTAATTTAGATGATGTGAAGCTCTTGTTTCAGAGGCATGAACCCTCTGCATTTTGCCTGCAAGAGACTTACCTCAAACCACCCAACAGCAACTTTCTTAGATCATATCAAGTCTACAGGAAGGACCGCGTGACTACCTCTGGCACTTCCGGTGGAGTTGCTATTGTTGTAGACAGTGGCACTCCTGCCTGTGTGGTCCCCCTAGACACGCCTCTGGAGGCCGTTGCGGTGAGGTTGCTACAGCAGCGCCTTATGACAATTTGTTCCATTTACATCCACCCTTCGTTTGTCCTGGAGCTCGCCCAACTTGAAACTTTAGTCGATCAGCTACCTGAACCTTTTACTTTAATGGGCGATTTTAATGCGCACAACCCCCTCTGGGGCAGTGTCCGAACTGACACTCGAGGTTCTGTTGTGGCGCGGTTTTTATCTCTCAGAGAAGTATGTGTACTAAATACAGGAGAGCCAACATATTTTAGTTCTGCTAATCGCTCCTTTTCTTGCATTGACCTCACTATTTGTTCTGCTGCACTTTTTACAGATTTTAGTTGGAATGTATTGGATAACCCTTATGGAAGCGACCATTTTCCGGTGTATCTTATCCCCTTAGAAGTCCTGCCCAGGCTGCCTTGTGGTTCCCCCGTTGGAAGATTTCGTCAGCAGATTGGGATCTTTTTCAGTCAATGATCCCTTCTTCCCTGGATCTTTCACAAGCGGCCTCTGTGGACGAAAAAAATGCTCTCATAACAACAACAATTGTTGAGGCAGCCCGTCTGTCTATCCCACAGACATCCGGCAAGCTGCCGAGACGTCCAAAACCATGGTGGGATAATGAGTGTAAAGAATCTCGAAACCGCCAAAACTTTTCTTGGGCAAGATTTAGGTGGTATCCCACTTCCAGAAACCTCTTGGCATTTAAGCAATTACGTGCAAAAGCCCGCTATATTAGGAACGGGCAAAAAGGATATCCTTTTGCTCGTATGCATCTTCTATTAATAGTTTCACGCCAACGAAGATTGTCTGGGACAGAGTGGGTAGAATGGATGGTGACTACCATCCTTTCTCTATCCCCTTGCTATTAGATGAGGAGGGAGAAGCATTTTCATCATTATATGAACAAGCCAACGCACTGGGTAGGCACTTTGCACAAGTCTCTAGTTCTAAAAATTACACTGCAGAGTTTCTGCAGTTTAAGTCCAAGTGCGAGAGAATTCCAATTCGTAGGTCAGAGGATTGCACTGAAGAATATAATTGTCCTTTTTTCTCTTGTCGAGCTTCGTCGAGCTCTTGCTGCTGCAAAGCCTACATCCCCTGGGCTTGATGCAATTCACCCTAGCATGCTTTCTCATCTACCTGAAACATTTCTAGTCATTCTCCTCCAGTTTTTTAACATCATCTGGGCGAGAGGGAAATTTCATAGCGCCTGGAAACAGGCTATTGTCGTCCCCATCTTAAAACAAGGAAAGGACAGAAGTAAAGCCACGAGCTACAGGCCAATTGCCCTTACTAGCTGTTTAGGGAAGACGTTTGAGCGGCTGGTTAACAACAAGCTAATCTACATACTAGAAGAAAAGAAACTACTAAGCAATTGGCAGTGTGGTTTCCGGACTTCCAGGTCTACAGTCGACCACCTGGTACGTCTTGAGACGACGGTCCGCGAGGCTTTCATAAATAAGCAATTTTGTCTGTCTGTATTTTTCGACCTTGAAAAAGCTTACGACACCGCCTGGCGGTACGGCATATTCCAGGACCTTATCTTGATGGACATAAAAGGGAGAATGTTCAACTGCAGTGCTGACTTTCTGCAGGATCATAGCTTTCAGGTACGCCTGGGAGCTACAATCTCCGACTCTTTCCCCCAGGAGAACGGCGTGCCACAGGGCTGTGTCTTAAGCGTCACTTTGTTCATTATAAAGATAAATTCTCTATCTCAAGTAATTCCGCCCACGATCACTCATTCTCTTTACGTCGACGATGTCCAGGTTTGTTTTTCTTCATGTAACTTAGCTATCTGTGAGCGTCAAGTTCAACTTACGGTAAACAGCATGAGTAGGTGGGCTGACCAGAATGGCTTTCGGTTTTCTGCCGAGAAGACTGTGGCTGTTTGTTTCTCTCGAAAACGAGGAATGTCTCCCGAGCCATCATTGGATATTAAAGGTACACCCATTCCCGTTAAATTAGAGCATAAGTTTTTAGGCCTAGTATTCGATAGTAAATTAACTTTTGGCCCTCATATGAAGGAACTAAGACTAAAATGTCAGCGAAAGTCGAATCTTCTTAATGTCCTTGCACACCGTTCTTGGGGTTCCGACCGTGTCTGCCTTTTGCGAATCTACAGGGCCTGTGTTCGCTCAGTTTTGGATTATGGAAGCATTGTTTACGGTTCTGCCAAACCCTCTACACTTAAAATGTTGGACCCAATCGATCACCAGGGGATCCGGCTGGCAACCGGAGCCTTTCGAACGTCCCCCGTGCCCAGCTTGTATGCTGAGTCAAATGAGTGGTCGCTTGATAAACGGAGGCTTTATCTTAGCACGCAGTACTTTTTAAAACTCCGTACTCTTCCACAGCATCCAAATCTTTCTTTGATTGAAAACATAAAAACGAGCAGGCCTTTCAAAACAAGCCATCCGTAACGCGTCCCTTTGCACTTCGTGTGAAGGATGCTGCAGCGACTTATAGTTTTGACATATCCTGTTCTGTCATGGAAACTGAACAAAGACGTGCTCCTTGGGATGACCTAGCTATAACATGCGACCTCTCTTTGACAAAATACAACAAGAAAGTGGCCGCCGCTAGTGTTATAAAACAAGAATTTTTTGAGATTGCTAGTGGTTACGAGACGGACAAAAGTTTTTTTACTGATGGGACGAAAGGTTCTGGCTATGCTGGCTGTGCTGCGGTTGGGCAGTCCTTCCAACGTGTTAGACGAATTAATGCCAATGTATCTGTGTTTACTGCTGAGCTTCATGGACTCTTATTGATGGTAGACGAAAATAATCAAACAAAATACAGATTATCTGTGATATTTACAGACTCGCTCAGTTCCCTCCTTGCCCTTAACTCTGCAACATCCTGGAAACATCCCCTCGTTTCTTTGCTTCGTGCTAAACTAACAAACGCTATAAAGCAAAACATCACTATTCACTTTTGCTGGGTTCCTAGCCATATAGGAATACACGGCCAATGAGGAAGCCGACCGAGCCGCAGGTGCCTGTGTGAACAGGCCCATTGAAATTCACACTCTCGCAGTTACAGACTATAGAACTACACTACGAAATAAAATAAAAGATTCCTGGCAAGTAGAGTGGGACTCTGATCCTCACAATAAGCTACATGGAGTATAAACCTGTTTTAAGTGAATGGCGCAGCTCCAGACATCGGGAAAGGTTCTATGAGGTCATCTTATGTCGACTGAGGATAGGCCACACACACTTGACTCACGACTACCTTTTTAAGAAACGACGACCCACCAATGTGCGACTACTGCTCAGAAACCTTAAGTGTACTTCACATCCTTTTTAGTATGCCCACAATTTAATAATGAACGCCGCTCCTACTTCCTATCTTTTTCAGAAACAAATACCTTTCCACTTGGCACTGTTTCTTGGAGACGAGCCTGTTACTCCACACACACAAGTTTTTAACTTCTTAGAAAACATTAATATTTTACATCGACTTAAACTGCAAGTTTTTTAAGTTATATTTGATATTTTGATCCACTGCAATAAAAACCTTTAGTCTTGTGATATTTACTCACCGTGTGGTTTGGCGCACTATGGCCTATGTTGCTGCTGCGCCAGAAAAACACCCAAATTCATTCATTCAACATCGCGGTGGCAGTGTTGTGCGTTGTGAACAGAAGACTGGAAATTATCGCCGATGTGACCGTGTGTTCGCGTATCAGTGGTGCAACAACAAGATGAGATGACGTAAACTGTTGGGCATTGATGCCGCTGGTCGGGCCATGATCGGGAGGGGGCGGGGTGTTGCAGGTTGACATTCCGCTTTAGATTAAAGAGTTTTAAAACCCCTTGAGGGATTAGGTGTAATCAATCGACGTGCGGATAGTCATGTGGAATGCTGGTCTGAACTGTAAAGCTCCTATCGCACAGTTGGCCAATGTAACTGTCAGTTGTCTCCTCCCCGAGAGGAATTGCGCTCTGGGGAAAGGACTGAACAGTACGAACCATATTTTAGGGTTAAAAAAATAAGAGGCAAAATAAAAACAAAGGAAAAAACACGCTATCCTTTATTTGAGTCGGTCAGGATGGTGACCGTGGTCATGTCCGGAGCAAAGTTTGGGTTGTCGTGTGTAATCGATATGTTACGCGGTCTCCTCGGCCTCCGCGCAGGTGGGGGAGCCACGGAGCGAGGCGACGGGCCAAACACATGCGCGTCCAAACTGTCCGATTCCGCGTGCGAACCGCCGGAACGACCTTCGAGGGCGGGGTTTTCGTAGCCTCCGGTGCGACGAAACCCTCGCCCTCGAAGGTCGTTCCGGCGGTTCGCACGCGAAATCGGACAGTTTGGAACGCGCATGTGTTTGGCCCTTGGTCACACACTGCGACGCAGCGACAGCCCGAGGAGAGGTGTACTACGCCGTGTCAGTGGTACAGGGCGTCCGCGGGTCGTGGTGGTAGCGTTTGCGGAGGGACTGCGGACGCGCGCTGAGTCGCCTACCCGTGTGCACTTGCGGGTGCATTTTTTAGGGGATGGGCATTACCCGTACCTTCACGGCGATAGTCGGTGGTGCGGGCTTCTGCCGTCCCCCTTCGAGTGGTCGGGACTCGGTGCCGAAGGCGGCGGAGGAGGGCTCTGCCAGTCGTCGTGCAACCGAGCCGGGTCCTCTGCCCGGTCTGCTGCGCTGCAACGAGTTCCTCCACCGTGTTGTGGAGGCCTAGTTGGAAGAGGCGTTTTGTAGACGCGTGTTGCGGGTGGCCCACTGATGTCTTGACTGCTGTGCGGAGCGTGGCGTCCAGTGCCTCCACCTCGAGGCGGCGGAAGTTGTGGAAGGGGGCGTGATGAGCAACGCGGCTCACGAGGAGCGCCTGGACCATCCTGAGGGTGTCGCTTTCCAGGAGACCTCTGCGCTCGTTGGTGACTCGGCGAATCAAGTGAGCTATCTGTCGGCACTGCCTGTGTAGTACCTGGATGGTGTACGTTGCCTTCCGTCCCGTTGTCGTTGGAGGCCCAGAATTCTGAGGCGTTCCACTGTCGGGAGGGGCCGGCCTTCGATACCGACCTCAATCTTCACGTTGATCTTGATCCGGGCTGTACCGCGGATCAATAGAAGCTCTGACTTGTCCACCGAGCACGACTTGCCGGCCGCTCGGGCTTACAGTTGGGTAGCCTCCGCCGCCTCCTGCAGCGCGTCGTGGACCTCTCCGTCTGAGCCGCTCTCGATCCAGGCGGTGATGTCGTCCGCAGCGCGTGGTGGATGCGTGGGATCGCGTTGAGTATTGTGGGGAGCCCTGCTATCGCGATGTTGAACAGGGTCGGCGTGAGGACGGAGCCCCGGGGGTGCCCCTACCGGTCAGCGAGATGAGGTCAGATCGCTGGTCTCCGAGGCCAAGGGTGGCGGTTCGGTCCGCTTTGAACGACCGCACGTAATCGTACGTCCGCCTCCCGCACCGTGCGCAATCAATAATTGCGTCATGCCACACGTTGTCAAATGCGCCATTGAGGTCAAGAATCAGCACCGCCCGGGTCTGGGCGGTACCGGGGTAGTCGGGGACGTCCGAACATGGAGTCTGTGAAAAAGCCGTTGACTCCAGGTGCGGCTGAAGCCGGTGGAGCACCACGTGCTCCATGAGTTTACAGATGCACGAGGTAAGTGAGATAGGGTGGAGTTTTTAATGCGACCAAGGTTTGCCCGGTTTGGGAAGAAGCGTGATGTCTCCTCGCTTCCCAGATGCGGGCAGTTCCCCGGTCGCCCAGACCCGGTTAAAGAATTGTGTGAGGGCGATGATAGAGCCATTGTCAAGGTTTTTTAGGAGCCTGTACGTTACGCCATCCTTGCCCGGGGCGTTGCTGCGCGAGATGTTTTGGAGCGCGTTCCGGATTTCCTGCTCGGTGATGTCTACGTCGAGGGGGTGGCCTGTGTGACCGCAATGTGGGTACGGCGAATATGCGGGGCGAGGTCCGGCCGCGATGTAGCGGTCTTTGAGCGTCGCCCAAAGCTGGTCTCTGGTCGCGCTTTTCGGGAGAGAGCGGAAGTGTGTAGTGATAGCCTTGCTCGACTCGATCCGAGATGTAGAAGGGTCGAGCAATGTGCGCAGCAAGCTCCATGTTTTTTTTCGAGCCTAAAGTGCCCTGTAGCTGGTCACAGAGTGTGTGCCATTTGGTTTAGGTTAGCTCTTCGGCGTATCGCCCGGCCTCTTGTGTGAGGCGAGTGACTCGCGCGCGGAGTTTGCGGTTGTGTTTTTTCTTTCTCCACCTCGTCGTGAGACCGCGGCGTGCCTCCCTGAGATGGAGAAGGTGGGGGTCAATGATGGGCGCTTTGTCGGTCGCGTAGACTTTCATGGTTGCCCATTCGACGTCTGCCTGTAGCTGTTGGACCCACTGATCGAGCGCGTCGTCGTCGTTGATCGTGTGGTCAGCGGTTAGTGTAGTCGTGCGGATCTGACGGAACGCGTCCCAGTTCAACAACCGTTGTGGCAGGCCCCGCTTGCGGTTGAGCGCGACGGGTACCCGGGTCTCGATCATGAAGTGGTTCGACCCCAGGTTCTCCCCGAGGTTCGTCCAGGTGCACTCGTTGTGCGTTCTAGCGAGCGTGAGGTCCGGGCAGGTGTCGCGGCTGACACTGTTGCCTATCCGAGTCGGTTGGTCGGGCTCGTTTAAGAGAGTCAGGCGGTGGACATCGATGGCGTCCATCAGCCATCTCCCCTTATCGTGGCCTTGACGTAGCCAAGCGCGGGGTGCGTGGCATTGAAGTCACCTACCATCACGAGGTCGTCGGTCTTCCGCGTGCGGCGCGTATCGCGTCCCGGAAGAGGTCGTCGAACATGTCTCGCGGTCGGCTCGGAGGGCTATATATGTTCAGTAGACAGTCCTCTCTTGTCCCTCCCCTGTGGCAGGAGTTCGAGGAAGACATGCGGCACTGGGCTACAGAGTGTGTGTACAATTACCGGGATATGTTTTGCTACGAGTATGCTAACGCGAGGTTTGTCCTCCACGTCCGCCAGTTCCTGACTGAATGCAACGTATCCCGACATAGAAGGTACGCAATCCATTTCCTGCAGTGCCACGGCGTCTGGTTTGTGTTCCTGTGTGGCGATGAACTGTGTGAGGCTGCCGCGCTTGCGGCGGTACCCCGGCAGTTCCATTGCCACAATCGAGTTGCATTTGCGTTGTTTATGATTCGTGTTTGCGAAGAGCTACTGTTGAGTGAACTGTCCACTGTGTTGATTGGAATGTTGGGTTGGTGGCATTGCGGGGTCTAGTTGGAAGCTTGATTGGATTGTTTTTGCTTGTGTGGGAGGGGAGGGAGTACGAGAGACTCGAATCGCGACGGTTTGTGTTTTGTTGAATATTGCCCGTCTTCACGGTGGTGTTGGTTTTGAGGCATGTTGATTTGCGTGGTGGGAGACGAGATGGGGGGTGGGTTAAACGACTGAACGGTGGTACGGGTGCACTCGTCTAGCTTCGTGGTTGTCGCGCTGGCTGTGTGTGCCGATTTGTAGGAGAGGGCTTTGCTTCGGTTGGTGGAATTGCGTCGGGGGTTGCTGATGGCGGCCAAGACTAGTTGGGAAAGTTGTTGCACAATTTGTTTCATCATTTGCTGTTGTGCCTCCCTTATCTCCTTTCGTAGATTCCGTCGTACCTCTGTTATGAGAGCTTGTAGCTCGTCGCGTGGTTGTTTTTAAAGCGTTTCGCCTGGCCTCAGCTCTAAAGGCTGATTCACACTGCACCGTTTTTTTTACGCTACGTTACGTTACGCAAACTTCCGTACAAGTCACCGGGACATATGTGCCTCATACTAAGCGTGGCTAGCGGTTTAAAGGGAGAGCTTGGCACGGGACATTCGAGACACGAATGTTTCGATGACTTATACGTAACGTAACTTAACGTAAGAAAATTGGGCAGTGTGAATGAGCTTTAAGTTCTTGTCGGAAGCGTTCAAAATCTTCCTTGATGTCCTCTTTGATTTAGGTCCCGACTTTTTGTAGGGATTGGGCGTATCGCTATTGGGTATTCGCGGGGGTGTTTTGTTTATACCCTTCGGTTGCAGGTGTGTCGGTTGCGTGAGCGGTTGTTTGTTTTATTCGAGGGGGAGGTTGGCGGTGTTTTCGCTCCGCGGTAGTAGTGCCAATGTATTGCAAGGAAGAGAGGCGCACGCGGGACAGGGGGAGTGAGAAGGGTTAGGAGGCCGCGCTGCCCAACTCACTTTTGCGCGCTAGTGTCCAGTCTCTTGGGTGTTGATCTCTGGTTGATTTTGCTGGTCCGCCCGTCGTTGCTGTTCACGCTTTCTTTGTTGGCTCCGCGATCTGGTCGAGGACTGGGTTTTGGCCTTGTTGGCATTGTCGCTTGGGTTGCGTCTGTCGCCATTCCATTCTGGGTAGCTTTCATTTTGGTGTGGCTCGGCTGTCCCGGGGGAGGACCTGAGCTGCTGCGATCATATTCCTTAGTAGGGTACGTTGTTGGGCTAGTTGGTTCATCTTAGTTAAACATATAAAATAGCGCAAAAAACAAGGACAAGAAGTATACAGGACAAGCGGTGACCAAAACTCAGTAGTCTGCGCGGCAAGACGGCGAAATGAACGAAAGTTCCCCTCAGCTACACAGTCAGTGTAATACGTGTAACACAAGACACGCAACAGGTCATAGAAGAGCCGGACGTGGAGCCAGAGTTCGGACCTCAGTATCTTCGAAATCCGCTTGACGTGGCCAAAGGACGGTCTGACGAATCTAAAAAGAGTAGATTCTTCCGCGGGTACCAGTCCTTTCCTCAAGCAAAACGAGATGAGTCTTGCACGACAAGTAGCAAAGGCGATATGGCTGACTAGACACGAAGCTGATTCACTAAACGTAGAACATAAAAAGGGCCCACTGTAGAATAAATATAGTTTAGTAGGGTACGTTGTTGGGCTAGTTGGTTTATCTTAGTTAAACATATAAATAGCGCAAGAAAGACAAGGACAAGAAGTATACAGGACAAGCGGTGACCAAAACTCAGTAGTCTGCGCGGCAAGATTGCGAAATGAACGAAAGTTCCCCTCAGCTACACAGTCAGTGTAATACGTGTAGCACAGGACACGCAACAGGTCAGAAGAGCCGGGCTAGGCGCCAGAGATCGGACCTCAGTATCTTCGAAATCCGCTTGACGTGGCCAAAGGACGGTCTGACGAATCCAAAAAGAGTAGATACTTCCGCGGGTACCAGTCCTTTCCTCAAGCAAAACGAGATGAGTCTTGCACGACAAGCAGCAAAGGCGATATGGCTGGCCAGACACGCAGCTGATTCACTAAACGTAGAACAGAGAAAGGGCCCACTGTAGAAGAAATATAGTTTAGTAGAAAACGTTGTTGGGCTAGTTGGTTCATCTTAGTTAAACATATGAAATAGCGCAAAAAATACAAGGACAAGAAGTATAAGGGACAAGCGCTGACCAAAACTCAGTAGTCTGCGCGGCAAGACGGCGAAATGAACGAAAGCCGATGGAAGAACTCTTTTTGGATTCGTCAGACCGTACTCTTTTTGTACTCTTTTTGGATTCGTCAGACCGTCCTTTGGCCACGTCAAGCGGATTTTGAAGATACTGGCGTCCGAACTCTGGTGCCAAGTCCGGCTTTTCTATGACCTGTTCCGTGTTCTGTTCTACACGTATTACACTGACTGTGTAGCTGAGGGGAACTTCCGTTGATTTCGCCGTCTTGCCGCACAGACTACTGAGTTTTGGTCAGCGCTTGTCCTGTATACTTCTTGTCCTTGTATGTTTTGCGCTATTTTATATGTTTACCTACCATATTCCTTCTCCACGTTCGTAGGGATGGAGGAGTCGCGGTTCACGCGGTTGTAGCTTGGTAGTTCCGGTCAGTGGTGGCTCGCCGAGGCAGTGTATGGTAGCGATGGGGCGGGGACGGTGGAGTTCGTTGTTGCTGTTCTTTCTCCCGCTGATACCGCGCCACGTGTTCCTTGTTGTAGGGGGCCATCTGACGGGCCGGGCAGCGGGGATCGGCTGCCGGGTGTTCGCCTCTGCAGTTAACGCAGTGGGCGGTGCATTCATGGTCTTCCATGGCTCCGCCGGGCGCGCCACACGTAGTACAGCGGCCATGTTCTGGTTGTGGGCAGACGTCGGTGCGGTGCCCTAGGCCTTGGCACACGCCGCATACTCGCGGCTTCGGCTGGTACGGTCGGCAGGGGTATTCTCCGCCCGATAGATACACGAAGCGTGGTACCTTGACGCCTTTGAAGGTGATGACAGCGGTGTTTGTTTGTCCCATCATCCGGGCATAGAGGATGTTGATCCCGGTGGCGCATAAGTTTTCAGTCAGTTCCTCGGCCGTAGTCCGCGTTTCGACACCAGAGACGACGCCCCTGCACGAGTTGTCGGGGACTGCCAGGTACGCCGTAACTTCGTATTGCTTGGTGCCGAATGTGAGTGCTGATATCTGTTGTACACGGGTAAAGGAATCCATGTGGGGGGTACTCACGACGACCAGATTTTGATCTCGGCGGAACCTTATGGTGGCTTGGGCCGTCTCGGCGGCGGACAGTTGGGCCGTCACGATGATGGCTTGCGTGATCTTATCTGTTGTTCAGGCTCTAAAATTGAGTCCATCTCTTGGCCGGATGACCACTTTGTAGTCGTCATCTGGGAGTGGTGGCAGCTTCTTCTGGCGCACGGCCTGTGTTTTCTTTCATCGGCTTCTGTTTTCTTGGTTACAGAGGTAACTGGAGCCACCCGTTCCTTGACGGGGATGCCCGGTTGGCTTCATGTTGCCAGTCGGGCAATTCCCAGCTGCCGTAGTCTTGTCGGCTACGGTGTAGTTGTTAATCTCGGCTGCTGATGCTTTTCTTTATCAAGTTGGAGTTGTTGCTTTCGGGCTCGTCGGATGACTATATCCGTCCAGGAAAATCGATTTTTTCCCTCCTGTTAATGTCGAGGGTCATCGCTTTTGGGCCCGAGGTAGGAGAAGCTGCGCTGGTGGATTCAAAGTCCAGGGGAAAGGTCAGACGAAGTCCGAAGACTCACCGACTTCTTGGGCCCGACGAACGACGAATGCTTGACTTGCCCGGCGTGGCGAACTGGTCACTCGGCGGCCGAAGCAACGCAGCACCGCACACGCACACACAGTCTCCGAAAAGGGAAAAACCGACGCCCGTAGGCAAGCAGGCCACCGAGGGCAAACGCCAAAAAGGCAGCACTGGGGCAACCTGCCCAAGAGAATTCCACAAACTTCAACTTTCGGGAACAGACGACGGGAGGAACGACTAGCCGACCTGACGGGCCAGATGGGGGGTCCGCCTTTCGGAGTGAGTGAGAGTACTGAAGAAAGGAAATCAAAGGAAGTGTTGCATGGCCAGCCCTTCTCCCGAGAAAACCGTGCCTCTTATAACCTATGGTTCCCTTTTGCAGACCTACCTTCAAAACACTAATCCCCTGCCAGGGTCTCCGAGGTCGAGGTCGGGGGAAGTCACTTCCTACTCGGACCAAGCTACCCAGGCAAAATATAAAAAAAAAACTCACGACAACTGGCCTCGACAAAAACACGTCTACAATTTTTCCTCTTTAGAAAAGAGGCAATGAGCTGCCCGGCGGCCTTGTCCTGGCGGCAGAGACGCGAGCACCTCCAAAGATAATCCCATAAGTGGAAGCGGGAATCGACAGGGATGGATTCCAAAGAGTTCCATATGGGGGTTTCAGCGAAAAAGAAAAACGCGTTCTAAACAAAGACACAACCAAAGGAAAAACAAAACAAAAAAAACTGAAATTTGTGACAGAAGGTCGCTACTTCCAAATCCCATTGTCAAATGGAAAGAGGCTCGTTGTTTTTTCTTTTTTTTTTTTTTACGCCGCGTTTTTACGAGAATGCAGATGCACTTTGACGCTTGGGGCACCTGCTTATCATATTAACTGGCAAGTCGCAGGGAATGATACCAGTACATGGTTTGGACAAACATCTCAAAGGTCCGACTGTAAAGGCCCGTTCACACTCTTGCGACCGAGTACGACCGAGAGAGACGAGACTTGTTACAACCTCTTAAAATATTTTTAGGACGAAAGAACACACTGGCACTCTGGCGCCATCTATGCGGTGACCCTGGAACTGCATTTCACAAGAGCGAAGGTTTTGCGGGATTTCTGAGGTCAAATGTGCGTAAGAAAGGCTCGTTTATAACGTTGACAACAGTTTTGCGAGCCAAGAAAG
Organism: Ixodes persulcatus; assembly: GCA_013358835.2. Lineage (NCBI taxonomy): Eukaryota > Metazoa > Arthropoda > Arachnida > Ixodida > Ixodidae > Ixodes > Ixodes persulcatus. The sequence goes on from JABSTQ010011256.1 coordinate 20,893, forward strand.
AAAGGATAATGCGCGAGAGAAATAGAAAATATGATGGACCGCCAAGTTTACACTGTTACCTAATAGATGGCACCAGTGTGTCCTCTCGCTGTAAGAGATATTAAAGGGATACTTCAACGAAATTTGAAATATTCCCGTCGTGTTCAAAAATAGGTTGAATATGATCCACAATATCCGTAAATGGCAATCGCACGTTTGTATTTTGAGCCTGATGGCTGTATTTTTCGTTATAAACGACCCACTCTGGAAAGCGCTCGGAGAAGGCCCAGCGGAGACAACGTGACATCCAACGCAATCGTGACGTAGGTCGTCTCGGGACGAGCAAAGCTACAGCGAGGCTGACGTCGAGGGGATGACCTAGTCGTTCCAGCCACCGAAGGGGCTGCTTTTGTACGAATTTGGAGCGACAGGTTAATCTTCTATAATTTTGTAGGGGGACAATAGCGGCTTCTGCGACACACAAAAGGCATTCTCGGGAAGAGGGGAGTGCCTCCTTCCCCTCTTCTCTCGTCGTGGCCGGAGGCGAGACACTCACCGTCACTAGCTGTCAAGGTTCCTAGACGGGCATTACAAGCGAAGCGTTAGCGACATCCACCAGGTGCTCTTTGATAATTGTTTAATTCGTTTTAAAATTCCTTTTCGAGACTTTTTTTAACAAGATATTGGTATGTTCGATGTGATACTGCTCCTTTGAACACATATAGACCAAAAAATGAGCGCCGAAATTTCGTTTTAGTCTCCCTTTAAAAGGTTCCAAGGCACCAGGTTCTAAGAGGTCACAAGTGTGTGAACGGACCTTAAAGTGTTCAATTTCTAACTTTGAAAGTTCGAATATCCTGTGCTCGAAAACACACTTTTTGATTCCATCAAAGTTTCGCACAAGGTTCTGGTTTGCGTAGTACGTGCAGCATCGCGGGGGGGGGGGGGGGGGGGGGGGAAGGGGGTGTATGTCTCGGGAAGGGCTCGGCCCCCCCCCCCCCCCCCACCTGGATCCGTCAGTGGTTTATGGATGTTGCGCTATTAATGAAGATTTGTTCAACCCTGGCAGAATAACTGCATTTCTTTCTCACAACTACTACCCCCCGAGCTTCTTTGCAGTAAACAAAACTTTTACCTCGGCTGCGACAAAAAAAGAAAGGGAGATTGTGAAATGAAATCAGCACCGCGCTTGTTGCTCCACTCGACGTTCGCTAGGTAAGTTTTCGCCGCCGCCGACATCAAAGTTTTAGCCACCTTCATGAACCTAAGTCGAACGCCACGTTCGACAAAAAAGACAGCAAAATCCCGTCTCTGTGAGTGTTGAAGAAACAGACACGTCGTCCATGTCAGTTGTGTTCTCTATTCTACATGACCGCGCTTTAAGTATTCAATAATATTTTTATCAGCAAACTCTCATGTTCAGTTTTAGAGGTGTTTTACAAGCCTCGTTTACCGACGCCAGATCAAGTGTACAGAAATTACTGCAAACCAATGGGATTGTTTTCTGGCTTTCCAAAGTAAATATTTTTTTTTTTTAAATATATAACATTAAAATGAGGCTTCTGGTGTGCTTTCAGCTTTTGTTGTTCACTGTTAACCATACGCATCTTCAAGTAGGGTTGGTGGCGTAGATTAACAAAACTGTAATCCTTTTGCCTCGCTTTAACAGCCTTGGTTTCGTCCGAATGCATCGAGCTGCATGCGCGACAAGAAAAGCGCAGGCCGACATTACAACGTGCATAAAAGAAGAAGAAAAAAGTTCAGAAACAAATTTGGTACAACTTCGTGAAAAGATTAAGGCCCAGTTCAATAGTGGTAAATGGCTCGCGGCGACAACGTACGCATGTTTCTTCGCGTTGTCACCGATTGTTTTTGTTAAAGGCTGCGTCTCAAGTAACAAAAAAAAAAAGAAAGCATTGCGAAACTGTTTGCGTTCACGTCGCGCACGAATCAAAGGTTTATCGCTGCATCCACAGCGGAACGCAGCAACGCGTTGTCCTCGCATCTCTCGCACGAAGCGCGGTCGCTTGTTTTCTTGGGGTCTTTGCCGGTCGGGTCCCCCCCCCCCCCCAATCACTGGTTTCGTTCTCTCACCTCTACCAAGATGGCGGACGTAGCTCTCGGCGCGCTACTAGATGGCGCTCTACATTTCGCATATACAATATACGGCTCTGCGCATATGGTGTGTTTTCCGTCGTAATTCAATTACCCGTCAGAGAATTGAATTGGTGTTGAGTTCACGTGACGTCAATTTTCCCAGAAACTTAATTTGTCCACTAAATCTAGCGGAAAAACTCAATTTCCCCGCTAAATTTAGCGATGAACTGAATTGATGCTAAGGTCACGTGTCCTCAATTTTCCTATTAAATCTAGCGGAGAAACTGAATTTGTCTGCTCTAGCGGAAAAACTGAATTCCCCCGCCGACGCCGCGAAACACGGAAACGGGCGCCTCAGAGCTGGGCTCTAAAAGGTAATTCATGCAGGTTGTTTTATACCTTTGTTACACGGGCACACTTAACTGCAGTTGTGCTGAGCCACAGTTACCACACAGTACTTCCAGACAATATTCTGCGGCTATGCAGCATTCAAAGCTATGGGCGCACGTGCGCTTTAGCATCTTGAGCGCCAATCAAAGCAGTGCACGCGCACTCTTCACTTCTTCTGAAATAGCTGTCCGAGAGTATAGTGCGGTAACTGTGGTGCCGCGTAAGAGCAGTTTAAGGAGAGTTAACTGGAGTTAAGGGTGCCCGAGTAACATGGACATTACACTTTCGCCTGCATGTAGACGCCATTGTGAATATTTTTTTCCTGAATTAAAACGTGCGTTGCTAAACATTTATGCTAATTACTGCGAGTGTTCATTATTCTAGGCGGCAGGGAAAAATGTCACGTGACGTCCAAAATACTGGCTGTGATCCTCGTGTATGGTGTGTTCTATTGGCAGTAATTATAACTGGACCAGAAAAATTTCTCTTCCCTCGTAGATTGAGATATAAAAAATCTCACATCTCCTCTCTTTATTATTTATATCGTCCCAGATGGTCAAGGCTGGACGAGCGTAAAACTTAAAAAATAAAAGTTTAATTGGCGACCTTGGGCCAGGAACAAAAGAATGAGCGTCGAAGGAGCAGCGAGCGTTGCGGCGGCGGCGTGTCAGCTGGTTGGAGCGAGACTGCGAGAAAGAGTGCCTCACCGTCGGGAGAGTCTGAGTGAGTCGGCAATGCCACGCTCAGCCCCTTACCTACAACACTCGGTATCTCGAATATTCGACCTAGAATGTTCGGGAGTGAACTAGGGCGTGACCATAGCCTTCTATATACTGACAAAGCGCCTGGAAGATCGCCACGAGAAGCGGCCCCCGAAGTGGAAAAGGTGGAGCGGCAGACCACAGATGAGAGGAGAGCCACGTGACTGGCGCCCCGCTGCGGCGAGACGCCGAAACACACTTCTCCCGAGCGAGCAAGTGTGTTTCAGGTCCTCGCCGCTGCAAAAGCTGAGCGCTGTGCTACCAGATCCTCGCGCTCCAAATCTGCGACCGGGCACTCTATGGCTCCGTCGTCGAACTGCCAGGCTTTGTGAGTATAGGGGAGGCTATGGCGTGACTTACTCGGCAAGGTAATTCTGGCATCCTTATCTTTTACACTCGGGGTAAGAGTAAACTCGAATCTTCTAGAAGTACGGAGAAGCGTTTCTTCTCGGTCGTGCACGCTGCACTATTGTCATTACTGTCATCATATAACATCTACATCAGTGCAATGTGTCATATTGCTCTCATTGAAGCGTTACCTTTTGATCGAATGATTTGTCAGTTTAAATGCCCAATCTTAACGAAATGACTCGTTGATAAAGATAATTGACTGAACGATTTCCACTAGAAGCTTACCTATCATTATTTTTTTAATATTATTATCTACAAAGGTTTGGTTTTGTTTTTTTAAATTTATGTTAGCTTTGTGTTGTGTGCCTGTTTAAAATGCAACATTTAGTTTTGTATTAACTCGGTAAAGACTCATAGTCATCCCCACTTTATATGCTGGGAGCATTCTCTCCTTCACTGTAATTACCAAAATGGTAAACCTGGCGCCGCTGCTAATTTCTTTTTAAAATCTGGGTAAAATTCAGGATGTGTATAAAAGCAAATGGGTGAAGGACTCCCCCAGTTTCTTTTAAAAGATGCAAAGATCGGGATAGGGACCTGGAAGTTTATCTCAAGAGAGGAAACCAGGACAGCAATGGTGCCATCGAATGTTCTCCGAAGAAGTAAGACAAGGAAGTTTTCTGAGACTGTCGATGAAAGTCTGAAAAATAGATGTAAATTTAAAACAGTAATCAGCTGAAAATGAGCGTCTTCACCGTGCTTTGCCCAGGAGAAAAAAGGATATAACACTCCAGTTTGCAGCATTGAAACCTGGGATGAAGGCCAGTCAAACGCAGAATTCGGGGTCGCCCGCGACTAATGCAAAAACATGTTATATAGGAGAAAATGACAAAATGAAAAGTTACCACCAAGACAGCGAGGCTGAGCGAAAGCCCATTCAGTCTATCTATGCTGGAACGCAAACTAAATGATGTAGAAAACTGCATCTGGCACTGATTGGCTATTCTCTCGGGTCACGTGACATGACGTTGAAATGTAGTTTTTCCCTATGCAGTTCGAGCTATGCTCGTAAAATGATGCAGTTGGCGGTGACGTCAAAATGTCGTCACCATGCACTTTGACGATGCAGTTAACTGAGTGGTCGAGACGAAGCCAGAGATCAATCTGCATCGTAAAAGATGGCGACCCGAATATATGCACCTCTACTGTTGGGTTTGCCAGCGGATCGAGTTTTTAGAGATCACCGGGATGCTTTCGAGACGAGCGATGCGAGGTTTATGGGCGAATACCGGCTGACCAAAGGGGTGACTCGCTGGCTGTGCGGCCAGCTTCGTGGAAAGCTCCAGCGGCGTCGCGAAGGGCCCCGTGTGCTGACGGTCGAACAACAAGTCCTCGCAGCTCTACGCTTTTGCGCTGCTGGTGGCTTCCAGGAAACCGTCAGGAGCGACGAAAACATTCGTGTTCACCAGTGCTCTGTGAGTCGCGTACTTGTTGATGTCACCAACGCTATCATCGATTGCCTCGGATCGAAGGGGCTGTGTTTCCAGCAAATTCAAGCAGAGAAGGCGCTCACAAAAAGGAAGTTCTTCGAGCGATGCACGTTCAGCGGCGTGATGGATAAATATTCTAAATAATCTTACACGATTCATCATGATTGTGTTTTCATTTGAGTGCACCCCATAAAAGCGATTTGGCTGAGCGAAAAGCCAAGCAAGCAATGGTAACAGGCTTAAGTTGAGCTAGTTCGTTCATACTTCAGGTAGAGAGAGAGAGATACTTTATTTTAAAGCAACTACTTCAGGCAAGGCCAGCTGAACTAGAATTAACATACACATAAAGAAAAGACCATACACAACGTTGGACTAACAACTGATTTTCTTTTTCCTCCTCTTCTACTACGAACCCAACTTGAGGGAAATATTCTCTTTTCTTCCTACTTCACCGAAAATTTAACCCCTGAAGGAAAATTTTTCTTTCTCGTGCAGCACGAGAGAAGTTGCACTAACGCAGTCAAACAAAGTCAAAAAGTAAAATTTGTCGTTAGTTGTTTATACAGCAGGAGGTTAGTCTGCCTGAACATGGCGACATTGTAACCCACTGTCGATAAGCAATTTAGCCAGTGCAGTACGACTGCTAGCCCGGGGTCTTTAACATGCATCACAAAGTAGTGATACACGACCGCACGCCGGTACGATGCTCATCCAGATCGAAACGGGAAGGGGCGGGGAGGGGCGGTGCTCCGAGCTTGTGTGCGCTAGTCCATTCGGCGATTCTCCGAAATTCCCTGTAGGGAAAACAAAAACGATGTAGTTTCAACTCCATCGCCACAGTTCGGCGACGTCACCGGACACGTCACGGTGCAGTTCTCTTCCGATGTAGTTTGTTGGCGATGGAGATTAGGCTCCTCCCACCGGCGACGTCACGATGCAGTTTCTCCACCGCTTTTTCCAGCATAGACAGACAGCTCTCAAGAAACGGCGGCGGCATTGGGCGCGTCGGAGGAGTCCTCACTTTTTGTTGTGCCGGCCTTCCGCTAGATGGCGACAGGTCGAGTATAAGAGTGCACCAAACTCTCAAGAAAGTGGCGTATGGCCATGTGAAAACGCTCTAGTGACTTTGGAGATGTCATCTGGTAATTTCTCAGAGAGAAATAATGGCAGCTATATGAACAATACAAATAAACGGTGCGCCCCCGATGACCCCTAAGGCAATGCATACCAAACTATATTATATATATATATTTTTTTTTTCTTTCTCTGCATGTTTGGTTGTTTTGCCAAATGCGTTTAAATGCGGTAGCTTTAACCTTAAACGCCCAAAGGGAATATATTTCCCACCTCTTTAAATGGGCCCTAATTCCCAGAGGGACCTATATTTCCTTTCGGTATGGTGGCGCCATCAACCGAAAAATATAATAAACTGAACAAAAATATATGTTTTGGTTTCTGCACAAGCCAGCAGGTGAGAGAAAAACTTTTGTTCATGGGTTCGGGATTTTCCAACATGGCGTCCCCTTCCTAAGGTGCCGAAAGAGTGCGACGGCTACTTGCCCAGTAACCGGGGAAAATCGCCCGCAAGAGTAAGGAAATTCTTTACATTTCATTCACTAGTTTGTTATTCTGTGCAATATAAATTCTCTGTACTTTCTCTATCTCAAGTTAGAGTAGTTCGAATTGCACTCACGTGGTGGGAACATATTTCCCTACCGGCATTCAGCGAACTTTTGTTTATTATTATATTATCTGTTTTTGTCTCTAGATGACGAAGTCTTTGTCCAGAGAAGAAGCTCTGGAGCTTTACTTTACTTTCCCAGACAATACCGGGCGGTCTTTGGACGAAAAGAAAGACAAAGACGTCGATGAACCATCAACTGTATTCACACGCTCGAAGGTTCCGCAAGACCAGGCCAAGTCACAGCATGCCGTCAGCTCTTCCGATGAAGATGAATCGATCTCGGACTCAGACTCCGACCAGAACGACGTCACCTCGAACGATTCAGTCTGGAAAGAACGGTTACTGCTGCAAGGAAATACCATTCCAGATTTTCATTCAGGGGCCCCTGGCTTCTTCCAATCTTGTTCCAACTCGCGCATCAGTGTTGATTTTTGACGAACTGTTTGGTGATGCAGTGAAGATCATTGTTGAGGAAACAAACCTGTATGCAAAAGAGATGAAAATAAAAAATTGGGAAGATGCGACGTTGGAAGAGCTAAGGGCATTTCTGGCCATTATGATCAGGATGAGCATCCATAAGCTCGAAAACAAAAGGGATTATTGGTCAACCGACAGCGATCTTGCCGTACCGTTGATCAGCATCATTATGCAAAGATCTCGATTCTTTCAGCTGCTACAAGCCCTGCACGCAAATGATAACAAGACTGCCGTGCACAAAGGAGACGCTTGATATGACCCACTGCACAAGCTCCGACCGTTGGTCACAGAACTTTCAAAAAAGTTTAAGAAGTGCTACGCATCATCCGTCTTCCACTCGGTAGGTGAGAGCATGATTCCATTCGAAGGGAAGACGTCCTTCAAGCAGTACATGCCGCTGAAACCCATCAAGCGGGGCTTCAAAGTATGGGTTCGTGCTGACCCAACGTCCGGCTTTCTCAGCCAGTTTGAGGTGTACACGGGGAAGGAGAGCGACGGCGGTGGCCTTGGTTTAAGGGTAGTCAAGAAGTTGACGGAGGACCTCGTTGGGTCAGAATGTCTGGTTGTGTTTGACATCTTTTCTTCGCCTGAGCTGCTGCAAGAGCTGTTTGATGATGGCATCTATGCAGTTTCGACTGTTCGACAACAAAGAAAGGGACTTTCTGAAACACTAAAAAGTGAAAACCATTTACAACTCCCCGTAACGCCGAATTAGAGCGCAGCTCTTGAGGAGGAGGAGGGAAGGGTACTGGGGGGTGGGTCACGTGACCCTGGGGGGATACGTGACCTGGGGGTCACGTGACGATGCGGATGCCTGATGACGTCATCAGTGACGTCACTGATAACGTCATCAGTAATGATGACAATGTCAATGACGTCATCAGTGACGTCACTGATGACGTCATCAGTGACGCCACGCGTCCCATAATGCGCCGCGCGGTTACGCCGACGGCGACGCCGACGCCGACGGTGACGCCGCTCAAGCCGGAAACGGGCGCCTAAGAGCTGCGCTCTAAATACAAGATGATGATGAGCGAGGGGGAGTCAAGGGAAATGTGGCTGCCCTGAAGTGGCAAGATAAGAGACTCGTAAACATTCTGACAACGGCCCACAATCCTTCCGAATGCGTAAGTGTGCCAAAAAAGATCAAAGATGGCTCAAAGAAAGATGTAAAGTGCCCCCTGGCTGTTGTCGAATACACGAAGTACATGCGTGGTGTCGACCGGTTCGACCAGCTCCGAGAGTACCACACCGTGAGTCGGAAGTCACGAAAGTGGTGGATGCGTATTTTTTACTTTCTTCTTGACTGCATGCTCGTCAACAGCTATGTTCTATACAAGCTCCCTGAGGAAAACAGCATGGACCACCTCCGCTTTCTTGTAAGCCAGTCAAGACAGCTGGTCAACGGCTACGCTGGAAGGAAAGCGATCAGCCCCACTAGCTCTCCGTCGGCCATCCAAGAAGCAGCACGAGAAAGAGCTCGGCGTACCGGACGATACCCGCTTTTCTGCGTCACCAAGAGAGGAGAAGCCCGCATTTTTGCCCTTTCCACCCACCTGTTTATGCTCCTCTCTTTGTGCTCCTTTCCACCCCTCTCCATTTTGGACGCTTTCTCACACCACCTCCTTCTGCTCCTCACGTTTCTGTGTGCTGGGTCCGTAGTTCTGACAGCAGCGCACTCGGCTTCCGCGCCGGTGACCGGGATTCCATCCCTGGCACGGGTTCCTATTTTTTTTTTTTCAAGATCGTTTAGCCGGTATGGACCGACCGACCTACAGATTTCGTGCTCACACGGCTTCTGAGGTTGGTAGGTCGTATAAAGCTACCGCTTTAAAAATCACTTTGCTAGGGAATGAAAGGGGATCACGAAATATTGTGTTTAAAATACTCGTACTTTGAAAGTACACTGTATTTATAGTACTTTACTGCAAGTAAAGACTAAACACCCGGTGCACTTACTACTTAACTTGAAGTAAGTACATAACCTCTCATTCACTTTGTACTTCACTTCAGGTACTTTTTATATGTACTTTACCCAACACTGATGGATGGTGTACTCCTGCGAGGGTTCGCATTGTGCAGGCGCGCATGTGTGCGTGTTGATGAGGAGATGCGACAGCGCGCCGGTGATGGCGCCGAGACGAAAATGAATGCCGTGCCGTTAGCACTGTAATGGAAGAGCATCCAATTACGCACATTCCGAACCGTACAAGCACAAATACAAGCACACTCACATGCTTTCATCATTTGGGTCTCCCCCACTGCTGTCTCTCGCCCAACCCCCCGAACAAACTTCTAAAACCATTGGTGCCGCTTAAGAAAAGAAAATGAGAACGACCGTCTTGGCCTCGGCCGGCCTTCTAGACTTGAATGCAAGCAGCTCTTGAAGTCCCTACCGGTGGCAAAGGGTCTCTGTTGCAGTCATCTTGGGGGGGGGGGGGGGGGGGGAGTGAGTGAGTAGTACATACTTTGACAAGCAGCTGGCCTGTGGTGGGACCATGGGTGTACCCATGGTTTTACCCATGGGTTTAGTTCTCAACTTCACTGCTAGGGACGCGACGGTTGGATCAAGGGGTCTCAGAACATTCAAATCCGCGGGGGTTATGAGATCCCCCGAGACCCCCTTGTCTTTAAGCACCGAATGCAAGGCCCATGTTTGGCCAAAGCCTTTCATAAATGGAACCGTGAAGCCCGAGCGCCGGGCCGACCCGTGGCTCGCGGGTTGACCCGTACCCGTGCAGACCTCTATCCACAACGTAGAAGAAAAGGCAGAGATATTACTTTTTAAGATAGAGGGGGGGGGGGGGTACTTTTACTCTGCTGGAACTGAAATAAATGATGTGTCACTGTGAAATACGTCCATGCTGCATATTCGCGAACCGGCATGCACGTTAGAAGTCGTAAAAAGCGGGGATTCTTAGGACACGTGTGGTTAGGGGCAGCTTCATGCAGTCGGGCTATCCCGCCACAAAGACGCCGCCTTTTAATCCGACGTCGATCTGAAAGCAAAAGACCACGCGGCAAACAAGGTAATAGCTCTTCCTTTGTCAAACGCAAGCTCGGAGACGGGCTTGAAGGCACATCCGAAGTGTCGCTCACCTCAAACTTTGGCAACAAATAAAACACTATCTGTTTTGAAAAGGCTGTCTTTTCCTGGCTAGGGTACAGTTCCCAAAAAAGGGAAGCGACGGCATGTCTAAAAGCTCTCTCTCTCTCTCTCCTACCCCCTTTCCGAGGCAAGCGGTCCAACGAGTCAAAAGACCCAACGCATCAAAAAATTCATTTGAGAGCTTTAGAATAGCGTAAAGACCCTTGCGTCAGCACTGCGTACAACGCATGCAAGCTGTCGACGTAACGTAACGTGAGAGTGGTTTTCCCTGCGCTGTCACCGTCAATAAATGTCGACGTAACGTTACGGAGCGCGTTGAACGCGCACTTTTAGTATAGACGCTTTACACACGCGCCAGATTGAGCCGCCATAGCCGCCCTTCTCTTGTCTTACCGAGATGCCGAGCCACTGAAGCGGGCGTTGACGAGTCTCCACAACGGCCTATGCTGGGGGGAAGGACCCAGTAACACTTAAAATGGCAATAACCTGTCCTGCTGTGGAAATGATGAAGTCAAGCGAACGGAATAAGAGGGAACAAAAACTGAAGGTCAGTTATGGCGGCGCCCATGCACAGCTGCTGTAAAGCGTCTATAGCGGAAGGCCAACGCAAACGTAAATACTTACAGCGCCATCTAGATGTGCTCCTGCGAACTGCTTCAAACAATCCAAGGCGGGTATTGGGTCAAGCCAATTTAACACCGCGAATCTCCTCGCTTTGCTAAAAGTGCGTGAATCTCTTTCCAGTTGCCTGTTGTAAACGTGTTTTGTCTTTTTCGTTTTAGGGCTGTGCGACCAGCAGTTCGATCTATGGTTCGCTCCAGTGTGTTGTGGGATCCCTACTATCTTATGTTGGCCTCGTCATTGGCTTCAAAGTATGCAAGCAATAGGTCCCACCGCTCGCGTACCGAGCGCACGGTAAACACCTTTTTGGGTTCGACGGCGTCGCCAACGTTCTTGGCTGTGGACACCCATCTTTGTGGGCGCTCGAAAGGGTTCGTCGCGTTGATTTCTTTGATCAGGTTGTGGGTCGCCTGTCAATACCGCCCGATAAGGCCGAGTTTCACTCGCTCCGAGGAAGTCACACGGGGAAGCGCTACCATTGGGAAAAGGTTTAAACTGTACTTAAGTTTCGAGTCCGATGAAGAGGAGGGCCAAGGCTGTCTAGTGGTTCGGGTCTTCAGTTGGAGGCCTTGCTCGGCACCGGCTCTTTCGTCTGACTCCAGCTCCCTTCCACAAGGTTGAGGTCATCTTCCATGGTGAAGCGAACCCGTACAACGCGCGTAGCACTTCCACTGGTTCGCCTCACCGCCGCCATTTTCCAAACTGGTGTAGTCTCGCGCTCTCCCGTGCGCGACGAGAGCAACGAGAATGGCACGCAGGGAACCGCTACGTACGCTCGCAAAAATCGATAGCGAGCGTACGTACGCATAGCTCGCTGCAGTGCGTACGTATGGCTCATTCGCAGTGTGGAGGACGCAGCGTTAACGCTAACGTAGGGGGCTTACGTTTGCTCCTATACGCATTACTAAAACTCTCCATTATTGAACCTCCTGACTCGTTGGACCTCTTCACGCGTTGGACCTTTTGACTCGCCATGGATCTTTTGATACCTTGGATCTCTTGACGCGTTGGACATCTTAATCCACATTGCATCTCTTGACTCGTGTTTTACGAGTCAGGGGGTCCAACGCGTCAAGAGATCCATTATTTGACCTTGTCACTCCATGGACCTCTTGACTCCCTGTCCGATCACCGGAAAAGGGGTTGGGGGGAGGGGAGGGCTTCGGTGAAAGTCGGAACAAGGAGAAGAAGAAAGGGAATAAGAAAAATCAAAACAACGATGAATGACGACTTTCAGGTGGCAAGGAGGAACGTGGCAGTCAACGGGGTGGGATCCCGCAGCTAAGAGCAAAGCAACGAAAAAGAGGGGGATGAGAGAAGAGGACCCAGTAGTCTCGGGTACTAAAGTCACTGGATCTGGGAAAGTAGCGCCATTGCCTTCTCACCCGCTAGCCGGACACAAACAAATACCAACATACAGACGACAAAACCTCTCAAGGTGATTGGCTCATCACTGTCGGTTGCCATGATGATTGCCATTTTGGACCCTTTCAAAGCATCGAAGCTTCAAAAGGGTCGTTAAAACCAGTCGCACCAAGATCGCTATGGAGCGTCATTGTACTGAAAGCGTTCCTCGGCCAATATGAGCGTCTTTGGCACCGTGCATGCAATAAAATTATCAAGACAGTAAAATTTATTTTCAATGCCACCAAGCACTGACGTAGCGTGTGATGGCGGTACGAAGATACACGGCATTACACGCGACGTTGGTGCTTAGAGGCATTGCAAAATAAGAGCAACATAATAGTAAGAGATATGAGGAAATAAGCATGAGTGATCAGTTTATTACATGCACAGTGCCAAAGACACTCATATCGGCGGAGGAACGCTTTCAGTACGATGATGCTCCATAGCGATCTTGGTGCAACTGGCTTTGACGACCCTTTCGAAGCTTCGAAGCTTTGAAAGAGTCCGAAATGGCGATCACCATAGCAACCGACAGCGATGAGCCAATCACCTTGAGAGGTTTTGTCGTCTGTATGTTGGTATTTGTTTGTGTCCGGCTAGCAGGCGGGAAGGCCATGGCGCTACTTTCCTAGATCCAGTGACTTTAGGGTACGACAGGTTTTGGGATCCTGAATGGCTAACTACGTCACAGCATTGTGCGTCTTCATTTCAATCGGCTGGTGATCAACGCAATCCGTTCGTGCGGTATGCTTGACTACGGGAGGAATCCCCCGAGAGATGGGCGCGCTGTACGGTCGCGGGGACGGGCGGCGGAGAAAAGCTCATCGGAGATAAGCTGGCCGGAGAAGAAATCACCGCAGAACTGTCTAATGCGGAGAAAAGCTCACCGGTCTTTTGCCTGATGCGGAGAACAACTCACCTACAAATCTAAGAATCGAGGGTTCACTCACGCGACACACGTTCACTCACCTGAAGTATGCAGGGATGCTTTCTGCGCATGCGGTCATTCTGCACTTCACTAGCAGATTTAACGCGCCAGGGGTTGCCCGACGAAAATAAAACAAATAACTTTAATAGAGCGATAATTTAAAAAAAAAAGACATAACGGGGGGAAATATAACCAGTGTAGAGGGCTGCAGCTTGAGAAGTTTTTGGATGTTTATATATGAAATTAACTTTTATGTAGTATGCTGTCACCGTATTGCCAAATCTTCACTTCATTTGAACGGAAAATAAAAAGAAGGTCGTATTTCCTCTATCCAACGTACGTTGGAAATAAATATGGTTACACTCACGCGAAATCGGTTGACATAAAATGGGAACTAGGGCTGCAGCCAGGGTGGAGAATGAAAATCAAGATGTATTAAATCGTGATTTAAAATCAGACGGGTTTCACTAGGATGAGTTAAATCAAACATTTCCCGCAAATATAATTCCTAAAATATATATATATTTTTTTACTTACCGTTCGTTTATCATTTGACGCTTTTAATATGCGCATATGTAATGTAAATGTAAATAATATTCACACGATAAATATTTATATCGGACTGAACACGAGCCAAAAGCACTGGTCTTCCGAAGAAATCGATGCGTTCAGCTTTATTTCTACCTCCGACTTCGTTCTTCAGTTCCGTCACATATTTTTGCAGTCAAATCAGAACGCAAAAGATAGAAACGAAAACTGGGAAAGCAATGTCGTGTTGTAAGAGAATCAGACCGCGAAAAACAAAAGCAAATACAGCTCTTTCGCTCACGAAGAACTAAGCAGTTTTTGTTCTAGTACGGCGGGGTTTTCATGAACAAAACGTTGTTAAAATTGGAGGAATTCATTTTCCGCATTGTTTTCACCAATCGGAAGAATTGATCAAACAACTTGCCGTGTGTAAAAATGCATATAGTGATAAAAAAAATCAATATGTTATGGTGCTCTTAGTCTGATATAATTTAAATAAATCTGATTTAAATAAAAAATGATATTTTTCATTTTTATTTTTCTATCTTTTTACAGCAGAGCGATCTGATATGAAGTGTGCACTGCGTGACAGTGTCAGCATAAACGAACGATGGGCTTTTTTTTTCCTTATTTTTTTGGGGTTGCCGTCAAAACTTCTAGTGCTGTGGAAATTACTCATTCGGGCACAAACCTATGCAATAAAGGTTTGACGCTGCCCAACCCCTTCTCCAATATGTAAATTGCAAAAAATCGCTTCGCGCTAACTCTGCGGTATGGTGTAGTGCCTGCTTGAGAGGCGCCCGAAACCTTGGTAGCGCTACTGCTATTAAATGATAACGACCACTTTGGATAATACTTTAATTCGAGGTGAGCCTTTCTCCGGGTCTGTCAAAAGACCGGTGAGCTTTTCTTCGGTGAGATTTTTTCCGGGATTCCGCGGGGACGCAGGTTGTTTCTCGAATGTAGACGAACAGTTAGTCGGTGATTTGTTTACGAGGAGCATAAACGCATCATGAACTCAACTGGCAGGAAGGCACGTGTGGATGATTTGGACAGCGTAATGTTTGTCAGTCATTCAGAGAGATTCAACATGTCTTACCGCAGTATATTGCCGGTCAGTGCAGCATGACTGCTGACTGGCACCACGCTGTACGGAGAACCTGCATTGGCGTGTGTTCGTGTAATCACTATTGCGTGGTGCATGTAAAGAACTCAAGCTATACTCCGTTTCACCTAAGGATGGACCGCAGTCGATGCTAGAAGCCATCCTTCGAGAGTGTCATGGGACATCTTGCTCCGCGCGTCGCCGAGCGCTCTGAACCAGAAGGTCACGTGACATACCGTCGGCTCAGGATTGGTTGCGCTGGCTCGTAGTGTCCGCTACGGTCCCTCGTAAGGTGAAACAGAACAGATCAGTCGTATGGCCCCGGCTAAATGACTAATTTGCGGGTTAGAGATAGGTCGCCCCTTGGATGGCTGACAAGCATCGAGCTGTTTCAATATCCACAAACACCGGTCAGATTTGTGTTGACTGCGTACGGTTCATCATTTTCATTTTATCTGTCTGATCTTTCGCGGATAATGAAAAAATTCCAAGCGGGAGATCTCCTAGTTGGTTGCACAACGAAGCCCCAACGGCGCAACGCTGGACCACTGATAAACCAAAATTGCGCTGCTTTAAAAAGCCCCTGAAAAGAAAAAAAAAAAACAAGCTTTTTTTTTAACAGTCAGGTTGGAACACGCCTGTCAAAAAATTAATTTTACGCGAAAAAAAAATGTTTAGGGCAATATTTACGGCGCCAGACGCGATTTAGTTGGCAGTTATCTCCTTTCCACTCGTTTTCTCTCTCGGCATTTCGGGCGCGTGGAGAAGAAGTGGGTCGGCTTCGCCCTCACGTTGAGGTGGAAAGAGCGAATGACCAAGATTGTCATTCCGGAATGACCCGGGACGTCATGGACTTTGCGCGCAGAAACTCAGATAAATCTCTCGCCGTCAATATTGCTCTAAAAAATGTTGTTCGCGTATTTTCTTTTACATGTGTGTCCAAACCAGATTGTTTAAAACAAACATTTCTTTTTTCTTTTCAGGGGCCCTTTAAAGCAAAGCAATTTTCGTTTATCAGTGGTCTAGCAGACACTTCATTTGACAGACACGTTCGTCGCCGATGGGGCTTCGTTGTGCAACCAACTAGGACATCTCCCGCTTAGAATGTTTTCATTACCCGCGAGAGATCAGAGAGATAAAATAAAAATGATGAACCGAACGCAGTCAACACAAATCTGAGCGGTGTTTGTGACTCCTCGCGACTAGGGTGTTGAGCTTTCCGTGCCCCCCTTGCATTATGACGGGGCAGTCCTTGAGTCATTGTATGTATTTCTTAACCCCTATTGGATTTCTTGACTCGCGTCTTCCAAGTTAAGAGATCCGAAGCGTCAAGAGACCCGTTATTGTACCTCCTGACTCGATGAATCTTTTGGCTCGTTGCACCTTTTGGCTCTCCATGGATCTTCTGAGTCGTTGGATCTCTGCGCTTTGTACCTCTTGATCCACATTGGATTTCTTAATTCGTGTCTTGCGAGCTAGAAGGTCCAACGCGTCAAGAGATCCATTAATGGACCATTGGACTCGATGAATCTTTTGACTTATTATTATTTACTAATACTACTCGCCTCGTTGACGTAGCAGGCACACAAGATGCACAAATAAGAAAGCGCTATAACAAGAAGAAAAAATAGCGGCAGTGCTCTGCTGCACTGCAATGCATACAATATTTCATGTAAAGTCAAGGTGTTGTGTCATGAGCACCGGCGGAAAAACAAAACTCAAGCAAAACCCTGGCTTCAAAACGAACACATAACAAAAAAAAAAAAATCAATCAGAACATTACTAAAAAAAAAAAAAAACGAATGTACAACGAAATTTTAACATGTTAACTCTCCGATATAAGGTAAATATTTTATTCAATCTGCGAGAAGAATAAAGACAGAGACGCACTAGCGAGAACGTCAACCGGCAAGAAAGTTCATTTTCGAATACTTGGCGGAAAAAATGACTGGTGAAATACATTGTTCCTAGCAGCAAACTCTCTACTCGACAGATGATGCAATCTTCTTGTTACCCGTGGTTGGAAGAAAGAAATGTATTTGTTTTTGTTAATATTTAGGTTGCCATAGACAATTAGGTATAAGAATTTAAGTCGATCATTATGACGTCTACTGTCGAGGCAAAAAAGGCTGGTATTCTGCAGGAGCTGTCTGGGAGATACAGACCAACTGTGAGAGCTATGAATAATCCGAAAGGCATTTCTTTTGTCTTTTCTCCAAGTTATTTTTATATTCTTTAGTGTCAGAATCCCGAACTACTGCTGCATATTCTAGAATGGGTCTTACGTAGGACTTGTAAGCAAGCAACTTTGTTGATGGACTGCAGCGCCCAAGGGAGTTTTTAAAACGCGCGTTGTGATATATAAATCTCGGCGAAACTGTCGTAATACATACAATAAACTCCTAGCATAGCAACTCCGCAAGTACGGATCTCTGACTTATTACATTTTCCCGGTCCATTGTTCTCAAACTACTCTGCTGCACCTATATATATATATATATACAGAGAGAGAGAGAGAGAGACAGAGTAAATGTGGTTGTTCCAGCGCATATCAGATGACTCCCAGGTGTTTGAAAGATTCAACGTTTTGCAGTGGCACACCGTCTATGGAATAGGAAAATTGTAAAGTGCTTCTTTTCCGCATGATACTCATAAATACAGATTTTTTTTTTTGCATTAAGTGTCATTTGCCATTTTTTGCACCATGAATTTATTTTTGCCAGGGACATGTCACATGTGAATATGAAGATGGTGGTCATGGCTAGAAACCTCGCTGTAAAAAACACATTCAACGACAAAAGGCTTAATCTGAACTGGAATGCCATCTAAAATATCGTTAAAGAATATTAAAAAAAAAAATTGCTCCAAGAACATATTCCTTGGCACTCCAGAGCAGTGTTGTTCCCGTTACCGAAAATAAGTTACGAAATAGCGTTAGAAAAAAACCTATCGCGTTAGAGAGCTCCGTTTCCATTTTGCAGATGTAACGAAATGACGGTGATTATAATGTTAAAATTCTGAAACTGCGAAGGAAACTCGAAAGGAAAAAATAAAAGCCGTTTACAACTACCTGTAACGCCGAATTAGAGCGCAGCTCTTGAGGAGGGAAAGGCGTGACCTCGGGGGGGGGTCACGTGACCTCGAGGGGTGGGGGCGGAGAAACTTTTCCGCTAAATTTAGCGGGGAAAATTTTCCGCTAGATTTAGCGGGGAAACTCTTCTGCTAAATTTAGCGGGGAAAATTTTTCGCTAGATTTAGCGGGGAAAATTTTCCACTAGATTTAGCGGGGAAAATTTTCCGCTAGATCTAGCGGGGAAAATTTTCCGCTAGATTTAGCGGGGAAAATTTTCCGCTAGATTTAGCGGGAAAATTTTCCGCTAAATTTAGCGGGGAAAATTTTCCGCTAGATTTAGCGGGGAAAATTTTCCGCTAGATTTAGCGGGGAAAATTTTCCGCTAAATTTAGCGGGGAAAATTTTCCGCTAGATTTAGCGGGAAAAATTTTCCGCTAAATTTAGCGGGGAAAATTTTTCTCTATACTTCGTTTCACCTTATGTGCGAGCGAAGGCAAAGCTGGAAGCGCGAGCACGAAAGCTCCGTGCCTTCAGGCTTTGCTCGAGCGCGCGAGCTGGGCAGAAACGCAAAAAGCGCTTGTCTCGCGCTTCTAGCTTTGGCTTCGCTCGCAGATAAAGTGAAACGAAGTATAGATTTAGCGGGGAAAATTTTCCGCTAAATTTAGCGGGGAAAATTTTCCGCTAGATTTAGCGGGAAAAATTTTCCGCTAAATTTAGCGGGGAAAAGTTTTCGCTAGATTTAGCAGGGAAAATTTTCCGCTAGATTTAGCGGGAAAATTTTTTCGCTAGATTTAGCGAGGAAAATTTTCCGCTAAATTTAGCGGGGAAATTTACCCATCATGCACCGCGCGGTTACGCCGACGGCGACGCCGACGCCGACGCCGACGGCGATGCCGCTCAAGCCGGAAACGGGCGCCTAAGAGCTGCACTCTAAAAGTGTAAGTCACAGAAATAAGGGGACAGACGAACGTTTCAAACTCAGTTAATAAATTTTCTTAGCTGTTAAAGTTGGTAACCGAGTTTGAGACGTGTGTCTGTCCCCTTACTTCTCGGACTTCTTACACTTTTAGAGCGCAGCTCCTAGGCGCCCGTTTCCGGCTTGAGCGGCGTCGCCGTCGTCGTCGCCGTCGCCGTCGGCGTAACCGCGCGGTGCATGATGGGTAAATTTCCCCGCTAAATTTAGCGGGAAATTTTCCCCCATATATTTAGCGGAAAAATTTTTCCACGCTAAATTTAGCGGAAAATTTTCCCCGCTAGATTTAGCGGAAAATTTTCCCCGCTAAATCTAGCGGAAAATCTTCCCCGCTAAAATTTAGCGGGAAATTTTCCCCACTAAATCTAGCGGAAAATTTTCCCCGCTAAATTTAGCGGAAATTTTTCCCCGCTAAATTTAGCGGGAAATTTTCTCCGTCCCCCCGCCCTCGAGGTCACTTGACCCCACGCCACGTCCCCCCCCCCCCGCGAGGTCACGTGACCCCCCGTGCCTTCCCCTCCTCCTCAAGAGCTGCGCTCTAATTCGGCGTTACAGGGAGTTGTAAACGGCTTCCATTTTTTTCCTTTCAAGTTTTCTTCCCAGCCTCAGGATTTTAACATGATGGTCAACATACACCAGCTCGTCTGCACCTTGACAATTTTTTCCGGAAATACCGGTGTCGTTACTTGCCATGACTAACGGACGCTACTTTTACGTTATTTTGTCGTTACATTGTTTTCACTGTTAGTATATGACAGCTGCTTATAATAAACCGCCTCTATAAACTTCGGCAACAATGCACTTGTTCAGAGTGATTATTCATTTATGTATTTGTACTTTTCAGCGCCGGAGCATTACATCAGAGGAGTGCGGTACAGACCACATTTATACGTTGGAAACTCACACAAACCGCACAAGTCAGCGACCAACAATTTAAATAACCAATTCAAAATAACACACAGTTAAACATTTCAATAACCCCAAAAATACTAACAAAGAACTTCACGTTGCATTGATGAGGTTAATAAAAGATTCACCGTCGGGCAGGATGTGTAATCGCAGACTTGTGCCTATCTCAAATACTCTACTCAAGATACTGTATTTTAAATACTTTTTGAAGTATCTTGGTATCTTGCAAATACTTATGATCGGGAGTATTTGATACTGTATTTTAATTACATTTCTGAGTACCTTGTACTCATTATGCCAAATACATTTTGACATTCCGCCATTTTCCGAGTTTCTCGGTATGAAGTGGCGCAAGCGTGGTACGAGCAAACGTGAACATTCTTTCGAGCAACCAAATCATGTTGCTAGCTCCGATAAGCTACGGTGACTTAGATTGAGCTCGTGAAAACATCGCTTTTGTGCCGATTGTGACTCATATTTCACGCCGAAGTTCGTACAATCAAGGTTTTCCCCCCGCCTTCGCAATGGCGCCTTTTGTTTCCTAGAATTTCCCCCCAAAAATCCTAAAACAAAAGGGGTAGTTTACGTAAGTAAAGATTGCCACACTGATGCGCAACGCAAAACGGGAAACGACCCACGACAAAATGCAGACTTTAGTGTCAAGAAAATAAGAAATAAAAGAAAATAAAAAAAGACACAATTTTTTTGTACATTTGATTTTGCTGCGGCAAAACGCCGAGGCTTTTTCTTCTTTCTTTTCTTTTTGTCGTCAGCCCGGCACTCTTAGCGCTCGCAAACACTGTATGTAAGCGAACATTGATAAGCAGGGAACAGGACTGGACTCAAAATGCCAAGAAAGTGCCCCCCAAGCTTAAGTGTCTTTCTGAACGCAACCTACTTGAAGAAGGCGCGACCAGTGCCGTGGCTATTATGTGGGCTTTCTTTGTTATCCATTCACTCAATTCCTTATCCTAAGTTCGTTTATAGTGAACTCCCCATATAGGGAATATGGATTGTAGTTAAGCGATGCGTCTCACTAAAACCGTGCAGTACAGCCAGAGCTACAGGCGCGAGAGTATATCCCGACCGGGTCAAGAGAAGGGAAACGAGGAACGGGGAATCGCAGCCCTTCTCTCCCGTTCCTCCTTTCCGATCCTCTTGAACAGGTTGGAATACGCTCTCTCCCCTGTAGCTAAAACCTTGTAGCTGCACTGCACGGTTTTAGAAAGACGGGATATAAGGTGCGCCATAAGACGTGATATTCAGCGATGTTACTATAGCTAAAGTCACCTCCTTCTTTTTTTCTTTTTTTCTGTCCCAGAAATGTTTTGTGACACATTCTGTTCCTTATAGTTTGAGTGCAGAGAATAACCCTACGATGTATTTTTTGTTTTGTTTTGCTTGTTGCCGTTTTGTGCTTTTGCGTGCTAATAAAATATTCTGGTAAACCAGATCCTCGCAACTGTATAAAGGGCCGCCCACACTAGCGAGAAAACGCGAAAAGGACTGCGAGAAACCGGCACATCTGTGCTTCGTATGAAGCATGGAATCCAATTCAAGGAATCATCTTGGCACGCGATATAAGCAGCACGGATGTCCTGGTTTCTCGCAGTCGTTTTCGCGTTTTCTCGCTAGTGTGGGCGGCCCTTAATTGTGTTTGTCACTGACGTCAAAAGAAATTACGCAATGCGGAAGTATCTTCAAAAGTAATTCAATTACATTTCAAAGTATTTGTACTCTACTCAAGATACTTTACAGTGCAAGTAACTTGAGTTGTGTTTTAAATACTTTATGAAGCAGGTATTTAGTAACTTAACCTAAATACTTTTATCGAGTATTTTGTCCAACACTGGTGTAATGTAAATCCTCGAACACGTGACGCTTCGCGAGCGCAATTCGGAGAACTGAACCTTGCCCATAGCACCTGCCTGGGAAGAAGAAACCACTCTGAAAAGAACAATCGGATGCACGCCACGCAACGGACGCAAAATTGACCTCTCCGTGTAATCAAAGTGAATTCGGTACAATAAACGTCATTTTATTATTTTTATAAACCTACGTCGCATTTCCGATTAACGACACGTCAGTACCCGGCCTACGTTGTCACGCTTGTTTTGGTTCAAAGCGTGGGAACGTCAACGCTTTTTGCTGGTGTTTTTGATAGAACGATAGTATATTTGCTTTGAAGAAAAAGATTTGAACCAGCTGGAGTAGCTGGGGACTTGATAGAATGGAAACTTGGGCGAGTTAGTGATTCATATTATAAAGTTAACAGCACAATATCAATCACGCACACTGACACACAAAGGGACGAACACACGCGCTGACTTACAACTCGTTTTGTATTCTGTTACTTCTTTGTTCTCGTCATTGAGTTGACTCTCCCAATCTCCATGACCAGCAACAATACATAGGTTGCACTAGTGTCAGGTTGCACTGACGTAATTTGGTCCTCCTTTCTGGTGGCCGAACTTCCTCGAGCGTAGCTTTTACTGTACATATTCTACAAGCAGTACACGAGCGTCGCGAGCGAGTGGAAATGAGCGAGCACAGCTTCATTATACTTCGTTTCACTTTATCTGCAAGCGAAGCCAAAGCTAGAAGCGCGAGACCAGCGCTTTTTGTGTTTCTGCCCAGCTCGCGCGCTCGAGCAAAGCCTGAAGGCACGGAGCTTTCGTGCTCGCGCTTCCAGCTTTGCCTTAGCTCGCACATAAGGTGAAACGAAGTATAACAGCAGGTTTTGGCCACCAGAAAGGAAGAAGGATATGACGTCACGTGCAACCCATGTATATATTCACTGGCGGCCATATCCGTGTGCGCGACTGCTGAGCGCGTGCTGATGGCGAGCTTCCACAGTTCTTTTGTAACGTGCATTTCGCACCCTCAAGATTGCCGATCTTTGCAGCATATTAATGTGGGCTTGTTCAGAGCATGCGCTCTAGACATCACCCACAAATATGGCGCCCAGTGAATACTCCTTATAGCACGAATACAGGAAACACTTCTAAATATGCTTCTCACTCCTCACCGCAATTATCTGGATAAAAATTCGAGCGCTTTTTGAGACAGCGTTAAGGATGGACTACTAACACACTTGTCAGCGAGAAGCGCTATTTTTTGAGCTTCCAGTATCTCTCTGGCCAGCGGGTCCCGACTTCTTCCTAATACAGCGCAATTTTCAAAGTTCGAAACGCGTCCACAATCCCTGCAGTGTATGCCCAGGTGTCGCGAAACGACTTTGTGGGTGTTATAAAAGTGCTCTCTTAAGCGATAGTTTAAACACCTTCCGTTTTGTCCTATGTATTCTCTACCACATGAGAGTGGAATAGAATCAACTACGCCCTTAATGCAAGGAACAAACTTCTTCTGGTGCTTTTTTGTACAACCAGCTTGACGGTGTGCTGGTTTTTATTTTCTGTTAGTATTTTCTTCACTTCTATCCCTGGAGCTTCCAGCTGACTCTGCAGGCTTTAGCCGCGTGACCGCTCTCGCTGGCGTGATCGTCATATGACGTTTCTACTCGACTATAACAGGACTATAAGGAGTATTCACTGGGCGCCATATTTGTGGGTGCTGTCTAGAGCGCATGCTCAGAACGAGCCCACATTAATAGGCTGCTAAGACCGGCAATTTTGAGGGTGCGGAATGCGCGTTACAAAAGAACTGTGGAAGCTCGCCATCAGCATGCGCTCAGCAGTCGCGCACACAGCTATGGCCGCCAGTGAATACTCCCTATAGACTGGCAGAATGAGAACGACAGGAATCGTCTTTCCAATGCCTGGCCTCCAGCACGCGCTCTATGCGTTCTGCCGTGCTATGACTGCTCGCGCGCGCTCCAGGTGTATGAGACTCCCAAGTGGCTTCCAAGTTAGGAAGCTCACGTTGGAGGTGCGGGACAGCGTAAGCTCGATGCTCCCTGCCATTCATACCTTGTCAGCGACTATAATAGTAATTTTTTTTATTCTTACAAGTAGAAACACCGCAACGACACGGACAAAACGAACTATACCAACAACAGCGCTAGCCTTTTTTATATTCTTTTCTGCGAAGAAAGTTTAAATTTATACTGTTACCTTTTACCAGCATATAAGATAGACATCGACCTTGTTCTCTCTTATTTTAACAGACGCAAACCTGTGTCCTAATGATGCTAAAAATAAAGAGAGAGAGAGAGAGATTTGTTTAACGTCGAGCCAGCGCGCGGCCCGACCTGTTTCCATCGCAATCGCACCGGTGTGAAGCGAAGGGAGCCGGAGGTTAGAGACGCGATGCAGGCCTTGTCTTTGTCGGGCCGTAAATCAGGCGCAACTGGCCATCCGTCTTGCTTAGCGCCACAACCAGAATGTCAGTGGGAGGCGGCTGGCTGCCTCGCGGCAAGAAACGCCGGCGTCTTTCCCCTGCCGTTCCCCGGGCCGCTCAGCTCGCGGTCCGGAATGTCGGTCCGATTCGACGTCTGCGCCCATTCCCCGGAATGTCTTCCAGGTGGGATTATTGCCGGTGGGAAGACTCCGTCTCACCGGAACTTGGCAGCGAACGGCGAATGCCACTGGTCCCCAGTGAGCCAATCAGCACGTCGGGGGGAAGGCGCGTGACTAGACTCTATCTCACCACTTCGCTTCACCGTAACTCGGCCAAGAGCGAACGCTACAGCCCCCTCGAGCCAATAGGGAATTGTAGTAGACCATTTTTCTCCTCCGCTACGGTATCCCTGAAGAAAACGTCGCAGCTGCGCATGCGCCCCACCAGCCTTATCTGCATAGTTCAAGGTTTTGTGGCGGATTACGGAGCGCTATCCGGGTGCTTAGCGGGCTGCGGAAAAGGTCTACTACAATTCCCCACTCATAGTGGTGGAGGCGAAGCCCCTCTTCTTACCCGGACCCTCTTCTGTGTGTCCCAGACGTCCCTTTCACCCCCCCCCCCCCCCCCCACTAGAAGCTTAGCGTGCCACTCACAATTCGTACAGACGAGGCTTCCTTCTCTCTCCTGCCCGTGGCTTCGACAGCCCTGCCCAGCTAGTCAAAGTCACGTGTTTCCTTCCGATGTGCTGATTGGCTGGATGGAGACATAGCGTTCAATCCTCGCCAAGCTTCGGTGCAGCAGTATGGTTCCGCGCGAGGCTGTCGAAGCTAAGGGCGGCAGAAAGAGAGGAAAGCTTCTTTTGAATCAAGTTTGAGTGAAGGCCCGTTCACACTCTTGCGACCGAGTACGACCGAGAAAGACCAGACCGGTTTTTGAGCCTCTTACGATTTCTTAGGACGAGCTCCGCTGCAGCGGAGCTGGTCCTAAGAGATCGCAAGAGGCTTAAAAACGGTCTGGTCTCTCTCGGTCTCACTCGGTCGCAAGAGTGTGAACGGCGCTTGACAGGCTAATCTTTTAGGGGGACAAACGTGACGTTGGGACGTGCAAAAAAGGCACAGGGAAAGGAACGGAGTTTCTCTTTCCCCTCTTCACTAGCTGTTAAGGCGCGTTCACACTCTTGCAACCGAGTACGACCGAGAGAGACCAGACCGGTTTTTAATCCTCTTACGATCTCTTAGAACCAGCTCCGCAGCAGCGCGTCCGGTCCTAAGACGTCGCAAGAGGCTTAAAAACCGGTCTGGTCTCTCTCGGTCGTACTCGGTCGCAAGAGTGTGAACGGGCCTTTAGGCTCTCCCCCTTGTATCTTTGGCGAGGGCTGTGACGTGCTTCGTATCCGTCGCTCCGATTGGCTCGAGGAGGTCGTAGCGATCGCTCTTCGTCAGATTTCGTTGAAACGAAGTCTAGTGTGACCGGAGTTTGGAGGGTTTGCAACTGCTCGATCAGGATCGAGCGGTTTCTGGGCCGCGTTTGCGATACGAACTGCGAGGAAGCGACGAAAGTGTTGATCGTCCGCAAGCGTCCCCTCCTCTCCGCCCCCTTCCCTTCCCTCCCCTCCCCCTCCCTCCCCCCGCCCCCCCCCCCCCCCCCCCCCCCCCCCTTGCGCGACGACGCAACTCATGCTCACTTGCAAGCGATCTGCCCCGGGGGCAGCGTTACTAAAACACTCCGTTGGGAAACTCACATTTGAAACCTGAACCGCACACGTACACCGTAACCAAACTAAATACGATAAGAGCGCCACCCTCTAGCGACGAGGCAAAACATGAAAGTTAATTTATATAGCTACTGCGAAATGGCACGGCTGAGATGGCGCCACCTGCTCTGCGCAGCTAGCCCTGAACCGATACGTGCAGCCGTGCAGTTCTCGGAGTTGCCGCTGCGGGAGAAATGGCGGCGTTGCAATCGCCTTTAGTTCGGTTCTCGAGTACGAATCGGAGCCACTGCTCAAAGCAGGCTCTATGGAACTTTCCCAACTGAGTTGTTCTAGTAACGTTGGCAGGGGACGCCCGCCATTAAATTACAAACGCTCTCTGTGGTTTCAGTTACTCCCTCTCTTCATTCTATGCCGTCTGCGCGCTCCGACCCATGCCTTGCGGTTGGTCAACAAAGCGACAGGCGCGAAGGAGGAGAGCGCGTCTCCTACACTCCGTTCACATCTTACAGTGCGGTGTAAGCTGCGTGCTCGCTGGACCAATCACACGTCTGTGATCACGCTCCCGCCCATACCTGCGCGCAGAAGAGAATGATGTCAGGTGATTAAAAGGAGGCTGTTGATTGGCCCGGCGAGTGCGCTGTTGCTACCCCACTGCCAGCTTAGAAGCGAACGGAGCATATAGCCGTTAGCGAGCGCTCCTGCCGGATATTACTTTGCAATCTCCAGCCGGACATACCTTAGCAAATTCCAGCCCCTTAGGTGTGTCGTCGAGTTAGTCGTCTTATCATAGTTGTCTCATCAAATGATGGTTTGCACAAGCAGGTATTAGAGTGTACCGGTAGGTGCCCGCCGACCCTGGCTTTCAGGGAATAGTTGCGCACCCCGAGCATGTCATCTAAGCACTTGCCGGTTTGTCCGACACAGACCCTACCACAAGAGCTAGGTATCTTCTAACTCAAAGTCAAACTATTTACTTTTTTCCAGTGTGGAGAGGGAAGGTAGAAAAATAGCAACTAAGGTGTATGCAACACCCGAAGTACAAGTCACGAACGGCGTCGGTTGCTTTTTGCAAGAGCAGTTTTTGGAAGCCCCTCTGCCTTCGAGTTAACCCTCGAACAAACTATCACTTAAATTCCTTTTCAGGGAAATGTTTCATTTAAATCGTCATAGGAACACTTGTCTGATTTTAATCACGATTTATATCATGATATAAATCCCCTCTATTTTTATTCTCCAATATTGTTTCGAGTAATTATTTCTTTTCTCTTGCTGCTCCTGTCGGGACGCGCGCGGAGAGCATGTGGAAAAATAAAGGCCCGTTGGTGGTCGCGACGACGAAAGTGAGCGATGTTGTCAGCCGTGTGGATTGGATTGTAAAAAGTTCGTAAGTCACTTCTGGAGCTGTCGTAGGATTGCATCGTAACTTACGTAGAACGTACGATAATTTCGCTTCGTTTATACGGACTTGTTCTTAGGTTTTGTTGCAAGCACCTTTTTTGTCGTAAGATCCTTTCGTGAATCTGCTCTTTGTCAAGCAACCATCTGGAAAAACAAGATAAAACACAGGAAGAACCAACGAGTTGTCTTTCAATGCTTGTGTATCAATTTTATGCACTTGTTAATTGACGCCAAATAACACACTCATGTCCTGAGTCGCAATGTGCAGACCTTACATTCTGATATTACTTGGGGCAAAATTCTCCTAAATTTATAGTCATAAACAAAGCAGGTTAAAATAACTGAGTGACGACTGAGGAGCACCTGCGGGTCCATTCCGAAATTAACTACTTTCGAGAAGATTATGTGCCAAAAGAGCTAATTAGGCAGCAACATTCTAAACACAAATAGTTCACGGATTGTGCAACACGCAATTTTCAAAATTTAAGAACACTCGGAGGCATGCTGGAAGTCGTAATCCACACACTCTGCATTCTACCCACTTCAGGAGTTGTAAATATTCAAAGGAAACATAAAACTAATAGCGCTTTTTATGTGCTGCCTCACTTTAGTCAGTGTCAGTGACATAGAGTATATTAATCTGCAAGTGCACCAGAGACTTGAGCACGTAACACGTGGGCGACTCCAAAATCAGACTTGGACGTAGTTCAACTACTCTACTCAAACTACTGTAGTTTAATTACTTTTCCGAGTAACTTGGTAACTTTCAATTGCAGCTTTATTTGAGTAATTAGTAGTTTAATTTAACTACATTTTCAAGTAACTTCTACTCAAATTACTAACTACTTTCGAAATCTAGTGCTAATTTTGCTTATCGCAAAAGTTAGAGCGCAGAAATAAATAAGACGCCGGCAGATGAAGTGGCATTCCCGAACAAGGGGCACCATCACATTCAGTTCCCACGCACTTACACTCGGCAGCCGCAGAAACTGCATCACAGGCGTCCTTGGGTCATGGTGGCGACGAGCAGTCAAAACATAACACCGGCGCGCACGAACAGCTTGGTCGGGTATTGACCTAATCCGGTAATGCACGCAGGCGCCGCGCCTCCAGCTGCAACCGTGAAAGACGAGGACATTTCGAGGGTTGATGTTTTGTTTTCGTGTTGTTTGCCTTTAGTGAGTTCTGCCTCAAGCGGTTTGGAGGTTCCACGGGAAGCGCCACTGAAATGATCTCGCAGCTGTGCGCCTGTTCCCATGGTCGCCTCGTCGTCAGCGCATACTCCCTTGCAAAGCCGGACTCCCCCGCGCACAAACGCAGGCACGGATAATCCGTTCATGGGAGCACGTTCCCGCTTCCAGCTGCAACTGAACAAGCGACGAGGCTTGTTCACGTTATCCTTCGCGTCCTTCTGACCTTCCACACCAGGGAGACCTCCTCTTTGTTATAAACGATGACTTGTCAGGCGCGTCAGGATACCGTAGTCGACGGCGAGGGTTGAGAGTCACCCTAGGGAGATCCTTTTGCTGGACCCGGCGTCAGCGGCGAAGTATACTTCGTTTGATCTTCTGTTAAACCAAAACAATTTTCTTTTTAAAGTAGGGTAGCACTATCACTGCAACGAGACGCGCAGTCGTCCGGATGATCTCATCGTCGTGGCGCGAGACTTGAACCCTTGACGGTCAGGTGCACTCGCTCAGCGTACTCTCCGAACGTCGTGGGGATAAAGAGGGGCCAGTCATAACAATCTCAACTTGCCGAAGAAAAAATAAAGAAGGAGGAAAGTTTCTTATAAAAGACCCTCTAGCCGAGGCAAACCTCACATGTTTCGTCATGGACACGATGCCGACACTCGCTTAAACGACCCTGCACAGCCTGTTTCTGAAATTCAACTCTGACGTTCCATCCAGCGCGTAGGTGGAATGTCTTTTTAGCTTGACCAGGGACGCCTTTAGGAGGAAAGGGGGAAAACTCTCCGATAAAATCTTTGAAAGTCAATTGCTTCTGCGAGCGAATAAACTATTTTGGTGAAAACGCAAGTCATAAAATGACTGCATTTATTTTAGGCTCGCAGGGTTTTCCAAAGATCAAAATTGCTGTTCATTTTACTACCCCAAAAATATAAAAATGTAACTTCGAAAGTAACTTCAAAGTAACTCGCTACTTTTTTACAGTAGTTAGTAGTTTACTCAATTACTATTACAAATGCGTAATTTCTACTCTACTCTAATTACTTTTGGCGTCGATACTCAGTAACTTAACTTAACTACCTTTTTTGAGTAATTTGTACATGTCGGCAGTACCGACAGCAGCGCCACCGCCGTGGTCTGACGTCAGAGGGTAGAGTTGGTGGTGTTATAGAGCCCTTATATTAGCCGCGCTGAGTGTATACCATCAGCCCATTCTCCGAGTTTCTTGTGCGCGTCGCGCCATTTCGGTGCTCGGTATGCAGAGCGGGCGGAATGGCCGGTCGCCAACGAGTGGAAAATACGGCTTTTTCCGAGCTTTAGATGCGACGGCGGCACGCTTGGGTGGTCGTATCCTTTGGCTCCGTCGTGCGCTGCTTTAACATTTCAGGCCAACTGAAAACCGCTTCCTTCAATTTCGCATATCGTTTATAAAATAAAAAAAAAAAAAAAAAAAAAATTGGGAATCGCGATTTTAAGCACCGAGATGGCTCGAGTGTCCTTACACCGAAGCCTTTTCAGCGGCTCTAGTTTAGGGGTCTTTAAACCGTTTCGGTTACGGGGCCGGATGAGGGATATGTCGCTGTCTCGACGGCCGGAAATGTAAACGATGAAAATCTAAATAAATAATCCCATAGATAAATATTGAAATACTAAATTAAAGTTAAAATAAACATTCATAAAAAGTGAATAAGTCTATGGTGGATGAATATATGTACTTTTTTTTTATAAATCCAATATTTAGCTAATTGTGACGTTGCACAATACTTGGGACCCAGAAAACTCACCGGACATTAGTGAAAACGTATAGACCAGAGGTGGCCAAGCTGCGGCTCGCGAGCTGCATGCGGCTCTTCGCGTGTTCAAGTGCGGCTCGCGGCACCCTCCCTTCCCCTTCCACTCCCCGACTCCCCCGCCTCCCTCCCGGTCACACGAACACTTCCCCAAAAAAGAAATGGGAGGCCTTTTAAACTGAAAGACAGGTTTTGGTTTGGTAGCCTTGTAATACTGCAACGGTACGTACACTAGGACTATTTTAGACTTGGATAGACTGAACACAAATTTGCCCCCCCCCCCCCCCCCCCCCCCCCCGCGGCTCTTGGAAGTTTCGTGGGTTTGTTTGCGGCTCGTAGGCCGGGTCAGCCTGGCCACCCCTGGTATAGACCATTTGACATATTCCCACAGGGCAGAAGACAAATGGAAATGACAGAATCGATGCTAACAGTATGCTATAGCTACGACACAGGACACCATAAGCACAATGTATACACGGGTAACGCGAAGGAATTTTAGCATACGTAGATACACGGATATGAAGCGAGGGACTGCCACTACTACTACTACTAATTACTATATTATGTATTATTACGTGCTTCAGAACGGCCGAAGTCTCGATATGGCGATGTTGGTAATGACGATGTCCACTGACTAGTGTGACCACGATGGGAGGCACTCACTTGATAGAATGACGTTTAAACGAACGCCCACGTTTCACCGAATGACACTTTAGCGAATAGTCGGCCGCCGCCAAGCGGCGTTTTCGGGTGGGCCAAGAGGGTTCACTTTTTTTTTTAATGAGCCGCCGCAGACTGTGGCCGCCAAGCGGCGTAAGCGCAGCCCGGGGAAGGGGGAGGGGGGGGGGGGGACTGTTAACACGCTCCCCCGTTATTCGCTAAAACGTCGATTCGCTCAAATGTCGCTTTTCGCTAAAACGTCATTCGCTCATGCGATATGGACACCCTTACGATAGGACGTTTCTCGGGCGGGCCATCTTGAAGAGGACCGCGGGCCGCGCTTTTCAGAAGCACCGCCGCCAGGCCGCGGGCCGAGGGTTGGAGACGCCTGCTCTAGTCTCTCCGTTTGGAGAACGGGCTCTTCCTTCTCCTCTTTTTTTCACCACTGTTCGGGAATTTACTACTTCTCGCACATATAAAAAAAGGACCAAGAGAAAAGAAAATTTAATGCGAGGGTACATTTAATGTTGGGAAAAAAGAAAGGAGACAGAATGAGACACCGAGCTATGTCTGCATGGTGACGTCAGTTCAATGCCGTTTCGCTTTTTTTTTTTTTTTAGGCGTATTTGTCGTGAGAGCATTCCTCCAGAGCCTCGCTTTCAACCATTTTGCGTGTCGCAAAACCAGGCGCTCTAATGCGACCGCATCTGTCTCCACCGCAGAGACGAGTCATTTTGTATTCGCGCGCCGGCGTCATAAATGCGCCTATATAGGTGATGCGCCTCTATGCGAAAGAAATGCTCCTATTTACGAAAACCTTCGCGTTCGAGCAGCACAAAAGAACAAAAAAAAAAAATCAAATACACGCGCGCACATGGAATAAACTCGCAATTTGAGCGAATAAAGAAAAGATGAGATTAAGCTTGGAAAACAAAACAAGATCGTGCCGTGACAGCAGCACGTATACTGGGGCTAGGGAATGGCAACAAACAGCGCAGCCGCCGCAGCACATAGACGCATCTCCCAGAGAGCCTGGATTTAAGAGAGGGGCCAACTCGAAACCACGGACAGCGTTTGCTTGCAATTGCGGCGACTCTCATCGAGCTTCCGAGTGTTTACCCCTCTGGGAGAAGAGTCGGGGACCCAGTAGGGACATGACTTGTCTTGGTATGCGGAGCACAAGTCGTCGTCTGCTCCTCGCGCACGAGTTGCGGTGACGTAAGACGAACGGCGACCTCTCATTGGCTTCGATTGGAAGGATAGTGGGTAGACCTTGATGCTAGGTGCCTTAAAGGGGCTATGCGACAATAATTGTACTTTGCGCAAATACCGCTTAGAACGGATCCCTGACGTTAATGACCTATGAAACTCGCGTTCGTTTTTCACCCCACGCAATAGAAGTCCCAGAAAAAAAATTAAAGAAAAACGAGCAGCGTTCACTCCCTCAACTCGCAGCCAGAGCAAGCGGCCACGTGATCTGGAGCCAATTATATGCCGCCAATGTTGATCATAGCCACGCGCTGGGGTTGGCAAAGCACAGGACACTCGCTGAGTTCCAGACATTGTTATGGGTCGGCTATTGTCGTCGTTGCAGCGATTGGACACGGGCCACTACCCGAATGCTTCTCGAGCTAGTAATTATCCCGAGCCCAAATCGAGTTCGCACGCAATGCTCGGGTCCAATCTATGAACAGCATTCAAATATCGTCATATGGGTGTACTGCGATCCCCACGTTACGTCATCAAATTTTGCAAAGGAGAGATTGAATGAAAATGATCGCTTTTGTCTCTGAAGTTACACCGCAACGAAGGAGTTTCTTGGCCAGAGGCGTTGCGTGCGACGATCCTTGAGTCCCACTAGAGCCAGTAAGCTCGTGTAAAGTGAACAACATTCCAACTGAAAATCGTTGCACCGCTCCTTTAAGGTCTACCCTGCATTTGTTTTTTAATCAGCCAGTAAGAGCTTGGCGTTGTTCTGTCATCGTCGCAACCCCTGTGTAAGAAGCAGACGAACTCGCGCTGCAAAAACGCTTGAGGACGATCAACGCACTCGTCACCCGTAAACCACGTGACCCCCATCCAGGAGTTTGGAAGCACTCTGAAATCTAGGCTCGCCAAGAGCTCTCGCCACCGCGGTAATGTTTTCCGCGGTGATGAAACGGACTGCCTAGCAATTTATCAACGCAAAAATGTGTTTAGTCAACTTTTTTTTAATTTTATTTTCGCGGCGGAAACGTTGCTTTTGTTTCGCTTCCCTGTATCGTGGTGTAAAAGCAATGAGTATGCGAATTGCGAAAAAAAAAAAAAATGGCACTGCTCTGCGCGCCTGCGAAAGTAGCGCGCATACCTTGGAGCGTCGCAACGTGGCGAACGAAATTTAGGCCACCACAAACATAAACGTGGCTTCCCCGTTAGAAAGATGAACGAGAAACTGTTTGCTGGATTAGTATACTGCCGGCGTCTTTCTTCTCTGCTTTCTGTTATATAAAACGCCTGCGATTCACACACACACACAAAAAAAAAAGACGCGATGCAGTGAGGCATTGTAAAGAAAATAAGCCGTGCAATCGACGTTAAGCTCCTACTAAAACGAAACGTTCACGCTTTCCCAAAAACTAAAAAGTTTTAGAAAATGAAAACAGCACAAAAAAAAAAAAAAACGACGGTCCGGATGAAGGTAGGCACAGACATCGCTCTGTCTGTGTTTACCTTCATCCGGTCCGTCGCTTTTTTTTTTTGTCTTTTTTTGCGCTGTTTTTATCTCCTGAAGTATGTCGTACCAACTCGCCCAAGCTTCAACTTTAGCTAAAAACTCTAGACGGCTTGGCGCCTAGAAACACGTAAATAATAAGGGTAATTTTTTTTTTAAAAAGTCTTGGCAACCAAAAGTAACGAGTAACGTAACTACGTTACTCGAAATGAGGAACGTAAGCACGTTACCTGTTACTGTTTTGAAAAGGTAAGTTAGGTAACCAGCGCGTTACTACGTTACAGAAAAAAGGTACGCGTTACCGGTAACGCTGTTACTTGTAACGCGTCATTGCCGACACTGCTAATAGTAGACAAGTTCATTACCGCGATACGCGTTTGATAAATGATAT
The DNA here is from genome assembly GCA_013358835.2 of Ixodes persulcatus. Lineage (NCBI taxonomy): Eukaryota > Metazoa > Arthropoda > Arachnida > Ixodida > Ixodidae > Ixodes > Ixodes persulcatus. The sequence goes on from JABSTQ010011256.1 coordinate 54,927, forward strand.
GGGAATTTTTTTTTGTAGGTCGTATGGGACATTGATTTCGGGGTATTTAGAATAATTATTTACGTAATACTAGTATATTAATCAACGAAGAGCGTGTTGGCGCGGGTCAAGATTGAAGAAAGAATAAACACGAAGACGACACAACCTGATCTTTGAACTATAGCAACGGTCATAGAATTCCAAAAACGAGCAACCGATTAAAAGCGGGAAGATCGAGGAAAAAGAAAGTAACCGACAAGAAGGGAAGAAGCAAAGAGACGATAAGATCAAATGTAAAGTCAGGTCGACAGATGAGATCTCTGATTTGAGAAATTCAACTTCAACCTTCGTCAGAAGTGGTGAAGGATTAGAAAGTTCATTGTTTGCGCTATTCATGGCGAGTCTCTGCTGGCTGCACAAAACTCAGACACTTGAGCGAAATCACAGCGCACACTAGTTGGGTAGAAACGCTCTCATCATCATCCCACTAGGGTACAATTTCAGTTTCAAACACAAATAGAAATATAAGTAGTGTAGCATAAATATTGGGCAAAACAGTTCTTTTTTAGGAACATTTATTTCGAGACATGCGTGTCCTAACCAGGTAGAAAGGGATTTTTTTTTGTCTGGGTTTAGCGTTTTTTTTTAAAGACTGCCCACATATCCACCGCAATGTGGCACCCAGGAAGAATTTGGTTGCCTCTCCGTTGTTCGTATTTCTTTTGACCATGACTGTACAAATCTGAAAATTAGTTCTATCACCATGAAACGACTGTTAGAATTGAGTTAGTGTTGAACGGTTCATCAACAAAGCGGTGCAAAAAACTGTTGCGTCGGCGTATTGCACTGTCATGCAACTACAGTAGAATCTCGTTAGTTCAAAACACTCTAATTTCAAACTAACATGCAGGTCCCCGTCCTACGTGTTTCTAGGAAGGAAACTCCCGGTAATTCAAACTTTGCATTATTCGAACAAAGATTTGGTCGCCCTTGGATTCAAATTCACGAGATTCCACTGTATATCCAATTGTTTACGCGCAAGCGCGCCTGAATGCTATCACGTGGGTTCTGTCCAGATTACCCAGATCCCCGCTCCTGTTCTTTCTTCTTCCATATCGGCACGTTTGACTGGGTCAATGGTGAACTTTGGTACTGCGTATGCGGGTGAACGCAAGCAGTGAGAGTTAGCGTTGCGTGTTCCTCACTACGCCTGCGCAGCCCAAACTGCGGCCTTAAATTGGCGCATGGCGACGAAGCGCTTGAGAAACGTTGAAGGCTCAACGCTAACGCCAACCCACAGCGCTTGCGTTTGCTCTTGTACGCAGTACTACAACTCTCTAATGAATCACGAAGACCTGCTTCCCTTGCTGGCGCATCTCGCGCTACCTCTACATCTTACAGAAAGCGCTCCGGTATCCTGAACGCGAGCCCCAGAAAACAACACTCGCTACTCCACGAGAGCCCGTCAAAATCGAAGGGAGCTGCATCGCCCAAATGGCGTCGCGTCGCATGTTGCAACGGAGTCCCCCCTCCCCCGAGATGGGCGCCAATTAGAGCCCGAGTGCCGGCCACCTCATCTCGTACAGATGGCCCATTCGAGGCCGAGACGACGGGTCCGCCCCGCTCGATCCTGCACAGCGCGCCGACTCCCAGGCCACAACAAAGAATCGGCCAAGAATCTGAGACGAAGCAGACGCTCTACTGAGGCAGCCACGGTAACAGCGGTGCGCCCAAGTATCGGCCTTCCTCGACTTGTACCCCCTTCCGCATCCCCCGGAATGAGCGCGGAGCAAAAGAAGGCGAAGCTGGCGGGGCAAAGGGCATCGAATGAATAGCACGAAAGGCAAGAAAAGTAAAGAAAGAAAAGGCCAGCTGTTCACTGGGCCGGAAAATAGGTTCTCAACGTAGTCATTTCAAGACGGAGAAAGAACTCTGGGCTTCCTAACAAGAGTTGGTCCATTCCTTCCGGGCCTCAGGCATCGCAACCGATGAGCTGACTGGGGGCGCCATCGCGAGCTCAAATGAGATAGCGGGCCAATGAGGTCGGTCTCTGCAGGAGGGAGCGCTGAACGCCATGCCGACAGCCGCCGCGGAGGCCTCGGCGATCGTCTTTTCGGGTTTCCCGCTCACGAGTCGGCGACGCACGGGCGAGCGCTGCAGGTCCCTTTCCGTCAGCGCCGCAGCCGGGCCTGAATCGGACCAGCCTCGCTTGCCCGATCGCATTAGCGGTGATTAGGCACATCGTGGAAAACGTTTTCTTCGGGGGCAGATTCCCCCCTGCCCGTCCTGTCGTCTGCCTCGCCGGCCCGCTCCAACGAGTCGTGTCGGTGACAGGATTTTAATTAGATTCTTCTTTCTACGTCTCCAGACTCAGAAAGAGACGGCCGGAAATGAAGCGAGAGGATGTCGGGGAGGAGGAACGGGTGGAGAGGCGGCTCATAAACGCTTCCGCCTACGTCGATACCCTGCTGCCAGTGATAAGAGCCGCCAGGACGTCTTCCTTTTTTTTATTTTTTCCCCGGGCGTGCGGCAGCTTTGGCGCGACACTGAGCGGCATCGAATAGCGGGGCGGGTTTCTTTCGTTCCATTTCCATTTCGCACCGTTTTATCCTTCCGTTTTAGATCGTAATTTAGAGGCGCGCGCGGCCACGTTCGCGACTTTCGGCAGCTGCTCGACGCGAATACGAAGTGTTATCTAAAATTTTCGGGACTGGTAGTGTAATCTCTGCAAAGGCTCGGCTTGGAGCTACTGGTCGCCCCCACCCTCGAAGTAGTCCCCACCCGCACTTACGCACCGGCCCCAGCGTCGTGTATAACATTTTAGTAATGCATCTGCCTGTAAATATTGTTCGGTGGAGTCGTCGAGCATCTGCGTTTCTACTTGGAAAATCTCAATCGTGTCAAACCGGCTGCCTTTCAAATTCAGCTTTAGTCGGGGGAGGAGAGGAAAGTGACAGGGGGACAAATCAGGCGGGCACCGTGGCTGAGGGACGACACTCGTGCTTTCGGTCAAAAAGTTTTTGGTAACAGGGGCACGTGACAATACGGTGCGTTGTCGTGATGCAGAAGCTTGTTTTGGCGTCGCCGAAGTTCGGGGAAACGTATTCGCACATTGTTTTCACGGCTGCTGCAAAACGCCACAATAAGTAGGCGGAATGAACTGCTTGACCGGCTAGAACGAATTCTTTGTGCACGGTTCCTTTACTGCCAAGAAAATGATGAGCATGGACTTGACCTTGCTCTTCGCCTGTCTGGCCTTTCTGGTCTTGGTGAGTTTATGACGTTCCATTGGTAGGATTGTTGCTTTGTTTCTGGGTCATAACCGTAACACCTTCATCACTAGTGATAACCTTGGACTAGGAGGTTTCATCTTCAGAAACGATCCGACTTCATACAGACGTGAAACTGCTGCTGCTTCCGCTCCCCTGTCAGGATCCTCGGCACAAACCTAATGGCGACAGGATGCATGTCCAAATCAACAGTCAGAATCAGCTGGCATGTCCCATGGTCATAACCAATTCTTCCCTCATCAGCAAGGTCTTGAACGGTTCGATTCCGATGCTCACGTATAAACAATGGTGGGTGTTGAGCAGCTGAATGGCGTGCCTGTACGCGATTGCGACCTTATTTCGACGCGTGTGCTAGTTTCGGGGAAGCTAATTGTCAAGGGTCTCAAATAGGTTAATCAGTGTGTCAGAAGTACTGCCATACATTTAGTTAAGAAGGTTTACCGAAGACACCTCTTTCTTAACATTTTCAAGGATGCTACTTAAAAGGTTACGCACGTGTTCGTAAAATTTTATATTGATTCCCTGTTGTTTCAAAGGTTAGACCAGCTTATATTTAGGGCTGGGCGTCGATTAAATATTTTAACCCGATTAATCGCCACCCTTTAATTGATTAATTAATCGATTAATCGGTTGCGTTAATTTTCTTAAATATTATATTAAAAAGAATGCTCGTCTTGCCTTTGACGACTTAGTTTACTCTCTGTTACACGGCGCAAAGGACATTTAGAATTGGGGGTACATATAGTTCAACGATTCAGACTCACATATTTTTGCTCCAGCTCCCAAGACAAAGAAGTTTGTCCAGATTCTCCGACAGGAAGACAAAAAGTGAGAGCTTGGGCGATGCTTTCTTCTTTTTTCAGAAAAAGGAACCTCAATGAGGAGGCGTTGATTGTTGTCTGCGTTTTGCCGGATGGTCCTTGCTGCAGCTACATGGGTGCTTCGCTCGTAGGCGATACTAAAGCAAACTTACGCTTCCACTGTACGAAAACGGAATTTTGCAGATGATGCAGTGGACTTCCTTGGAGTTAAAAACTTTACCGCTGGAGTTTCTTTTAAACCCAAACTTTACAGTGAGATTGCCTTTCATACTCGTGAACTTGTCCATTTTTACGTGCCGAATACTGGAACAAGTAACCATGGCGTTGTTACCTTCCTACCTTGTTTTTCTGCTTGTTTGTCTTGCCTGGGCAAGATGTGTAATAGATCCTCAACACGTGAAGTTTTGCGGTCGCGCGGGTATCAATTGCGGGCCCGGCTTGTTCGTCTGGCCCTCAGCAGAGCTGTAATGTATATCCTCGAACACGTAACGCCTCGCGAGCGCGAGATTTGAACCTTGTTCATAGCACCTGGCTGGGAACGGACTTCTTTTAAGTACCGATTAAAAAACCGATTAACCGGTTAAAAATTTTGATCGCGATTAAAGCCTTAATCGATTAATCGAAACGTTAATCGATCAATTGCCCAGCCCTACAAGTTATTTTTAAAAGTTAATTTTGTTATTTAAGGGAATGGTTGAGCGACCGGCGTGAAGGTTAGACATGAAGCTTGACACGCCCTTTGCCTCATCATTGGCAGTGGTAGACACAATTCGTACAATGAACGGAGCGCAAAAACCGAAGCAGAAGTGGTGAGATGTTTACACAACCAAATGACTAGGCGTTCTAAATCTTGTCTTAGTAGTAAACGCTCTCCGGTTTCAAAAACGGCATAACTCTTTAACCAAAAGTGAATTAGTCCGCAATCAGGTTGCTTGGTTGCGCTGTCGCTCTGGTATTGTAACATTTAATCTGGAATTCTAAAGCCGCGCTCACACTTCTAATACTATATCATATAGACCTTTTCGGCCTCCGTCGCATGGGCGCGGCTATCTTAGAACCACGTGACGCGGCCGCCATAAGGTGGCTTCAACTCGTCGCTCTACTCTCCCCTCCTCGCCTTGGCGAAGGCGCAGCGTTCGCGTTTTTTCGTCGCGTTTCACCGCGTTTCTCGCCTTATTGTAAATTTCCGCCCGATGTTTACATTTACAAATTAATTGCATGCCATCTTTATGTGCAAGACTACATATGCAGTTAATTTTGTAACAGATTTTGACTATTTTCACCGTCGGCGTACCGGATACGCGTGAGGAGGGAGGAGATACAAAAATCAGCATCCGACCTGGCGCATATTGAGCCCAATTATTTGTGACAACTTAAATTTACACAGCGATAGTGGCGGAATATTCGAAATAAGTATAGTGCAATGTATATGTATAATCGCGCTTTTTGAACAAAATACTACGCGGCATATTAAGCTATGTGTGTTTCCTGAAAGCCTCCGGCCTTGCCTTCATTACAGATTTAAATAGTTGTTTTTGATTATATAGGACATATAAGATATACAGGTGACGAACGTTAAACTCACATTTTATCTGATGCTTGGCATAATGGTAACGTCCACATCGGGCGATTTGTTTGTGCACGACATTACACCTAAATCTGTTAGACGGTCTTAAATCGTTTTTGCAATAGAAACGTTTGCTTGATTTGTCTATTTATGAATTTAAAGAAACTGTACACTATGCTCGGTCACATATCTGCAGTCATTAAAGGGTGTTAACATTTTTTATACAAAATCTAATTAATACATTTTATTTAATTTAAACACAAAGACCCCTGTGAAATAATCTGTCACAGGCAGCTTGAGAGTGCCTAGGGCTCGCATTATGTGATGCCGAAAAGAAGCCATCTACATGGAAATCACCCAAGTTCAGGGTTGTTGATTTTAAATCGCATCAGTTTGCATGGAGATCTGTCATGAAGGTTCATGAAGTCGTGCCTAGCATTTGACTTCAACCAACCTTAATTTTATTTGGCGAAGTTTGTACAAAGACAAAATTTAAGATTTCAATTGATGGGCCTCACTTATCTCATGTGCCAAGCACGTCGTAATCAAATGTCAGTAAAACAAATACTGTAGTTCATTTTCTAAGGACAACGTTGTTAAATGCTGTTAATAAGTACTTTAGCAAGGTGAATAGCTAAAGGAATTTCCCACCCGACCTAGGACGCGGACCTTCGAAATATATATCGAGTACTTAATTTTTTTTAAAGAATACATCCCCAAACAATATCACTTATTTCTTAGAATATCTGCATATTATAGGAGACATTTCGAGTTTCTAAAGTTCACAGAAAGTTGGTGTCCGCGAAAATCAAGTCAGTGAACGTACGACTTCGTGAGTTTTTCGCGATTTGGGAGGTTTTTAATCAGGTTGTGGACCTGCATTTTTACTATATATCTACTCATTAGTCTCTTCATTAGTTTTTTTTTTTTTTAACTAGGGTCAGTGGGTCAGGCCGTAGACGATGGAACCCTCCTTGTGCATCGGAGTCGTTACGCCGCCGAACCTGACCGAAATTAGCGACGAACATGACCAGCTGCATCGTAAAGCGTTCGTAAAAAAGTCCGCGAATATGACTCGAAACCACTTCGTGGTCCGTCGAATTGGCTCAGTACCACAGTTTTATTAGTTGTGCGTTATAACGGGCACATTTGTATGACGAAATTAGGCGAGAATGACATAACACACCAACACAGCCGAGAGCGCGCTGAAACCGAAACCAACCAAATTGAAGCCACCCAATGGCGCCGAGTGCGTCTGCGTCCTCTGTCCGCCGGTCGGGTAACTACTGAGATGAAAAAGTCTATACATCAGGGGTTTCAAACACGCGGTCCGCAAGTGGTCCGTGGCTGCTAGCACCCATTTCTATTCCTCGAGCCTTGCATCCGCCATAAATACGGACCTCTTGTCGTCCATTCATTTCCACTGGAAACGAAGCACTGCTCTTATGAAATTTTAACGTATTTTGGCACTAATCTGGTTTCTTTCAGATAGACTAGAATTGAATAGTTTATTTCAGTTTTTGTCCACCTTACACTTTTCAAATTCGTCTCACTTTAACACACGTGTGCTTGTGTGTGAAAACGGGCAGTCCATGTGTACCAAGTGCTCCCCCCCCCCCCCCCACAAACCTTTACAACAGGAAAAAGGGAAACAACAAAAACAACACAAAGACTAAATGTGCAAGAGCCCGTGGTATGTCATGCTGTGGCCTATCAATTAATAACACTTTGTGGATTGAAAAATGCGTCGTTATACAATAGTTATTCGTTGCGTTTGTCCAGCGTAAAAAAGAAACACCGTTCTCCATCAGTAGCGTAAACCAAAAACGACAAGTAACGCTCAACACGGAAAGTTTCAGTCCGAGCAAAAATCATCATGAAAAATATGTAAATATACATAGAAAAGATATCGCACGCAGTGGTCGTGAATCAGCCATATACTAAACAGGTAACGAAGCGCAAAAGCAACAAGGAAATATTTGAGACTAAAAGTTCAACAGCAGAGTCATCACAACAAAAAAACAACGCAAGCAGCTGTCGTGAATCGGTAAATGAGCAAAGAAGCGACGAAAATTGCTTGACATAAGTGACAAGGCGTGATCATGGATAAAATATAAGGGCACACTTCCAAATTCAAATAGATCTACTTTGACAACATTTGAATATCTTTTTTTTTTACTGTATGTAGAGGCTGGATTTCCTGTAAATTTCCAGGAAGTTGATCGAAGAGATTTGGTACATAATGGTTTCTTGATCGTGTTTCATAATTCATACATACTCCCCGATATTACATTTCTCGGTCTTTCTGAGCTGTTTTTTTTTTTAGTTGACTTTGTCTTGCAATAGCAGTGTGACGTCAGGATTCTATAGACAATTGCAAGCATGGCGCCTCACTGGTGCCCAAGGACGTTTAAATAGGGCAGGACCCGGCATGACGTCATACCCAGCGACGCCGGAAGAACAACCCAATCCCAGACTGCCCCGCGCACCGACGCTCTCTCATCCAAACTAAATTCAACCATGTTCCCATCGTCTGCTCTCCGCTCGGTCGTTAGGCTTAGGCTACGTCTGCTCCGTGCCTGCGGTCTGCTTCGTCTGCTCGCTGTCGCGGCTGGCTTTCGATTCGATCGGCGCACCAAAAGATGTTTCGATGCGAACCCGAATACTCATCACGGCGGAGTGAAACCAACATCTTCTCGAAGCAGAATTTGTACGGCTTTCTCAACCCGCGATGCCCTTCTCAGCGTTCGTGCCTACGATGACTGACTCGCGATCGCTTTCCAAAGCCGCGCTACGACGACTCGTTCGAGACGATGCTCCAGGCGCGGTCGCGCGGTGTCGAGAGCGTCCGCTACACGCCGACTTCCTAGTCCTACTGGTCAGGCAAGTGTTGGGCTCGAAATCTCGCCTGTTCGACACCGATTCAGTCGGTGCGTCGTCTAGAGCGTCTCAACTCTAGTCACTTACTTTCTGCTGGGCAACCAGGCGTTCGTTTATAATAATCTCATCCAATTCCGACCATACCGGTTTAAAAGTCTCCCGTTAAGCGCTGTTTCAAATAACAGTGGGTGCCGCCATTACTTTCGGTGCACACAATCGCGTTGCCACGGAAATGTCATCGCAACGCGGTTGTTTGCACCGAAATTAATGGCGGCGCCCACTCACTAGGCTTCCCATTGGTCAAGAAATGCTCGTCGCGGCTCGTGGCCACGCCTACTTCCGTTACACTTCGCTCCATGCATTGGGGATAGGGACGCCACCTCCTGCTTATTATAACCTCCTTGCTGGTGCCCCATGCGTGCGAGCACGTGCCGCGTGCGCGTGAACGTAACTTTGGCAAGCTTGCAACTGCGCGTACTTGCCTGCACGTGCAGAGACATGGCGGCTGCCACATGCCATACTTGCAATCCTACCGCCAGAAGATTAAGTTCGGTGAGCTGTTCTTCGAATAGGATGTGCTCGAGCCGTGTTCCGTAGGTGACGTTCTTCAACATTGTTTTTATCCTGTTATAATTTTTTTTTCCTTTAGAGCGCAGCTCTTAGGTGCCAATTTCCAGGTTTTGCGGCGTCGCCGTCGGCGTCGGCGTAACCGCGCGCATTGCAGTATGGGAAGAATGCAACCGGGCATAACCGCGCGTTGCATTATGTGAAAATATCTCCGCTAAATTTAGAGAAAGGATTTTCCCGCTAGATTTTGCGGGAAAATGTCCCCGCTAAATTTAGCGAAAAACTTTCCCGCTTAATTTAGAGGAAAAAAGTTCTCCGCTATAGACCATTTCATTTAGCGCTCTCTGGGCGGCACCATTTTGTTTGACAGCAGCGCCCTCTCCATACATCCGGGAAATTCAGCGGGTTCGGCGGGGTAAAACGAGAGAGAGGGCACGCGCCCGACTCCGCTATAGTCGGTTACAAGTTAAGAAGGTAGGAGAAGCTCCTCCCACAAGCGTGGTGCGCCGGTTTCAAATCCCTCCGCAATCGAAAGAAGAGTTCACTGGAAACGCTCCTTGTTCCGCTTCAATGGATAGATAATGGCCACAGAGTGGTGCCAACTTGTCTCCGACCCCCACTTTTTAAGAAAGCGACCTTTGTATTCATCGGAGAAGGAACCGAGCCCCTGAAAGCAGCCTTTGCATCAATCGGAGGGGGAAGCTAATCCCCGAAAGTCGTCTTTGTTTCCATCGGAAGAGGGTAGACTTAATCTCCCTCTCGTGGCTTCCACAATGCCAAGTCAAAGTCGAGAGATAAAGCAAATATGTACAGAAAGGCACGACCCTCCTCGCGTGTTGGCCGCAACGTCACGGAAACGATGGGACGCTATTGGATGCGGAGGTGGCGGAGGGATACATATGATTCCCTTTGAGGGGCATTTGCCGCTACCTTCTTGACTTGTAACCTACTATAGCAGACGACAAACCGGGAGGATGCCATTCTCCATATTTGGGCTGTATCGGCGGGCTGTACGGAACATCGAACTCTCGCTTGTGGCTGCCGTTGTGAAGTGGTTCGCGTTCTTAGAATAGTTATGGCTACTCCAAAATCAGCCTTAGCTCTCTGTTGTTCTATTTCGGTAAATGATCAACTAGCATCTCTTGTTTTCGTTACTTAAATAGCAGTTGAGTCAGCCGGCAGTACTACCCTCAGCTACTGCGCGTATTGCGGCAGGAGAACACGTTTTTTATTTATTATTTCAGACTTCCACTCATGGTCGCTAAAGGCCTACACCAGTACGAACTTTGTATAGTAAAAAAGGCACAGCAACCGGGTTTACTTTTCGCCGGAGAGACTGGCCAATCTGACACAGTTTTTCCTAATTTTTCTTTTATTTGCACGCAGGTAACAGCGCATTTGGACCCGGTTAGTCTTTTTATCGAGCACAGCATTACACGATAACTTGCATATCAAAATTCGCGCATCTGCGCTTGAAATTTCCAAAATGCAAAACAGAGTTTGCACGCCAGCCGGATGCTAGGCATTCAGCCCACTCGGCGGAGACGACATGCGGGGTGAGAGGGGGAGGGCATTTTTTCCTATTACCCTCTCGGCTATGACCCTAATGGAACGGTCTATATTTAGCAAAAAACTTTCCCGCTAAATTTAGCGGAAAAATGTCCCTGCTAAATTTAGCGGGAAAATGTTTCCGGTAAATGTTTTCGCTACATTTAGCGGAAAATTACCCCGCTAACTTTAGCGGGCTAAGTTTCCCCTCTAAATTTAGCGGGGAAGTCGACGTCATGAGACCTCAACACCAATTTAGTTTCCCCGCTAAATTTAGCGGGGAAAATGACGTCACGGCTTAGTTCCACGTTACCCATCAACAAATTCAGCGGCAAGAGGAGGACGACGACAGAAGGGGAAGGAGAAGGGGAGGAGGAGGAAGGAAGAGGAGGAGGAGGGGCGTTCCCTTCCCTCTTCCTCCTCAAGAGCTGCGCTCTAATTCGGCATTACAGAGAACTGGAACCGTCTCATTTTTTTGGTGTTCGAACGGGATGCGTAGATCGTTATTCCATACCTCAGTTTTAATTCAACTAACATTTGGTAAACTGTTTTCTTTAATGTGATGTCCGCGTGACTACGACGTCTGTATAGGTAATGTGAAATCATCCTAAACTGTTTTATTAGGTAATCAATGTGCAAATTCAAAGATAAATGATCGTCAAAGCAAATTCCCAGGTATTTAGTTGTTGTTGCGTATGCTAGTGGTGTACAGCAACAATTCCTGCATCCGCTGAATGTAAAAAGATGGGCTCTGTGGGGTCAATACGCTTTTGATGGGTTCTGAAGCTCATTAAATTAGTCTTCTTTTCATTTACGAATATATGAAGTTTTTTTAAAAACAGTTCAATATTTGTTTATTGTCCTCTTGTAAAGCGAATGCCGCAATACTATTTTCGTTTGCTAGAATTAAAGCTGTATCGTCTGCATATTGATATGTATTTGATATATGGGCAAAGAAGCGAGGCCATTCACGTATAAGTTAAATAGCATAGGGCCTAATACCGATCCTTGGGTTACACTTTACTTTACCAGCCGAACACAAAAAGTATGAATTGGCAGTAGTATAAGTGATACCATCAACCGCAGATGAGGTTGATGGTATCACTTATACTATTGCCAATTCTTACTTTTTGTTTTCGGCTGGTAAAATAATTTGAAAAAAAAATCTAAGGAACAGTCCTCTGAATCCCAGACTTTCTTGTTTATCTAGTAGAATATCCTGATCTATTTTATGAAAGGATTTGGTTAAGTCTAAAAACAAGGCAAGTACAATTTGATTGTTGTGTATTTTCTCATTAATGAAATCCGCTACGTTTTCGAATAATAGTGACGTATTTTTCGTTTTACGGAACCCAAACTGGCAGTTATTTATTTACGAGAATTTGTCGCATAACGAGGTCATAGTTTCTAAAATAAATCTTTCCATTATCTGATGAATGGCTGAAAACAATGCAATGTATTTTTTTTATATATATTGGCCGCACTATCGACACCACATCTTAATAGATATACATCCTGTTTCAAAAATCCCATTTAATATTGCCAAGAAAACGTTTTTTAGGCTGTCAAAATGAACGTGCAGATCTCTGGGCCTTATTTGGTCATTTTTTCTGCCGGTTTTGGTTGGTACTATATTGCTAATTATATGTTGTAGATCTACTTCTGGTATTTGCGGCATGTACGGGAGTTTTATGCACTGCTCCGTAAGTTAGTTTTCGCGGTAGATTTGTTTGCGTGCTTACGTAGGTCATGCACCTGCTTAACAAAAGCGCGATTGGAGTTATCACTTAGTGGATACAAATTGGTTGTTGCAAAATTTCCCTTTAGAGTTTCGTCCGCGTTATCTTTTGGGGGGTTTGCCTATGATTTGATTTAAAGTATTTCACGTTTCCTTGATGTTCTCCCCGCACTGCTTGAGCTGTGCTGTACGGAATTTATTTTTGGATAGCCTTATTTTTGCAGCTGCCCTGTTCCTTATCTGCCTATACACTTCTTTCAGTGATTTATCTTGCTCTCAAGTCTCTTGACAACCGCTTCATAAAGAGCTCTATTTTCGAGATATAGGCGAGCGTCCAGTTGTATTTTTTTTTTTTTTTATAATGTAGTCCACTATTTTTTTTGTCAATGATTTGTCTGCATTCGCTTTCCTCCATCTGTTGTGTACGTTTTCATCCAGTAACCCTCAGAGCAACCAAGTAATGATCTGCTACTTTTTGTTTTATTATGCCACCTATAAAGAGTAATTCGCTTGTTCGGGCTATTATATGATCAATGCTACTTTTTGTAATTTTATCTGCAAGGCGCCCTTCTCAAGTGTAACCATAGATCATATTTTCTAGCACGAAACTGGATAATATGTTCAGGTAATCCGAGACTCCGTATTTATCTTGACTCGAAACGTTGATGTTTAGGTCGCCTGCTATAACTATATAATCGTTGTCGTTAAATCTGTTGATCAGTTTATTAAATTCTTCCTAGAGAAAATGTAGATTTCCATTGGGTGATATATAGAGGACACATATAGTGAACGATATAGCGGCTTTATGTATATTCATCACGAGAGCTTCGAGAAGCCAGCTATGTTTAATATATACCAGTATAACCCCTCTTTTCCTGCCCGGCGCGGCGTAGAGAGATTCCGTGGTACCCATTTATGGGGAAATGCAGCGGTTTGTTTATCTGCTATGTAAACATTCAGTTCATCACTGTGCTTCTTGAGGCTTCTAACATTTATTTGAACGAAATGTAGGATCTGGTCTTCTTTCCTATTTTCTTCTTTGATTACAACTTTTTCGTATAATTATCCGACCCTTCAAATCTATCGAAAATCCTTTGTTGAATTTTTTTTTTCAGGTCATTTTTATCATCAATTCGAATTGCAACCGATCCGTCCCTCTTTCTTCCGTTATTTTTTCTTTTTTTTTTCCGTTCTTCATCCAGACCTATTTGTAACCCATTTTCCTCGCACAACCGCACGAGGATTGTTTCGCCTTACATACCCTAATACAAGTATTTTCTTGTAAATCTACTGTACAAATCGGCAAAGAAAAAAAACTATACGTACGATTTTTTTTGTAGACATAGTGAATTTGGATACTTCCCGAATGAATTGAGCGACATTGTAACGATTCTGCGTTGGATTTTTAGTTGTATTAAAAAAAAAAAGAAAAACGTTTACAATCCCCTGTAACGCCGAATTAGAGCGCAGCTCTTGAGGAGGAGGAGGGAGGGTACGGAGAGGAGGGTTATATGCCCCTCTTCCCCCTCCTTACTCTCCCCTTCCCCTTCTTACTCTCCCCTCCTCCTCCTCTCCTGCTCCCCTCCCATTTAGCGAGAAATTTTCGCTAAATGTTCAGCTAAATCTAGCGTGAAAATTTCCCCGCTATGTTTAGCGGAAAAATCTTCCCGTTAAATTTAGCGGGGAAATTTTTCCGCTAAATTTAAAAGAAAAATCTTTCCGCAAAATTTAGCGGGACATCTCCCCGCTAAATGAATAAAAAAACTTCCACGCTAAATTTAGCGGGAAGTTTTCCCCGCTAAAGTTAGCGGGGAAATTTTGCCGGTAAACTTAGTGGGGAATGTTTTCCGCTAAATTTAGCGGGGATATTTTCCCGATAAACTTAGCGGGGAATTTTTAAGGGAATATTTTCGCTAAATTTAGCGGGGAAAGTTCCCCATAATGCAATGGGCGGTTACACTCGCTTGGATTATTCCCATTTTGCAACGCGCGCGGCTACGCCGACGGCGACGGCGACGCCGCCCAAGCCTGAAATGGGCGCCTACGAGCTGCGCTCTAAACAATCCAGCGCGTTGGCTGGATGGATGGATTTCAAATACTTTATTCACTGGGCCTAAACCCGAAGTATAGTTGTATAAATAAATCAAAGCTAAAAACGGCACTGACCAAACAGCTATTTAAAAATAAAAAAGCAAAGAGCACAAATTCCCTTCTTTAGGAAATATCTGGGTGTCGCTGAAAAAACCTGGCCAAATACGAAAGCCAAAAAGGCCGCTCCTAAGTCCGAACTCGGTTTTCTTATTTTAAAGCACGAAATGCTTTAAAACGTCCGTTGAATGCACGGGCCCATACAATTTGTACCCGCCCCATGCATTCGACGAACGTTGACCCTGCTCTGGCCAGTTTCTATAGCGTACAATCGCATTTGACGCTTATACTGCCCAAGTTGTTTTCCTTGTGATTTGCGTTCTGCAGAGCGGTTTCACGTTCGAACTTGTATGTAGCAGAGGCTACGTATGATGCAATAACAAACGTAGACAATCACATATTCCATCAAAGACCACCACATACGTAATTTGGGACATCCCATCGGTGTCAATCAGACGTCATCTCATGGAGTGCGTTCCACCAGGGGTAGTTAATGGACCGTTGTCGTTTAAAAGGACAGACGCACTGAACGTGGTTCAGGTGATCCAAAACACTCGACGGTTTTCCCACTTTCATGTTAAAACATTATAAGTCAGTATTACGGCAAGAGGTTTCCGTAAATTTACTCCAAAATGCCTCCCGTACAGGCTATCTGGTCCAGCGGCGTGTAGTTTTCCCTTTTCACGGCATCTATCCTACGTTTTCGGACGGATCGGGCAGACAGAAAACACGTGCAAATTGATGTTGCCAACTTTTCAAGCTCTTTCGGTGCAACCAAAAGGTACACAACACTGCGGAATATTGAGAAAAAAAACAAAAAAAAAAAAAACAGGAAAAATAGTACGAGCGTAGATGACGCAAGTTCAGAAATACTTCAGAAGCTCTACAGGGTACCATCAAGCCTAACCCGGGGCAATAATCGCATACTATACTAAGCTTGAGCCCTCGCCCCATCCATGGTCCTCTGCTCCCAACGTTGCCTAGAACTTAAAGGCCGTGCCGCTCCTCCCGTGAGAGAGAGCTTTTATTATGACACGCATGTTATACGAGCCAAACTTTGAGATGTGTACATGAATCTGGCTAGAAAACGTATTTTGTTGAGCGAGAAAATGATGAGGGCGTACAATTATTGGCACGTAATACAAGATCAAAGTATCTCTATAGCCACGTCGCAAGAAAAATCGGTACGATTTTAAGCCGCAAACCTCGAGCGGTGTAATAACCGCTAGAAGAGATGGATGTTTGATAAGAAATAAATAAATAAAGCTCTATCCAGGAGGTTAACGACAACCTCAAGACGACTATGACACATAACTGGTGGCAGAGATGTGCGCCAGGTCCCCGGCTGCAAATGCTGTCACCTTTTTGTTAAAAAAAGTGGTTTGCGTTAAATCCAGTCCAATTTCAGTGGAATAACCGAATTCAGAAGCCATAGAAACAGCTCCTGAGTTCCAATTCAGTTTTCTATTTTGTTTCTTAAGCGCCTCAGGTTCCCCGTGAAACTCACCTCGGATATGCGGAGTACGGAACACTCTAGCTCAATTTATTTTCTCTCGAGTTCTATACCTGCACATGACAAGACCACGGTTCGGGTTATGAATGTACAGGCGTCCTTCCGCGTGCCAAAGCACCGGGTGAATTCGAGGGCGGGCTACGGGGTCAAAGCCGTTTTACGGTCGGCCTGCCGAGTAAGGCTGCCGGTGACAGCAAGGAGCGCCCCTGCACGCCAGGTGCTCGCAGCCAGGTTAAACCAGGGCAGCGCGTAACGCGTAAACGACCGCGGAGGGGTAATAAATGGTTCCTTCGGTTTGTTTTCGCGAGAAGCGAAAACAAACCGAAGGCTCGGCGTTCGCGCCAGAGAACTGGCGAAGGGAACTTTCGGCTCGAAGAATACGCCGAGCCGGTTGACGCGGTCGGACGGAGGGGAGCTGATTGATCGATTCCTTGACCATTTTGTCGAAAAAACTACCAAAGGCTGGTTCGCGTATTCACATTTGACTGCTATCGATTGCTTTGCGATCGCTTGTTGCAGCTTTTTAGCAATAGTAACGTGTTGACTATTATAAAAGAGTACGGCAGATTCATTTACTTTAGTCATCCTATCTGGCGGGAATGGGTATCGCGACGTGGTGTAATTAAATGTATTGACTAAGACCCGCTAACCTGCACAAGGGAACACATTGGCGCCATATTTCGCCTTTTCCTCAAACACATCCGATCTGCGGACATTCTTGCATCATTCTTTCACGGTGGGCTTGAAATACTTATGACGATGTCTTAATAGATTATTTTTTATCGATAGTGCGTATATTTTACATTAAAAATACTGCGAAACACTCGGTCTATAGTTGTACGCGAATCGTAAATGTTCTAGGCTACACGATAGAAGGCACGAGTGTTCTCTCTTGCGTTCTCTTGTCGCGAGCCGCAACGAGCGATCGTAAAGGCCTGACCCCACTAGCGTGAACGGCGCCGCCGGTCGGCGCCGCTGGGCGGCACCGCCGTCCGGCGTCCCAACGCGAGGAGTCCACATTGGCCTCCGTTTTGGGGGCGTCACGTGACAACACTGGCTCTTTTGCGATCGCGCGCGCGCCTCCCGTCGGACTTTTTGCTCTTTCGTCGTCTGCTCTTCGTTAGATTCTTCCATTTCGGCTCTCATCTTTCGCATATATCAGCATCGAAACCGCACTCGCTCCCTTCATGGTAGGTGTCCATGATGGCCTGGTGATCAGCGTGAACGTGATTATCCTAGCCTGCTCGTTGATCTTCGACGTCGCCGCGCTCTGAAGGGAAGGAGGCGCAGGTTTTGGGTCCGGCCGAGTTGGCTCTACCGAAACACCGAAGGAAAGGTCAGTGCTTGGCTGCCCCAGCGGCGCGCCAGAGATGAAGGCTACTTTGAGAGTGTCACCAAATCAACACGACATCCGTCACAACACAGATGACATGCAACGAGTCCCACGGAGAAACTCACTTGTAATTCCGAATTCCTCTCCTATACTTTCCCAGCAGTTGTTCTTAGCGTCCTTATCTAGGTAGTCTGGCTGCGTCTTGTCATATAAAAAGGGAAACAGTTGCACAGTTTCAAGAAACCGCTCCGTTAGGGAAGGCATCGGGGGAAATAGGGATTGCAGACGAAACGAAACAACGCTACGTTCCTTCGGAACGTAAAAGACGCGCGGAGAACCGGCTAGAGTGTTGCCATGGCATCGCAACGTCAATATCTACGCCACCTCCCATTGGCTCCTCTCTTCTGCGGCGAGGAGCGGCGAGCTCTGAACCGCGCAAGGACCGGTTGGCTCTGCGGCGCTGTACGTCGCGCAGCTGAAGGCGAAAACTGGTCTTGGTCGGCAGCCTGCGGCGTCGACCGTCGCGCCGCAAGCCTCTACGACGCCAATGTGGTCGTGCCTTAACGCGGTCAGTCAAATGCAAAGTTGCAAATCACGCTATTGAAGACCTAAACGCGATTGAAGGCAAAGAACAAGTCTATTGTTGACATATATGGTCAGTGAGAAGAGATGATGAAAAGCCTCCGACTCTTCATGTTAAATACGCTATTGTCAGTGACATTGTGAGAACGGCAGTGTGTTCCTTTCGCACGCCGGGCGAAAGAGTGTACAAGAAGATACACGTTTTCAAGAAGCCACATTTCAAAGGGTTGGCCACTGTGAACACGCCTCAGCAAAGCTCGGCTATCGGAAGATCTGTACACACCAGCAGCAAGGTGGTGGCGCACGATCTAGGATATGCAAGGTGCACTGATTCCACAGGTACGCGACGCGCGTTGCTTTCACAAACCATGAAAGGGAGCTGAAGCCTTGCCACAACTGCCGTCCTTGAGCAAACGCAGCCGATAATTAATACCATACAAGCAGAATCAGTTGTTGATACGTCTAACACGACTCCGGCTAAAACTGTTAATTCCAATCGAGCCAATCAAAGCTCGATTGGAAGCCATTCGTCGTCACGCCACCCCGGCGCCAGAAGCAGACCAACTTGCGCTCCGCATTGGCCGGTTTGAAACGTGCTCACTTTCTTTTCGAGGGTCACGTGCCATTCAAACTAGCGTACCAAATATATATTCAAAGTCGCGGGTCATCTAACTCACAGCTTTAATATTAAAGGAACGAAAATATCATAAAACCCTTTTTGTTTGTGGCTGTAAAAATCTGCAAAAACGTTGATTAAAACGTAAGGTTGCATAGATTACAGGTAGTGTAATTTGTGTCTATGTTTATACAGCTGGGAGTTAGTTAGCCCCGATCGGCGTCTGGTGTCTCAGCTATGCGGAGCGCACGTTCGTCTGCTTCTTTTTCAGGGGTTGTGGTGACGTCAGAAAGACGTCAAGCTCTGATTGGTTTTGAATGAAGGATACTGGGTAGATCTCAAGCCAGATTGCTTTATGCCCAAGACCCCCCCCCCCCCCCCCCCCCCGCCTTTCCCCACCCTCAAGTTTTACACATGCTAAATTCAAGAGTGGGGTCTGGATAGCCAGACCCCACCTCTGAATACGCCACTACCACGCATGCGCTTGTTTTGCCTTCCACGAGGACTTCGATGACATTGAACGCAAGAGGGGGCTAGGTTGCTTTGACCTAGATGCGTTTAGGAGAAAATAATGCTGCTATCTTTCACGAGCCTTGTGTCGTCGTCTTTTATGGCAGCGAATGCACTAATCACTGCGGTCGGAGGGTTTGTTTGCCCCACAACGTTAGTTCCCGAGGTGGCCGCTAGGGAGCGCCACTCCTCGATCTCCTCCCCAATAGTCATGGGCAGCTTGAAAAACGCAGGGCGTGGCGAGTCCTAAGCATTTCATTATCGGTCCGCAGCCAATGAGAGTGCGGCATGAGCCGAACGCAGCGAGAACCAATTACGTCGCGAGAAGCGTGAACGTCATAAGCCACGCCCATCGCTTCTTAAAGGGGTGGTGCAAAGAAAATAAATATGGCAAGACTTAATTTTATAAAATTGATGACACCTCAAAGATCCTCAATCCTGAATATCACGGCGAAGTATCGCTTCCATATTTTATAAAGCACGTTTGAAAACCGTGATTCTTGGGGTGCCTGGAGCGACCATGAGACACTGTTGGCCAGCTTGAGCAACGTAATGTTACAAAAAATACCTGCGTATGCTTGAGGATTTACTGCGCTTTATTTTGGGTTCTAATAATAAAAGGGACGTTACGAAAATAGCGAGGAATTCGCTGGCGTTCTAAAACACATTCGGCGGTACTATATCACGTGATTGCTGGTAAGTTTTGTTTTCAAACACATCTGAGATTACCGTCCTTCGGCAACCATATATAGCAACGTCGGCTCCTCATGTCTGCTGGTCGCTGCGCATTTTCTGTGCGCGGAAGGTTTTGGTTGTGGTGTGTGCTCGGTGTCGTTGGTATGTGTTGTGTGCGCACTCCAGCACTCGCCATGCCGACTGTGTGCGTTGTGAGACAGTGCAGCGCAAGGTACGATAGAGCGAACGAAAGTCGGTTTCATAAGTTGCCGGACGATCGACAGTGAAGAGCGGCCTGGCTTCGAGCCATTGACCACGATGGCCTAGACGACATCGCCAGGAGCCAGGGTTACGTGTGTTCCGATCACTTTCTAACGGGGGACTATGACATGAGCATCGCAGTGCGGCGAAGCCTTGACCTGGATACGAAAGGGCACGTCTCGTCGAACCGCGCTCACCTCGCTGCGGAGAGCTCGCCCCGTCTTAGGTTTCGGTGTCGGTGTCGCCGTCGGATGGTGACCGGTCTCATGCTCGTACGTGGGGGAGTGTCCGCATAAGGCACAAGGCCGAAAAGTCGGCTGCGCTCGATTAAGCGACGCGGAAGCTCGGGGAGGTTCAACCGATCGGACATCTTGCATAAGAAAGTATGTGGTCGCCTTTGACTTGTAAGTGTGACGTCAGAAAGCAAAACTTCCCGATTGGCCCGTCTCGATGTGACGTAGTCGGAGAACTGAGAGGGAAGCTCTCCGGGAAATCGAAATTGTCGTTTTACGCTAATAAATGAATCCGGACGCTAAAACGAATCCGCGTGGGCGACATAATAGGGAACCTGTAATCCAAATAAGTGTATAGAGCAAAATTTTCGAAAAACGTTTCACGTCTGTCAGAGACTGTCGTAACCAAGCACCGCCGGTAAAAAAACGCGAGAAGCGCTTACTGCGCCGGTACGTGGGAGACGTGCTAATCTAGTCGCCTGGGGATCCGAGTGTCTACTGCGTTTTAGTTCAAAAGCGCCGATATTTATTTCGTTAGCCCGAAATGCCGAGCGCCCCGCTACCGCAGAATGGCTTAAAAACAACCGCAGAAATATAAGCGAAGAAAGCACCTCTGGGTGCACGGACGAGAGAAACGCTGGCGCACGTACACGGTGCAGCAGCCAACCCGACCCCCCTGCAGCCGTTGCCGCCGCCGCAGGAGGAACGCTAAGACTCGCGGTGCGGGCAATCGCAAGTTCTCGCGAACGTGAGTCGCCTGATTCATAGAAGTGGTGGGCGACGGGCTTTCGGACGGCGCGCCTTCGGTTCTTCCCCAACTCGGACTCTGGTTTTGTCTTGCGCGGTGTGTCGCACCGTGGTCGGCTGGCTGTAGACGTGTTTTGGCTTCCCACCGCTTCTACGGTCAGGATGGGGTGAAAACGGGTGGGGGGGAGCTTGGAAAACGAAGGGAAACGGCGGGAGGGCGTGTGTATTCTGCCACACGCATCTGAATGAGGACGTGGCTCCGAAGGAATTGTTAGTCGAACTGAGGCATTCACGGTAGGATCCGGGATAAGCCAACCCCACGCGCAGTAAGCAAAGACCGCACACTAGCATTTTGACTTCATCACGGTGAGACCAAGCGCAGACAGAGATTGGGAACGGTACTGCATCAACGTTGGACTGGATCTTGTGTCCATTTAACGCGTCGAAGTTATGCTCGGTGTCAAGATTGGGCCCCATTGATGTGTTGGCGCCATAACAGCGCGGTGACGTTTCGGGGAGGCGGCGGAGGCTGTTCACTGGCTTTGGTTATTCTATAGGTGGTGTTGGCTAAAGTCACTGGGTCATGAAAAGTAGTGCCATTACACCGACAAGAAACAGGTTGTAACATACAGACGACCAAACTTCGCAAGATGATTGGTGGTCAGTCTCGGCTGCCGTGGCAATCGCCATTTCGGTCAGTCCCCCCTTTTGTTTTCTGTTTCAAAGGAAACTTAAGCGGCCTGTCTTCAGGACCACTAGTGCCCTTATAAAATTTATTTGTAAATCACCTTCTTTTTTATTTCTATTTCGCCGTCCTGACCTCAAAATTTGGTGTTCTTCGGATGTATTTTGGCGCCGCCCATTGGCACGTTGTCTAAAATGCCGGGACGCAAGTTTGAAAGATGGCGGCCTCTTCGTCTGCGTTTCGACCCAATTCTGGACAAGGATTTTAAAAGTCATGGTAACTGTTAACTAAAAAAAAAAGTTTTCCCGCACGTTGACGTTCGACATGCTCTGTTATAGATCACAGTATCCAAACATTAAGCGTTCGCTAAATCTCTTCTAAACTAGAGAAAGGAATTTTTAAACAAAAAGGAGCTAAAAAGATGCGTTTCACAAATTTCGAAGTTCATTATACAAATTCGCAGCTTCACGATTGCTCCGTACAAGGCACTAGTGTTCGGCAGGGGTGCAGCAGTCAGACCTTACACAAGTCTGGTGACATGGGGAGACATTTTGCATACAAAAAAAGGTCCAAAGGGTGGAATTATTTTAAGAAATTTGTGCAGATAAGTAAAAAGTAAAAGTCCGAATGCGAGTGCTGCATCACTGGCGCTTCGATTGACGAGGAACGCTTTGAGTAAGTTGATGCTTCTCTGCGATCTAGATGCATCACATTCCGAGTGAGATGGCGCGCCGCCATCTTTGAGGAAGTTTTAAATAGGTTTTCGATATTTCCGATAGATGGATTGTTTTTTTATTTATCCGAAATGACGGAACTATAGTTATGTTACAAGCCTGGGAAGCGTGGCTGCGTTACGTGATGGATACAGGATAGCACCCAATGGCGATATTCGAACGCGATAGTTGGGCGGTTTGGTGATGCAAGCGGGTATTTCTGCCGGCGGTTAAAATAACGGAAACAGGGATTTTATGGTCACGTGACCGTCTTCGTGGAGACAAGGCGCCTATATAAAAAAAAAGCGAAACAAAAAAACTCATCAGCTTTTCTTTGCTACCTTATCGAGACTAGAATGCCACAGGGCTGCAGCTCAGCAGTGCTGCGAGAGCACTTGGTTTCGTCTTGCGATGGAGACGCCGTGCGATGGAGATGCCAAACGAAGTGACGCGCAAGTAAGGGCTGGTTCAAACGCTGGCAACGAGAGCGTTAGCTCCTACTGCGTCCGTTGCGACCAGAGCGACTGGAACGAGGGCTCTGTGCCGCGCGGACATACTCTCTCAACAGGCTAGGGAACTCTAGCAAACATGGCGGTCGTCAGCCTCTCCACCCAAGTCAGCTGTTTCTGCGGTTCCTCTAAGAAAAAAAAAAAAGAAGATACTTTGGCACTCGCAGGCGTAAAAGCAAACGGACTGGCGATCTTTTTATTAGCATCGAGCTTTATCAATTTTTAATTTTTCCAGGATCGGGTTTGCAGGGCTGGGTGGATGAAAAAAGAAAAGAACAAGAAGCAGTACGCCGACTTGGGCCATCACGACTTAAACACACAACTTTACCAATAATGCAAATCTCGCCACTCGCTTTCTCTACAATAACAGAAGACGATGTAATTGTAGCAGTGATACAGCAACTTTCAGATGTCATTTCGATATCACATAGATCAGTGGTATCAAACTCATCTCGGAACGCTGGCAACGTACAGAAAATTAAATACCCCATAGGCCGGGACCCTAGGACAAAGAAGGGGGAGGGGGAGGGGAAGGGGGGGGGGGGGGGGGGGCAAAACGTCCCGCAAAAGCTTACTCGCGTAAAATGTGGCCTAACTCGCATGGCGTCATAAAATAAGGCTTAGCACATCGAAGGGAGTCTCAATTGGTTTATTTCATGCAAAACACAAGAAATGAAATCGGAAAGTTCTAAATGCGGTGACTTGATACCTGACACCACTTTGATGCAACAAGCGAAGAAATGTTCGTCTTAAGCTCTTGCGCGTCGACGATCCTCATGGTCGATCGTAATTGTTCATCTGTTATTCTTGACCTGAGTGTTGACTTGTTCACCTTCAGCGAGGAGAAAATGTGCTCGCACAGGTAGGTGCTCCAAAACGTGGCGATGATTCTCGCTGCCTGTTGACGTAGCGCCGGGAATCGTGCTTTGTTCAAAAACTTGTGAAACTCTGGCGCTCCTACGTCCTGAAACTTTTGCCTCAATTCGATGTTTTCCTGCAGCTCTAGAAGTTCCATCTGGAGCTCACCAACGACGACATCTGTCTGCACCAAGAAAGGCAACGAGAAAATTTCGAAGTCCTTGGAGAGACTGCTTACGTCTTAAAACCGCTCTTCAAGTTCTTTTTGGAGATTACGGAGAAGCTTAGGAAAGGTATCGCAAGATTCTTTATTTATGTTCCCTAGCGACTTCAGCGTTGAAATGCGATTAAGCTTTCTACTGTCCCATTTGTCGCTCCCGGAGCTGCAGCTTGCCGTGAAATGCCCGAATGTCATTTTACATCGTAGTGATTGTGTGCTTCCCCTGATGTTGAGCGTTGAAAAAGTGCAGGTGGTCAGTTATATCAGCGAGTTATGCAAGGTAGGGAAGCCACGTCGCGTCTGAGACCTATAGCTATGGCCTTATTATTGCTCTTCAAGAAAACGTCAACCTCTTCCCGCAGAAAAAAAAAAGTTTAAGGACTTTTTCGCTGCTCAACCATCGTATTTCCGTGTGATACAGAAGGTCACCATGGTCGCTACTAGCCGGCTCTAAGTCAGAGACGAACTGGGGTGGTTGACTGCTCTTGGACGACTGAACTTTACTGCGCCAAATACAGTGTCCTTGACGCCCTTCATTTGCAGCGACTTGCTGCATAGTGCCTCTGGATGAAGAATGCAATAAACCGCTGCAAACTTCTTGGCGATACTAAGTTCCTCGAGTTTCTTCTTTAGAAATCCGACAAGCCCGCTCTTGTTCCTCTCCATTGATGGCGCACTGTCGGTTTCAAGGCAAACCAGCTCTTCACACGGCAGTGCAGCGCGCTCAACAACTCTTTCGGTGACGGAAATGATATCGGCTCCTCTGGTCGTTGCCGTCATCGGCACGAGATGCAGGAGTTCCTATGTAACGTTTAAATATGTGTCCACTGCCCTCACTAAAATGGCGGACTCGTTGTCCGTGATATCAGTGCTCTCGTCGACGGCGATTTAGAATGCGTGGAAGGCATGGAAGAGGGTCATAAATTATTTTTCAATGTCGTCACTGATCTCGTCAATTCTTTCAACCACAGTGTTTGGCGAAAGGCTTGTTTGCTCAAAGGCCTTCTTTGTGGTTGGATGTACAACCTTAAAAACTTCTAGCAGGCACGTCTTGATGAACACGCCATCGCTGAACGGTTCTTGGAATTTGGCAATAAGCTCAGAGACAATGCAACTCGCTCTTACCATTTCGTCGATTGTCTTGCCGGCTTTCTAAAACCGGTTTTGCTGCTTTCCCAGCGGCGTCTCAAGCTGGAAAACCGCGTCCTCACAGGTTTTTCCAGCGAGCGCATCATACTTCTCGCCATGGCATGAGTTAAAGTGACGGCGGACGTCACACTCTTTGGGTAGAGAAATGGTCTGCTGGCAAATCAAGCATGCACACTTTGTCCCGCGATTCTGTGAACAAGTAGGTGAGTTCCCACCGCTCTTGGAACAATCCCTTCTCGTCTTTAATTTTACGCTTCCTCGATGGCTTCGCCAAAGACATCGCAACATTCACTGCAGAGCTTCGTGGTTTGTGTGAGAGCTGCCGAAGACTGAAAGATGTTGCAACGGAGCAAGGCACCAGCGCCAATAAGTCGAAATCTCGGACGGACCGAAAAAGACACGGAATTTTTTCCAAAGTAGGGTTTCAAAAGTATCTGAATCATAACCCATCGGCTGAAGTGACGCCACTAGATCCTGTTGACACATTGTGCGACCTATACTTCGTTTCAGCTTCGGTCCGAGCGCGGCCGATGTTATGAGACGAAGGGCCAATCAAACAGCAGAAATCACTCCACTTCAGCGATCACTTGTTCGTCGTCCTTAAAATGATTTCCTCTTGTTTGGCCACACTGGAAGCGTTAGCGACATTTAACCACCGTTTCATAAACTTGGGCGTTGTCCCGGAACAACGCTCCCTGATTGGAATGAATATCGTAGGCATTGCTTCCCTTCAAATAGAAAAAAACGGATCACTGCATGTGCTTGGCACCGACGGGTGGTGCCATTTTGGTATCGACTCCCTAGCGGCTTTCCGCGCTACTATAGCACGCAATGTGTACACTGTGCGGAAACTAAAGGGACGAGCGCTCATGTTGATGCCTGTTTTGTTCCGCTTTTTAAAATTTTTTATGCCGATAATACGAACTTTATGAACGCCCCTCATATTTCATTTCATTTCATTCAATATTTATGAAAGGCTTTCTTTCGAGGGCATTACATAAGAAGGGGGCAAGTACCCTAAGTTATACAATTAAAAAAAAATGAAAGCCGTTTACAACTCCCTGTAACGCCGAATTAGAGCGCAGCTCTTGAGGAGGGGAAGGCAGGGGGGGGGGGGGGGTCACGTGGCCTGGGGGTCACGTGACTTCGACCTTTAGGGGGGAAAATATTCCGCTAGATTTAGCGGAAAAATTTTTCCGCTAAATTTAGCGGAAAATGTTCCCCGCTAAATTTAGCGGAAAAATTTTCCCGCTAAATCTAGCGGAAAATTTTTCCCGCTAAATCTAGCGGGGAAAATTTTCCGCTAAATCTAGCAGGGAAAATTTTCCGCTAACTTTAGCGGGAAAATTTACCCATCATGCACCGCGCGGTTACACCGACGGCGACGCCGACGCCGCTCAAGCCGGAAACGGGCGCCTAAGAGCTGCGCTCTAAAACACAACAACGATTAAAAGTGATACTCACACTAGTTTGGTATCAAGGGAGTAAAAAGGCAACACGAGAAACTACATTGCGAAATGTAAGATGATGAAATCCCTACAAAGTTTTGGGTCCGTGATTGAAACGAGAGACTGGAAGATCGTTCCAGTCCACAATTGTGAGAGGTAAAACGATCTGTTAAATGTGTTAGTTGATCCGGATATGCGCTGAAAGATATGACGGTTGTTGAGGCGACGTGACCACCGTGCGGGAGTATGCAGGAACAAACTACGAATAGCGGGATGACAATAGGGAGTTTTTGGTAGATCGTGTTTCCCCCTCCGCTAACCGCCCGCTACGAAGAAACCGCCACTGCGCCTGTGCGCCGATGGCCTTGGCTGTAGAGTTCCAGGTAGCGGAGGGGCTTGGCGCAGGGGGAAACACGGTCTACCAAAACTCGCTAATGATAAAGTTTGTGGAATAAGGCAAAGACTCGCTACGTTGCGGCGTGATTCGAGGGTAGATAAATTAAAGTTTTCTACGGAGCATGCCCTTGGCGGTCGCTTGGTCTGTGGGATCGTTGCCGTTATAGCTTTTTCCGGATGTCTGTGGATCCAGCGTTCTTCTGCATCGTAGTCGGTTTCAATTACTTTTTTTTTTCTTCTTGCTGCTTGAATTCAGGACGCACATAAAGAGCACGCAGAAAACGAAATGTCTGTTCGTCGTCACGGCGAACAAACTAAACGACGCTGTCGGAAATGTTGATTTGATCGTAGAAACGTGCGTAAGACACGTCTGGAGCTGTAGCAGTATTCTATCGTAACGTGCGCCAAACTCGCGATAATTTCGTTTCGTGAATACGAATTTGTTCTCAGGTTTTGCCATACGTGCATTTTTGGCGTAAGATCGTTTCGTGAATCTGGCCCTTGCCTGTTTCCTCGAGCTTGCCCAGGTAAGGAGTTAGGAACGAAATATATCGGTCGAGGGGGGCGGGATGGCGGAGGGGGAGGAGGAGGAGGAAAAGAAAAAAAAGTGGAGGGGCCGTATGGCACAGGCTGGAAATTGGGCAGTGGGCCACTGGACAAGAGCTACGCGGGGCGCGCCTTTCAGACCCCTGACATAGACGCTACAAGCGTTCAGGAATGCTACCAGTATAATCACTTTGCTAGGGCGATGAAGATGCGTTAAAATACGCATCCTTCAGGCGCACCTTTAAAAACTTCTGCAGTCCTGTGTTAATCCAACGTACACTCACAGCGATAGCTGCGACACGTCACGGCAAAGTCGTTGTACATCGGCGTCGCGTTCACACATTGTTCCGAACGCCTTTGTTTATTGTTTGTTCCGGGGCGCGTAAAAGCACGTCTCCCGACGCCAGCTCTTGGCACTGACAGTACTATACTATTGTGCCTGGAGTTCGTCTCCGACTGGTGCGTTTACCGCGTCCAAAAAAGTGGTCCCTCAATTTCCGCCTGATGACGTCATAGAAATGTCATATTGTCGCCGGTCGCGATCCGGGCGGCGTCCCCAGCAGCGGTGGTGTATGTGGCAGACGCCTGTTCTGCTGCAAGTCGCTCTCTGCAGCTTGACAGTCCACGGAAGCTTCGGCAGCCGGAAGTTGGGACGCCGCGATGACAGCGACACTCGCGTTCGCTCGCGTTTTTCGTCAGCATTTCTACGAACAACCGCTAGGATCGCGACAGGCTACAGCATGACACTCCGGTTTTTGTTACGTCATTTGTTGCCGCTTCGGGGACCACTTTTGATGTATGGGTGGGATAGGACGCTAAACACACCAGTCGGAGACGCGCTGTAGGCACCATAGCACTACAACGGCATCTTGTTATAGACGGACTCATGTTTACAAACAAACCGGAGCGTCCCTAGCTGACGCCACCGGCGCCGCGCATGCGCGATAAAGTGTGGGAAAGAAGCTCGCCGTCGCCCATAAACAACCCATTGAAATGCAATGTTGTCGGCGTCTGTGTGGGTCCCCGTGCTCTTTTTCACGTTGGAATTGTTGGTTCTACGTCTTCCCGATAGTGTCTGACTACTTGAGCGGCCTCAGCGAAATTACCGAGGCTCGTTACACCTCAAAACTTCGCGTCAATATTGTGACATGCGGCGGTTCATTCAGCGTAGACGCCGCAGAATGGACGCTAAAGCCTGATTCGCATTATAAGATTCCGCTCACAATTTTCAGTCGCGACATCCCCGGGCTGCAAAAGCGTGAACCGTAGCTGAGATAGTCGACGTCAATACTGAAATTCGCAAGCAGAATCGGATCAAGTGAATCAGGCATAGCAAGTCGGCAATGGCCACTGGTAGTAATGATCAACAACTCCTTGTATCTACTATTTACACCGAGCCTGCATACATCAACCAACCTTCAAATTTAAAAGTCTTGTGAGACCTGCACTTACTGCTTATCGAAATTACCGGGCCAACGTTTGGTCTACGGGCCGGTTTCGTATGAAAGAGCAGACGACAAGCACAAGTGTTTGAAAGAGCAGACAACAGTTCAAACTCTCTGGCGGACGTTTGAACTTGAAGACGCACTGAACGTAGTCCGCAGGTGGTACATACAACTTGACGGTTTTCCCGCGTTCATGTTGGAACAAAATAAATAAATCTGATGACCACAAGTATCCGTGAATTGCAACCCAAAGTGCTCCCCGCCCAAACAATCGTGGTCCGACGGCTTCTGGTTTTCCCTTTTCACGGCACATATCCACGTTCTCGGACGAACCGACCGCATGAGAACTTACCTTCTAACCTTTCTCGACATTTTTGGTACAGTCCCAGTCGCGGTGTTTTGACGAGGAGGCAGGTTTTGGTCTGGTTATTTTCAAAACAACGTAGCAATGCACGTCTCGCGGGGTGACTTCCGCCCACAACCCCAGACCGGAAGTGCTTTCGACTCGCCACCACCGCGCCTTCAACGCCGACAGCATTGGATTTCAATGGTTTGTTTATTGGTGACGTCGACCTTCCTGATCATACTCCATCGTGCATGCGCTGCGCCGGTGGCGTCCGCTAGGGGCGCTCTGATTTGTTTGTAAACACGAGTTGGTCTGTAGGCTATTTTTTATCCCAGAGAGCGCGTGCAGTGCGCGTTGGGTGCTACAAAAGCCCTAAGTTTAGAGCGGGTTATTAACGCTGTGGCGTAGCTCAGATTCTTCTTCTAGCTTTCGAGCAGTACGGTCACAAGAATCATGAGCTACAAAGGAGCGGCGACAACGGCCCGTAGCCTATGCCCGTGGCGGCCGGGGATGGATGGATAGATAGTAACGGCTATAGCCTTCGTAACGGGCGGCAGCTTGCGCAACCTAGCCTAACATTTTGTCATCCTTTCTTTTTTAAAATTTGGATCAATTTTGTTCTAACACATCCCTTCTGCCTTCACCCTTTTAAAGTGTTCCCATTGCTTATTTTTATCTAAATGTTCACCCCTCCCTAGGTCGTTTCCACCAATCTTCCAATCTCATCTTAGTTACCGCAATTCTTTCCCTATCCATTCGTCCATCCATGTCTGCAAATCCCAGTGCCCCCTTCCCCTAAATGCGTGGTCATCTTCCCGTGACCCTTAAAATTACATATTCTATAGTTTCCCTTTCGCAGCTACATACGTCGCATAGAGTGTTTATTTCCTGGACTTTAGCCCGCTATGTTTTCGTTCTTAGTACCCCCGCGCTCTAGCTTCAAACACCAATGAGTTCCCAATAAATTATCATGCAGCTGTTCCTTCTTTATTTCTTGTTTTCGTGCCCTGTAAAGTGTTAAAGCTGATTTCCTATGCATTTTCTTTTCCCACAATTTGCTCTCAGTTTCCTTTACACCCTTTTCTACTGAAATGCTCTGATCGGCCCCCATTTCGTTGAATGTATACTTAGATCTCAGCTTGCGGGTTCGGTTTGCGCGCTTAGTGTTTAGACTTTTTATATATAGATACTCGTACACTTTTCCTACCCACCGTGCATTCTCAATTTCAGCTAGTCTTTATTCAAAGATTACTTAGCTGATCGTTTCTCTACTCTCAAAAAATGCCCAATCCATATTCCCCTGTACTCCCTCATTTGTTGTATTCCCATGTGCCCCCAATGCCAACCTACCCACACTCCTTTGCTGTATCTCTAAACCTGCCTGGATTTTGACCTCACACACAATACCGCATTTCCAAATGACAGTCCTGGCACCATGACTCTCTTCCCCGCACCGCTAACGACTTCATATTTATTATAGTTCCAGAGTGCCCTGTGTTTCATAATACCCGAATCTCGTTTCCCCTTCTTTATTACAATATATTTATGTTCTTTTAGATACTTTATTCCCTCATTTAACCATACTCCCAGATAGTTGTACTTTTCTACGTGCTCTATCACTGTGTCCTGCATCTTCAGAGGTTCCCCTTTCTCGTCGTTAAAAAACTATTATACCCTACTTGTCCCTACTGAAGTTTAGGCCTAAACTATCTTCTTCCCTGCTGCAAATTCTAATTAGTTCCTGTACTGTCTCACGACTTTCCGCTACGAGTACAATGTCGTCTGCATACATTAACCCTGGAAATACTTGATTTACTTTATGTCCTTCCTCCATGTAAGTCAGGTCAAAACCTAGGTTGCGCTGCTCTAATCTTTTTTCCATCTCACTGAGGTATATCATAAGGAGCAGGGAAAGCAATGGGAAACCCTGTCTAAGTCCTCTTTTTTTTTGCTGCTGTTCTTGTAGTTTCGGCTTCCCATGTTATAACCACTCTATTCTCTGTATAAACCCGTTCTAGAAACCTAACCATGGTTCACCCTATCCCATACCCCTTCAGTTGGTCCCAGAGTTTTTCCTGATTCACATTGTCGTATGACCCTTTGATGTCAAAAAATGATACCCATAATGGCCTTTGATTTGTCATTGCTATCTCTATACACTGAGTAATTACGAATAAGTTATCATCAAGTCGTCTATCCCGCAGAGTCTGCTTTCTCTCTGCCCATTTTTCATTCTTTTTTTTTTTACAATTTGCATAGCTAGTTTGTATATTACTGTAGTTACTGTGATTGGTCGGTATATTTTGATACTGTCTTTGTCTCCCTTGCCCTTCTATAATAAAACCATCCTGCTCAATTTCCAGTCACTGGGTACCTCCCTTCCCATAATTATATGGTCATTCACATGCCTCAGTTTCAATTTGCTTGTTTTGCCTAGAACGTTTATCAGTGTCATTGGTACGCCGGTTGGACCTGTTGCGATTCCTGCCGGAACCCTTTCCTTTTGTTTTTTCTCATTCCCCTGTGGTCATTTCCTCTTCTTCACTATGGTCCTCCTCTTGTGTTGAGTAGACGCTATCATTCCCTTTGGACTGATCTGGTTCTAACTCCGAAAAAAATTGCTTCGATTGTATGTACAATGCGTTTTCTTGCCTTTTGCCCCTTTACCTTTTGTCCTTTCCTGTGTGGTTAGTTTCTGCTGGGACCCCTCGGTTTATTTTATTTTCTGTGCACTGATGTGTTCTCAGAACCTTTTCCGCCGCATTCCTATAATTCTGGTTTATCTCTATCATCTACTCGACCCCTGCCTTCCCAATTTCGGCATGTATCAATTCTGATGCTTCCCACTTTCTTTTCTAAAAGTCCTCCCATTTTGACGCTACTTCGGCTGGTTTGGCCCCCTTTTTCTTTGCCCGTCTGTGTTCTCTGAATGCTGCTTGGCGTCTCGATGTTGCTGCCTTAACCTCTTTATCCTACCAGCTTTCGAGCTTGAGTTTTAGTTTTCTTCCTCCTTGTTTGATTCGATATTTCTTTAACTATCTTTTGAAACCCTAACTAAGTCTTCATATGTTCATTCTCTTTCCGGTTGCTTGGATATCTATGATATCGATTCGCTTAGATACCTCCTGCAATTGTTTATTATTTAAGTTATTTATACCCTCTTGTTTTTGATTTTGCATTTCTGGTTTTACTGTGCCAAATCTGATCTTGATTTTCTTATGGTCGCTCCCCAGACTTTTTGTACCTTCTTCACCTATTTCCATACCTCCTAATCTGTTGTATAGCTTCCGCGACATTAAACAGTAGTCAATATTCGAGTGCGAGTTCTTGCTTTCCCACGTTATTTTTCCATCACATTTTACCTGAGCGTTAACCAATACCAGATCAAGAGCTTTGCAGCACTTTTCTAACATCCTCCTTATTGTATCCGTATGTCCATCAAAGTCTTCCTAATGCTCATTCATGTCTCCGAACCGCGGGTTCGTTTATTGATAATAATGGCGGGTCTGGTCCCGACGAGTACAAGCTTGTGTTACCGCCCATCCCAACTGGGACGGCGTGTTTGAGCTCGGTACTCCTGCACTGCGACCTGAAGGGTCACCCGTATCGAATCGAGGACTTCCGGCACGAGCTCAAGCGTATCGCGGTCTTGACCGATATCTTGGCGCCATGGGCGCATTCCAAATGAAACACGCATGGTTGGCCACGCTCCGAACGCCCGATGCCAAGAAACGACAGGCCAGCATCAAGGAGCTCAAGGTAAAGGACCTCCGCTCTGTCGTGTTCGACCCCAGTTGTACCGAGGTACGTGTCCCGTTGCACTAGGAGCCTTTTCATGTTGCGGACCACTCAGTCCGTAGACTTTTGGAACCGTACGGCAAAGTGAACAAAGTCGGCCGGGAGAAATGGCGAGTGGACGATTTTGAGGGAATCGAGTTGACCACACATTTCGTGCATATAACGATGAAGAACGGCGTCACACCGGAAGACATGCCTCACCAAAAGAGACTGAATGGGGCCAACACCCTCATCGTGATACCAGGAAGGGCGCCAGTCTGCCTGCTCTGCAAGCGCGCTGGCCATATCTGGCGAGATTGTCGTGTGTTAAAATGCGCTCTGTGCTTCCGGTTTCGCCATGAAAAGGAAGAATGTGTGAAGACGTATGCCTGTGTAACCGGCGGAGCTATGGCGGAAGAACTGTCACCGTCTAGCATGGACATTGAGGAAGCCGAGGACGCGGCTTCCTCAACGTTGCATGGGCTGGAACGAGACCTCCAATAGTCAGCGGAGCAGCAGGCGGGTCCCGCTGAGGACGACGGTCCGGCGCGGGCTTCAACGGCGGACGGCGAGTGCAAGTCGGCACCCGCTGGCCCCGAAGAGGTTTCCGACGCACCCTCCTCTGCGGTGGCGTCGGCCTAGTAAGGCGCGGCCCCCCTTTCTGCCGGTCACCCAGCAGAGAAGGCGCCCTCAAAGAGAACCGGCAACGTGGATGAAGGCACCGATTCCCTCTAGCATGGTGTCGATGAGAGCCCTCGCACGACGCAGGTCTCAGCACTGACGCCCCTCCTGTGGTTCGAGAGGACCAAGAAGGGACAGTAACAGGCCATGACCTCCACTCCCTCAGACGACCGACAGCGGCGCGATAGCAAGTAGGGCGTCCAACGCCTCGCTTTCAAGGTCCGAAAAACCAACGCCCAGGCAAGTGCAGCAACATAGCCCTACATAATTTTTTCGCTTGAAACAGCCATCAAAGTCGCAACGCTAAATCTTTGAGATATAAATCGGCGTAAAAACCACTACCAAGTACATCATTTCTTGAATAATGATAGGCCCGATTTCTTGGCAGTGCAGGAGACCAAGATGGCTGAGGAGGAGCAGGTGGCTAGCGCACTAAGGCCTTTTTTGCAATCGTAGGAAGTTTTCGCGACGCACGCTGTCGGGTTTTCGGGGGGATGTTTCTTATTTTTGAAGAAATCTTTGCCCTTGTCGGAGTTGGCTGTCACTACCGAGACAGAAAGGCATTTTAAAATGTGCGATTTTCTTATGTCAACATTTCACTGGCGGTTTATTTGTTTATATGCCCCCAGTTCGGTGAAGGACCTTATTTCATTTTTTTTTTGTCTTAGGACGTTTCGTAGACTGCGTCAGAAAAGTGGTACGCTTAGGCCACTTCAACTGCGTCGTAGCAAAAACAGATCGATCGCCGTCCAGACAACACACAGATAGAACTGCGATAGTTTTAAATAAATTACTTGAAAATATTGACCTGATTGACACAGGAAATGTCAAGAACGAAACGTGCGAAATGCAGTTTACATATTTCCAAGCGTCCTCGCACGCTTGGTTAGAAAGATTTATGTTTCGGCTTCGTAGCAGGCCTGCCAAGGAAGTACCGAGTCACGCCGGTTTTTATAGTGGCAAAGCATTAACTGTCCCTTGGAGCGAAGCCGGCGCTGTCTGTAATCGTCTGTAGCAGCGAAAGGGCAGTTAAATTCTTATTGGCTAAAAGCAAAGCAACGCTGATGCTTCGTCTCAGATGCCGGTGGGGCTCTCAAGATCAAAGCGGACGAGCCTGAGAAATGAAACACAAAGAAAAGCACAGCAACGCAGGTGCATCGTCATGGAAGCCGTGGAGCCGGCGGGGTTCGCCGCGCCTGCGCAGTGGGGGAGCGTCATGTCACCGCCAGAGTGCCGCGCTGTTTGTAGAAATGCGCTGCGTGTAGGAATGCTTTCGCATTCCTGCTCGTAAGCAGTGTTAAGTGCCTTTAGCGTACACTATAGTTTTTTTGGACCACTTTCTGGTTGCGACGGCCATCGGTGGAAAGGCGTAAGCGAAGTCCTTCAGCTGGAGGCTATGGAAGCTGAATGCGACACTTCTCAGTAATGAAGCATTTTCAAAAGCTCTCGGGGATGGTTTCAAATTTGTTTTAAAGGTACGGGGGCGATATTTTCGTGTTTTGAGAGCTTTGTAAGTAAGGAGTAAAGATGTTAGTTGTTGAAAGGACTTTTATCTTAGCCTACGAGAGCGCGTAGCGTCGAATGTTTTTAACGCTGATCTAGCGGCTCTCTTAAGAGCCGAGTGTGAAAATTTTGGTGCATGCCTTAACAATATAGAAGGCGTCAAAAACGCGTAGATAAACTGCATCGTGAGCGCTACCGGGGAGCTATAGTCTGAGCGCTTTCGGAAAACTACCTAAAGGGGGAGCAGCCCACTCGCGCCTTGGCAGAGGAAAAGCGGTACGCGCTCCGAAGTGAAATAGCTGAGGTCTGTACCAAGGTGTTTAGAGCACGAGCCCAAGCGCGATCCAGAAAGCTTTTGTGGAGCATTATCGGCAGCTTTTTGACAACCAAGTAAGAGGAAGGAAAGATCCGGAGTGTGAGGCATTACGTGAGTCCCTGTCCCAGCTAGCCCAAGAAGAGCTGGAAAGTCTCGAGGAGCCAATTATGATACAGGTGGTGGAGAGGGCCATAGACGACTTGCCTAACGCAAAAACACCCGGGCCTAACGGGTTAGGTGCTAAGTTCTGTAAAACGTTGCAGAACGTAGTTGCGGGGGTTTCGTTGTCTGTTTTTCGCGCAGCGTTCGCACGTCAGGTGCTGCCGCCGTCCTTCGCGCGAAAATATACGATCTTAGTTCCGAAAAAAGATGGCGGCGATAAGCTACGCAAAGTCACAGGGGTGATTCCATGTCAGTTCGTGCAATGATGCTCCGGGTCATATTTTTTATATTTTTGTTAAAAATATATACGAAAGCCATGTTCTCTGGAGGAACATTCAGCTCTATATGAGCGCCGTAAAAATTGTTTTCGCTGAGATATAAAATAGAGATGCTCGAGGTGTGGAAATTGAGAAGTTTTCACGACGCTACTTTGCACAGTCATCATTTTCTCATCGAAGCTTTCACGTCACCATAACTTTTTATTACATTTTACAGAAGATATACAACACATATACAAAACATGAGAAATATTAATAAAATATTTTTATGCAAACAAAATGATCAAACATTGCATAGAAACGCGTTTTAGAGACATATTCACAATTGTTTTGCAAATAAATCATCATTTATGATACTTCAATTATGATACTTTACAAAACATATCAAAATGTGCGTATTTAAATCTTCTTTGCAAATATATATAGATAATATGCCCACCTTTAATTGTCTTCTTGTTATTAACGCGAAAATGCTGCTAATTTCTCAAAATGTGGCAAGATTGGTCGTCGATCATTAAAAAAAAAAAAACTCCACCTTTTATTTTTTTTTCAACTCCCCTTGGCACTTTGCAGTGACTTGAACTAACTTGTGATGGCAAAACATTGAGTAATATATGACCTCCCGAACGGGCAAAGCTACGACAAACCTTCACTCGGAGCGAGCCGAATGTTTTCGTCATAGCGGCTTTGCCGCACAGCACCAAACATTTTGAGCCTTAGATATGGCATGCATTTTATATTTTTTAAATGTTTTTTTTTTCAAAAGGGTGAGTATAACTGACACGAAAAGAGACTTTGAGTTGGAATACCATTAATTACCTTACAATACACAAAAACAAAACGGCCCCACTCTGCAAATTCGCTAACTATGCATACATAAGCTTAAAACTCTCAGTTGCGCAAGTGGCCATGTATACAACCGGCCTCTCGGCATATGATGACTTCTACAAATGAGATGCCTGGATTCCTCTCACAGGTTTTACGGTGGTCCACTCTGCTTGCTTCACCGCACGAAACTCTCGAACCCGTTCCGCAGACAGGTGGAACATGCAGACATTTGTTACTTTTTCACGTTGCCCTTCCACAAAGTCTTTAGCGGTGACAATCGTTGAGTTGAGCGAAGATCTCAAGTTGGTGAGCGTTGCGTGGTGTTTAAGAACACCACCTACTTCATGAGAAGCTTTTGTTTCGTGTCCAGTGGCTGAAAAGATCCATCTTGCCGAAGAGTAGGGTTTCCGAGACAATTCGTGCAATTGGAAGCGATTCTTGAAATGCGCCGCCGCTTCGTCTGATACAAAAATTATTTCAGAAAAGACTGGGTAATGTTCATCAACATACGCTTTTATGGCCTCTATGGCTAGAAGAGCGTGAGCTGTTCTAGCACAACGGCAAAGCTTTGCGTGCCTTGCTTGGACGTAACCACACATGTGAAGAGAGACACGAGTTTTTTCCAATGAAAACTCTGCTCTTCGGTTGGGAAGATTACTGCCCAATTTTCCTCGTTGAAGGTCACGGATGTAAGCATGCCTCATATCCTTGTCGCTCCATGACTCCAATTCCCGCAGGAAGGCGGAAGTGTCCATAGCCTTTTTGACGAGTTCGCCGGCGTCCCATAACGCGAAACAGATGTTTTCGTCGAGATAGAGCGACTGCAGCGAGATGATCTGCATTTTTTGGCACTTTTCGCAACGACGCAGGAAACAATCGTTCTGTGGAGCGCTGCAGAGGTAGAGGCGCTTGAAGTCGCCTTCGGTAAATTTTTCTTTGAGGCTGTTGTTATTGCCGTTAAAAGCAACTGAAAATTGACGCAATATATGCATGCGCACACCTCGTGCTCGGGACTCTTTTTTACCCATTTCGGTCGTAGGGAATAAACTTTGGATATGCCTAGTTCTCGATGGGGATGGTCCTTCCTAGAAAGCTGGTAAGCTTCCTTGATAGAGCGGGTCATAAACCTTTTTACGACTTTGGTCTTGTTGTCGTTGATCATGGCTTTGACGACGTCCTTTTTGTTGAGGCTTTGAACAGAGCATGCGAGGTCGTCGCGTGTGTAGTACTGAAGTGCAACCCTCACGTCTTCGGCATTCGCCTTTTTCCCCATTTAGGGATCAGAGGTTGCCCATACACCACGTTTAGACTTTAGTTTTCTTGTTTGATCAATCATGTTGCCAGTCGCTTCCAGCACCAGACGCAATAATTCTTTCTTCGAGATGCTTGGTGGCAGAAGCGTGTACAATCGCTTGCGTTCCTGGTGGGAACTGCATGCCTTCAGCGCTTCGCGGAACGCGTCAAACCACTCCGTGCTGTGCTCACAACTGTCTTTGCCGGTTTTTACGTCATAAACGCTTGACAGCTTTCTTCCAATCGAAGAACTCACTTGAGCTTGTTTTTTCTTCAAATACGCTTCGCGCCTTTTTTTTTAATGGTTTTACGCGGTTTCAATGGGGTTACCGACGGACTAGCAGCACACAAGTCCTTGACTCACTTCAGCCAGAATTTCCTCAGAGTCCCGGAAAGAAGAGTTTGATGTACTCACGTTGTGAGGAGAAGCAATCTCATTCCTGAGGTATTTGTAGCAATGCTGGCACAAAAGGTCAGATTCGTTCACTGTTCATAGAGCCAGTAGCTTTTCTAACTGCACTTTGTTGAGTGCGGTTGGAAAAACCGGATGTATACATGGCCACTTGTGCAACTGTGAATTTTAAGCTTATGTATGCATAGTTAGCGAATTTGCAGAGTGGGTCCGTTTTGTTTTAGTGAATTGTAAGCTAATTAATGGTATTGCAGCTCAAAGTTCCTTTTCGTGTCAGTCATCTTCACCTCTTTTGAAAAAAGAATTTGAAAAATATGAAATACATGCCATAACTAACGCTCAAGATGTTTGGTGCTGTGCGGCAAAGCCGCTATGACCAAGACGTCGGCTCGCTCCGAGTGAAGGTTTGTCGTAGCTTTTCCAGTTCGGAGGTCATATGTTATTCAATGTTTTGCCATCAAAAGTTAGTTCAAGTCACTACAAAGTTCCAATGGGAGTTAAAAAAAAAATAAAAGATGAAGTTTTTTTAAATATCGACGCCCAATCTTGTCACATCTGGCAAAATCAGCTGCATTTCTGCGGTAATAACAAAAAGACAATTAAGGGTGGTCATATAATTTTTACATATTCGTACATAAAATTTAAAGACGCGCATTTTGATTTGTTTTGGGAAGTATCATAAATGATGGTTTATTTGCAAAAAATAAATTGTGAATATGCCTCTAAAACGCATTTTTATGTCATGTTTGATAAATTTGTTTGCATAAAAGTATTTTAATAATATTTCTAATTTTTTCTGTATGTGTTGTATATCTTCTGTAAAATGTATTAAAAAAGTTATGGTGACGTGAAAGTTTCGATGAGAAAATGATGAATGTGCAAAAATTGGATCGTGAAAAGTTCTCAATTTCCACGTCTCGAGCTTCTCTATTTTACATCTCAGCGAAAAATATTGTTACGGCGTTCATATGCAGCTGAATGTTCCTCCCACGAACATGGCTTTCCTATATATTTTTAACGAAAATATCAAAAGTAGGACCCGGACCATCATTGCACGAACTGACGTGGAATCACCCATAGGTTATCGGCCTAACGTTGTTCGACGTCGATTATGAATTTTTCGCGAAAATTCTAGTTCGTCATTTTCAAGGCATTGCCCGTCAGCTTATCGGGGATCACCAAACCTGTGGGATACAGGGGCGATCGATAGCGACGAGCGTTCACGTTGCTCGAAGTGTTTTGAAGGCATGCCATGACGGTATAGGCCAAGTCGCCATGCTTCAGATTGAGTTTGATAAGGCGTTTGGTCGCGTCATGCATGATGTTCGTTTCGACCTTTTTGGAGCATGCAAATGTTGACGCAGTCAATTTGGAGGGTGTGAAAAGGGCGTAAAACGAGTGTACAACCAGACTCATTGTCGGCAAAGAGCTAACTGAAGCGATCAATGTTGGATCTTCCGTCAGGCAGAGTTGCCCTGTGTCCCTGTTAATTTTCGATTTGTATTTAGAGCTTTTTTTTTTGTCTGAGTGTGTCGAACAGCGAAAACTGTCGTGGGTTTCGTTGCAAAACACTGAGGTTAAAATCACGAGCTATGCGGATGGCGTCGCAGTTTTTTGTAGCGACAAGAATAGTATGAGCGTCGCCAAAGCGTTGGCGAAATCCTATTGTGAGGCCACGGGGCGGTAGTAAACTGGACAAAGTGTCGGGTGTTTGGGCATGGGGCGTGGGCCACAACGCCTTCAGTGTTTGAAGACGTGTGCTGGGTTCGCATACCCTGTACATACCTCGGCGTGCCGCTCAACTGTTTTAGAGAAAAGAAAGAATGCTGGTCGGGAATCGCCACCGATCTGGACAGGCGCGCTTCTCGCCGAATGAGGCGCGACCTGTCTGTTTTTGCCAGAGCGACGTTTTGTAACATTTGTTTTCTTTATTGGTCACAACGATGCAGCACAAAGTGCTATGTCAAGACAACACACTTGCCCAGCACTTGTGGGCGCGCTAAAGTTCTTTCATATTCTTAATCTCATCAAACAGGTGCGCCCAGTCAGGTGCAGTATCTGCACTCCTGCACATCACAGATTGAACCTCCATAACAACCTCAATGAAGTGTTTCCGCACTGCTTTGATTTTAGGATCAGCATGTTGAAATTCCATGCGCGCCTTCCAAACGCTAAACAAATCAAGCACCATGAACAGGTCATACGGGACCGTGTCACTCTTTTCGACTGGTAGATATCGAATAGTTTCGTAGGTTAAATCCAAATCTTTCTTGAGTGTTCTTTGTAAGATGTCCCAGAAGAACACCGCGTCCCAACAATACAGGAAAACATGTTCGATGGTTTCAGGAGTCTTACATAGAAGACAATTCACACCTCAAGGAACGAAGATTCCCTTTTCCTCTAGCCACGGTTTGACTGGTAGTGTGCCGCTGTGCAACTTAAACGACGTTTTGTAACATTCCTCTCATCGGAAAGTTGTGGCATGTTTTGCGGGCGATTCATTGTGCGCGTGTTGGTGTGCAGCAGTTCCACCACGTATTTGCGAAGTTTATTTGGAGCTCGACTTGGGAGCCGATGAGACGAAATAACCTTTTTCATCGAGTACGTGAGGGGTGGCCTGGGTCTCACACACTTGTTCGTTCGACTGTTGATATCGAGATTTTTTTTTTTACGAGACCAAGAGCACCCTTTTATCCGTACTCTCTTTCAGACTAAAGTGACACACTTTTCTTTTTTTCTTGTTTCGTCATGTTGTGGCGAACAAACAAAACTCGTTGCTTTTCAAAAAAAAAAAAAAAATGGTGGACACCTTTCTTCTATTTTTCTGTCAGTCCGTTTTTTTTTGAGTATCTTTCTGTAGTGAGTAAGAAAAGCTCAGACGCGATCTGCTAATTTGTTTATTTCCAGCACCTCTGTATCGAACTGTCGCTTGCGATGGACGACAAGATATGCTCAAGCGAGTTAAGCGCATGTGTGTACCCACCCTCAGTCAAAACTTTATTTTATAAATTGCATACAAACACTTTCCTCTAACAAGGTTTTTCGTAAAGCAAAGGGAACGGATGTGCCATGGTCGGTTGACTGTATTTTGTGCAAAAAACCAGAGACCATAGAACATACTTTTATTTTTTGTTCGGACGCTGTTTTTTTTCCCGTTTGGGGGGGGGGGGGGGTGCTTCAGCGAGCATTGAAAAATGAACTAAGTATTAACCCGACTGGCATCCGGTTCTTCTACGTTACTAACGATGACCTTGTACCTTATGATAAGTTTTTTTTGGGCTTGTGTAGCATATGACGCTCGCGCATGGTCGCCAGGCATGCTGACCCCAATGCGAAAGAAGTGCGTTTTATTTCTTCGGTTTCGTAAAAAGAGTAGAGAGTGTATTTGCTAAGTGTGTGCCGAAGCCCGAGTGGCTAGGCATTTGTCAGAGTCTGCTCGATATGCGAGAGTTCTAACATGTTCTGCGAAAAACCTGCCGAGATTTTAAAGTGACTTGACATGTTCGTGTTTTGCAATAAAGAAAAAAAGAAGAAAACTGTGCCGTAGCTCAGTTGTAACTCCTTCCGCTTCGCACGCAGCGAACCCAGGTTCGATTCTAGCGGGCGGCGGGCGATCTTTTCTATGAGTTTGGCAACATCGACGAGGGAAGTCCTACATCGCCAACTACAACATCAACAACGATAACTTCTACAACTACAACCACTACACTCCGTCTCACCCTACGATGGACTGGAGCCCGAAGGCTGGCGGGCGGAGCACTACCTGAGGAAAGCTTGCATCCGCATTGCAAAAGAGTGCGCGAGAGAAATTCCAATACGCAGAGTACGAAGAACACTGATGTTACGGATAGGCTCACTCTTGTGATTTCGCGCTATTTTATATCGGTGAAGCAAAGGCACGCGGTATTTAGTTCATAGACACTAGGGAGTTTTAGTAGACCGTGTTTCCCCCTCCGCTAGCCCTCCGCTACGAAGAAACCGCCACTGCGCCTGCGCGCCGATGGCCTTGGCTGTAGAGTTCCGGCTAGCGGAGGGGCTTAGCGGAGCGGGAAACACTGATCTACTAGAACTCGCTACTCTTGCCACATTGCGTAAACATGTCAACTGTTTGAAGAAGTTGAAGGGCGCGCGGGCCACACTGACATAAAGTCGTTTTGCCTTTGCCATAATGATCCAATCTAAACTTTCTGTAAGTACCCGGACCCGTATCTTCCTTCCGCACATGGTCCGTACATACGGTCCCGTGTCGAACACTCGATCTGACTCATCTTCATTTCTTAACGGCCACAGGTTCTGAACCCGGGTTTTCT
Source organism: Ixodes persulcatus (assembly GCA_013358835.2). NCBI lineage: Eukaryota > Metazoa > Arthropoda > Arachnida > Ixodida > Ixodidae > Ixodes > Ixodes persulcatus. The sequence goes on from JABSTQ010011256.1 coordinate 97,810, forward strand.
TCGCCACATCGCTTCCAGACGGTATTTAAGAAGGCTCCCTTCAGTAATCGATAAGCAGACGAAAAACGTGCCTCCGCATGACGCGTCTTGGCAACACCTCCTAGACAGCAAAACCTGCACGTTCCGTCACATGACGTCACGTACGGTGGTCCGGCACAGGCGCTGATTGGATGCGAGTGCCGCGTCAGCGTTCGCCGTGGGGCTCGTTTCCTATCATAGTCCCACGTGAACGATGATGCGGCACTCGCATCCAATCAGCGTCCGTGCGGGAGCCCCGGACGTGATGTCATGTGACGTAACGCGCAGGCTTTAAAGCCGTCTAGGAGGTGCTGGTCTTGGCGCACTGATTCGTACGAATGAGTAAATATACCACGTGGTTTTTAAAATGCTCTTTATTGAACCCGGCGGCTTGTAGCATTGGACTTTAGGCCATCGTAGGATGAGACGAAGTATACAACTACAACACCAACAACGGACGTCATTTCGAGTGCTTGGAAGAGCCCATAACAGCTACCGCTGTAAAACAGTACGCATCAGTAATACCTTGCACTTGAGCACGCGCATGGGGCACGTAAAATAAGAAATCCTGGTGGTGTTCGAGGATACGAATACTAAAAAGGAACCACTGTAGTCGATGTAAACAAACTCGACGGTACGAGCGTTTCTGCAATCTCGAGGCTGCCACAATGACGTTGCCGCACGAGTGGATGTATCTTTTCTTCTAGGATGTTTATCATTGCGACACGCAACAAGAATTCACAGTCAACGCTTTACACGTAGAGCGGCGAGCTTGCACCGCATCGACCACGCCAACGATCATCACCGACGCCATGTTTCTCAGCAGATAGCAGGAACCATGACGTGGCATGAAATGCGCGCGGCCGAGCTCTCCTCGGGTCATGATTGGTCTGTCGTGCCGGTCGCTCCGGTCGTTCCCAACCTAGTCAAAAAGTTCAACTCAGCTAAACTCCTTCCGTCGTGAACGACATGGCCGCATGGCCATTAGGCGTTCCGTTGCCGTGGCAACTCGTCGTTCCAACCAAATGCGCTCGTGCGTTAGCCGTTCCGGGCGCTCTGAATGCAAGCGTGTTAACGTGCCTTAACTCTGAGAGCGTTAGAAGTTAGAACACCGTGGGGACGCTGCGTCAGACTTGTCTATGCAGCACAAAATAGTTGACACTGAGACTGACAAATGCCTGCCGTTATTTAGTACTCGCTTCTATTATTAAAACCGTATTCCGCACGCAGAAAAAAAGGTGACGAGGCGCGAAATGTAAGTGAAATTAACCACATTCGTGTACCTCAGGAGCGGAAGGTAAGGTTATTTTGTGGAAGCTCGAGGAGTTCAGCGAGAATCAAATGTCGAATTCGCGTGGTTCTTTCTGCGCGCTCTCGAGCGCTCTTTTCAGAGCGCGCGAAATCGGGTGGTTGAAAGAGAGTGCTGCATGTGGCTTGATCGGGTGGTTCATTCCGAGGGAACCTCTCCTTCTCAGAGCGCTCCCTGGCACTCCGTCTCCAGCCGTCGGAGTGCGGAGCGGCGCAGGCGTCACGTGGTATACTTGGACGGGGATCACGTGGTTTTGTTGACGATGGCCGGCAGTGGTCTGTGGTGGAGTACGGGGTACGGCATGACGGCGATTGATATGTGGTTCCACAAAGTGCTTGTGTATTCGACGGTGCGAGGATTACGACGGACGGGACGATATTCGTTTGCGACCGGAACAGGAAAAGTCGTCGACGTGTGAAGTATTCCCAGTGCTTTCACGAGATCGTTCATCTCACGGCGGTGAATCCACTAAGCCTAACCTACGACGAAACAGCTCGCAGAGCTTGCCGCTATTTTACCGGGTATTGTGGTCGCTTCAAGAAATTTTGAGGTTTGATGAAAGTGCGTTCAAATGTTTGTGTCGTAAAATAAAGGGAGAGCTGAATACAATGCACTGTGATTTGTGTCACATTGCGATGCTTGCACGATATTTCGCCGTGAGAAAAATGCGGTTTATGAACCATTTTATATTTGCCTGCTCTTTCGTACGCATGACCGCTATCGCAGTGCGTTCACTGTCGAAAACGCGATGAGTTGACAACTGTTTCCGAGCATTGGCTTTCGTTCCGTTCTGCAAAAATCAATTCGCATACTGCTGTTTTTTTTTTACATGCCGATGCGTAAGACAATTTACGTCACAACCGTTATTTCATCACGTTGCGAGCGTAAATTTTTCTCAATCGTCTACCGTATGCTGTAAGATCGTGTTGTTTTTAATGCATTACCAATGTCAAGATATTTTAATTCCGTTACTGGTCTGAGAATCTCGAAACGCTCTGAAGCCAGCAGTTGTGATCGGCTGAAAAGGATCCCGAGTAGCTCTGGCGGCGAGGAGGGGGGTGCTCTGCTGAATCGAGGTCAGGGGAGAGAGGCGACCACCCGAATTCACCAAAAGAGAACGGCAGGCAACTCTCATGTGTGCTGAGTGGAATCGGCTGGAACGCTGAGTACTGCACTCTGAGCCGGTCACGTGTCCGAAGACTCCTGCTGCGGCTATTTTAGACGCAGAAAAAAAGAAGAAAACTCGCCGGAATGATTAAAAAAAAACAAATAACGGTTCCGTGTTTGTTTGTTTATCAATGCGTATAAAAATAAAAAGAAAGACACGTATCTTCGAAGGCTGTAATAGCGCCATACTCGTAGCACACATCCAAATAAATATTTAATGCATTTATTGCTGTCATAAAATTGTTTTATTTCTTAAGAAAACAATTCATCGTCTCGTAAATTTGCGCATGATATCTTACATTGCTCATTTGAGACTCGCTAGATCGTAAGTGAAGAGAAGCATTCAATGCAACTAAAATGCTGCTCGCACCTTCCAGAAATTCGTTTTTCTTCTAAATGGCTCTCCCTTTTTCTTTTTTTTTTTTCCTTCTTCACGTGTTGCCGTTCTGCCATTTGTACGCCTCTTGAAAGGAGGTGCCAGGCAAGACAAGCTGACGGCTCATTTCAAACGTCCATTTTTTAATCAGGCTTGATTGGCACTTCGCGATAACAGCTGCCGCTCGCTTTCAAACTTTGAACAATTATCGACGCTGTCTGTCCCGAGACCGCGCTCGCTCCCGTGAGCGGCTTTTGGAAATTTATCTCTCTTTTATCTTTTTAGCGTGGCAGCCTCGCCCTAGGAATGATAGAGTATCAATGCGCTTGCCGATATTGACTTTATCGATTTTGTTTTAAATTCTAATATTTCAATCTCTAAACGCGGTCGTTCTCTTTTTTTTTTCTTTTTGGTAAATAGGTCGTTTCGTTTTATTTCGCTCTGCTACTGTCGTTACGGACGTAGCGGCGTATCATTTAAACCTTTTTAAAGTCATTCTGCGAAAATTGTTTATCGCAATCATTTAGAGCTGTAAAAAACAAAAAAAACAAAAAGAATGATTTCGTGCGGGGCTGTGTGCATTTTTTATCTTTAATGTTATCCGATGATAAATAAAACGCGAGACTGATATAAGTGAGAATTTGAGATAAACAAAAATTAAGTATAGAGCACAAAGTACGGCGATGATTATTAGGTGTGTGCGAATATTGAAATCTCAGCTAAAATCGAATAGGAATCGAATAGAGCAAAACGTCGCGAAAAAATCGAATATCAAATGAAATTTCGAATACCACATATCTCTTATTTGTATTGCAAAACAACAAAACAACCGCTTAGCAAAAATAACAAACAAACAAACAAACAAGGGACCGCTTATTTGGCTATTTTACCGCCAGCACGCTGAACGAAAAGTTGTTAGAACTAGGGGTGTGGCGAACTTTTGCAGAAACTCGATTTTGACGTCGAACTTGAAGGTTCGATTGGTTCGCCGAACCTTCGAACTTTCACTGGAGTTCGAAGAAGTTCGACTTATGAAATGTGTTGCCCTGCTTCCACACGAATATTTTGAATTCTGGGGGACAAATAATTTAGAAAGTAGTTTTATTTTATATTTTGTAAAATGGCTACTGATGTTTGCACTATATAAAAGCGAAAATATGCTCTTTTAATGCTTTCGTTAGTTAGTAATGTGAACCACTGATGCCAATATACCCAATAAATATTGCACTTTTCCTCCGCCAGGTGGAGTCAACTGGTTTTCTAATTTTCGCGCATGCGCACAAAAGTCGAACTTCAGTCGAACCTTTGTCGAACTTTGTTGAAAGTTCGAGAAAGTCCAACTTGGTCGAACTCGAACCTGGGCAGGTTCGCGACACCCCTAGCTAGAACAAATACAAACGGCGCTAATTTGATTACTTGGCAGCTATAAACTTGAGGCTCAGCTGAAGAATGTGTCCAGTCATTCACGCGTGGGTGTACACCTTTCCAAGAAACACTCGACCCCAGAGGCAACAAACCGTTTTCAAGCCCAGTCAATGGATTTGAGGCTAGACTCTCACCGGCGTCCGCGCTAACCCTAACCGAGAGGACTGTGAATTCGATAGGCGCAGGTTCAAACACTGCTGGCGGCTAAATTCTCGTATTTTTTTGCTGTATTTTGTGTTTCGTGGTGTATGTATTTTCACGAGGACATTGAGAAAGCGTTGTACCACATTTAAAAGTTGGGTATACGCGCGCGAGAGAACGAATGCGACTGGAATGTTAGTTGTGGTTTTTCTGTTTTACGATAAAGGCGCGTTCACATATCTGCAACCGAGTACGACTGAGAGAGACCAGATCGGGTTTTAAGCCTCTTGAGACGTCTTAGGACGGTATGCGCTGCAGCTGAGCTGGTCCTAAGAAGTCGCAAGAGGTTTGAAAACAGGTCTGGTCTCTCTCGGTCTTACTCGGTCGCATATGTGTGAACGGCGCTTTAGTTTTGACGGCGCCGCCCGATTAGCCGCGTGTCAAACGACAAAGCGCTTAGCTGTCGAAAATAATTTACAATAGAATATAGCCGAAAGGCATGCATTTTTCACCCTATAACAAAAAGCGTATTTACCGATGGACAGGACACGGATATACAATTTAGCAAGTTTTAACATTCGAACAATATAATGTGCGTACCACACAATGCAGCGTTATCCGAAAAGAATTTATTTGAGAAAGATCTCAAATAACGCAGTCACAGTCAACGACAGTCACGTCTTAACGAGTAAGTTAAGTAAGCATCCAAGATGACTTTGTTTTGGGGCACGTTTTGGGGAGAGCTTCCTTTTTTCACACCAGCGCCGAGGCAAAGGAACGGGCGCGACTGACTCCAACCGGAACAACTATTTTTTGGCTATGACTGAGAAGGACTCTACGCGAATTATCTCTGGGAGGGGGGAGAACAGTTGTTATTGTTCGCAAAATCGCGTCAAGGGCCATTCGACGTCCTTGCCCTCCTTCGTTTCCCGTGAATGTCGAGGAGAAACGCTTGAATGGCAGGCACCTACCAGCCCTGTTTCGCACAGTGGAAGATAACACAGAAAAAGTACGCAGCATGCATCAGAAAAATTAAGTGCAAAGTTTCAAGAGGGACCAGAAAACGTCGAGTACAAAACCGCAAAAAAACATATCTAGGAAATCGCGCTGAGCGGGTTTTCACAGTCCAAGAGAGTGGCAGAAAATTTCTAGCTGATAGAGGACGTGCGGGTCACATCAGCCGCAACATGGCGGCGGCCTAGGAGCTTTTTTTGGGAAGGTGTATACAGTGGCTTCGTTCGATTTACCTGCACCTGTGCCGGTAATTGTGTATTCAAATACGACCGGAAGTACACCGCCCTTCACTTTTCTGCACCGATGCAGGAGGCGCAGGTAAATCGAACGAAGCTAGTGTTGGAAGGGAGCTAGGTGGATAGACAAATACGACTGAAATTTTTGAATCAGGGCGGCGTCCTGCGCCACCTAGCATTAGTACCGCGGCTTACGCCGTGGAAAGCGAGGGGTTAGCGGTCGAGCCAACAATGCGATTCTCCGGGGTGTTTCTCGAGAAAGTACAAAATAATACAAAAAATGAAACATGTTTACATATCTCTGTAATGCGAAATTAGAGCGCAGCTCTTGAGGAGGAGGAGGGGAGGGTACGTAGGGGAGGGTATAAGCCCTACTCCTCCCCTCCTCCTCCTTTCCTTCTCATGCTCCTCCCCCAAACCTCGTCCTCCTCCTCCTCAGAGGAGGAGGATGTAGATACAAAATAAAGTTACTTATTACTTTGAAGATTTTTTCCATTATGCATTAGTTATCCAATTTACGGGTAAACAACTAACCACAAGAAAAATAAGCCCAGGTTCTTTGCTGTGTCCCGAAGATGAAGTGTAAGGTGACAGCCAAAACGCTGCGTGCTCTGCTGCACACAGACTACGCACTATCAAAGTGCCCACACTATTTTTACGCTAATTTTAGCAGACTATTTTTTACTGCTAAATTTAGCATCGAGGTGGAGAAACGATGAAGCGTTTCCCGCTAAATTAAGGGGGAAAATATCTTTGATAAAGGTCATAGTGTCACGTTATGTTACGTGACATAAGGTTGTCAAGGTGACACATTGACATCACTTGACACGATGGCCCTGCAGGAAACACTCCCCGGGATTTGTTGCAAAACATCTTCAATATACTCAATTCAATTTGCTTCATTAGCAGGAAGGCATGTGCACGTGATTGTCGCTGAAAATCTTCGATCACCAAACCACCCGCATCAATGAGGAACGAAACCTACCCTTTTCCCAAATCTCAACCCGACCCCTGCCACAAAAAAGGGACAAAAAGAAAGCTCTAGTTTACTATAATTCTTTGCCAGTCTTGTACCAGTCGTCTCTCTCAGTACGCACGTTTCCTCCCGTCTTGGCTTGTAGACACGCTGTGTATGGACTATGGACAGTATTCTCATGCCCTAATTCTTTGCAATCTAGGTTGATAAGTTTTCCCTTACGATTAGCCACAAATGTATGGCCATAACATGTTCTTAAATGATAAGTCCTTCCAGAAAAAGCTCCTGCTGACCATTGTTAGGCGATTCCTACTTCTCTGCGTTAGCGTCTTCCGCACAAGCACGAGTGTGTCTAGAAATTATTGCGACTAAATGTAGACAATCGCAGTACTCTTTGCCAAAACCATTGAAGTTAGTCGATTCTCGCCCCCCCCCCCCCCGCCCCGCCCCCCTCCCCCCCCCGCTTTTATCAAGGAGGAAAGAAACTTGCGAGAAACTTGGTATGCTAAATTACTCGCGCAAAGTATTTAAGACTACTAAGTACTTATTAATGAAAGCATTTGTAAGATGCCAGGTTCCCAAATATATTTAAGAGTGTAACTTGATCTTTAAGTTAACGTACATGTCTGAAGAGTAGCATCGCTTGCAGTGCGCAGTTAGCCTGCTTTCGATTGGTTTTAAGCGGCACTGACGCCCCAAAATCGGCATTTCTTTACCGCCTTAAAAATTCAAAATGATATAATGTCTAGAGTTCTGCATTTTCGGATAAATCCGATCAACTACAATAAACACTTGCCGGTAAAAATATGGCCGATTGGGATTTATCCGAAGAACTACAAATTTGGGGATCTCCACTTGTATTTATCCGAAAAACGTCGAAAAACCCTGATTGGCTTCCTCTTTCCCTAGGATGTTATGTCAAATTTTCATATTCTTTTTTTCTACTTTCGTTTTCATCAATGTTTCCTTGCCATCCGTGCTGACGACAAAATTTCGAGATTCATTCGGTTATTTCCAGTATATTTGCTACATGGGCGGGAAGCGAAAGCTCCCTGGTAATTACGCCGAAGAATTCCCAGATTTTGAAGCGACTGCCAGCAACGACTTCATTGTCTGCAAGTTTTGCCGCGTCCAAGTCAGCACGGCGAATTGAAAGGCTGCAGTCTGCATTGCAAAGCACTTGAATTGAAACCGACATAGGAATTGAATTGAAACCGACAGCACTTGAATTGAAACCGACAGCTGAAGGAACCGCGTTTTGAGACAGGTGGATGTATTTAGATTAATCTACATACTTTTTCGGAGAAAATGATCTGCCAGTATCGTGAACTGAGCTTCTAATGTTTTGTATGTGAAACGGTTTCCTTGTTAAAATTGAAAAATTCTGCTCTTTACCTAGAAAATTCGTTCCACCAAGGCTCTCTAGGAGAACGCCTGACAAGAGACAGGAGTACCAGGGAGGACGCTGATTTTATCTGGCACAAGTTTGGCCCAGCACTATGCCAAGCGGGGTTCCCCTTTATCAGATTGACGGCCTTCTTGGTACCCTGTTGAGGCAGAAGTGTCCAGATGCTCGGACAGTGCCGTCAAGCACTTAAATGTACCGAAAATACCTACGAGAGGTCTACGAGCACGATATCAACGTGGTCTATTTATTGGGTGTCTATTTCTGGTGTTTCTTTTCAAAATGTTATAGTCGGTGTCTGTTATCGCCCGCCTGATTCAACCGGGGAATTTGTGAATGAATTAACCAATATCTTCGAACATATTCAATCAAAGTATCCACGTTCAGTGATTATTTTGGCTGGCGATTTTAATTACCCAGGAATTGATTGGGCTAACCTAAATGTGTGTACCACCTGTTCACGAAAAGAAGAGTCTTCAAGCTTTGTTAATCTGTTAAATTCTTTTTCAATTAAACAAGTCGTCAATCAGCCTACACGAGGTGATGCCGTACTGGACCTTGTTTGTACCTCCCACCCCGAATACATGTCTGTGCGTGTTATTCATGAAATTAGCGACCATAGACTTGTTTACTTCAGCTATAATGCTGTGAGAACTACGAGAGTCGATATGAGAAAGGTCATTTATGATTATTCTAAGGCAAATAGCGGTGCCATCGAAGACTCTTTGTTGAATTTTTTGGCGCAATATTTAAGCAGGTGCCACGCATGCTCAGTTGAAGACAATTGGACATTTATAAAAAATGAACTAATACTGATACTTTATTCCAAAGTTGGTTATCACCCAAAGTGAGAACTGTCCCTGGTTTTGGCGAAGTGTAAAACGGGTGATCTCAAAAAAAAAAAGAAAAGACTGTTCAGAAATGCCAAATTTTCAGGCACGGAGCATGCCTGGCAATTGTACGAAGAGTGCGCACGTCTATGCAAGAACGAGATACGAAAGGCAAAATATACTTTTTTTAACCTTGACTTGCCTGGCATACTAAGAACAAACCCCAAAAAGTTCTGGCGTGTAGTAAACCCCAAAGAAATAAATAAATTTACTCTGCTCCAGGAAGGTGACGTGACACTCTCCACCTTTGAATCATCCTCAAAACTTAACAACTTTTTTTGGTGAAGTGTTCACAAATGAACTTCCTCTACCTGAGTTATCCTGCACAGAATCAAGTATTGAAATGGATGATTTTAGTGTAAACATTGATGGTGTGATGAGTGCTATTGATCGACTACCCACAAAATCAAGCCCAGGGCCTGATGGGGTATGCTCTAAGCTACTAAAACTGACTAAAAGTGTGTCAGGCGTTGTGCTTGCCAGCCTTTTCCAGCAGTCACTTGACACCGGTTGTGTGCCGACTGACTGGAAATTAGCAAATGTAGTCCCAATTTTCAAATCCGGAAACCGTAACTGTGCAACAAACTATAGACCCATATCCTTAACATCTGTTTCATGTAAACTTCTAGAACATATAATCTATACATCCGTGATGAAGCACCTCGCCACTAACAACATACTTTCTCCTAACCAGCATGGATTTCAACGCGGTCTCTCTTGCGAAACTCAGCTATTCGAACTGATAACTGACCTGCACACCAACATCCATGCATCCTCGCAAACCGACGCAGTTTTCATAGATTTCGCAAAAGCCTTTGATCGCGTACCACACAGTCGTCTCATTAGAAAATTGCAATGTCTTAAAATTAACGCAAAGGTAATTACGTGGGTTCGAGAATACCTCAGCAACCGAAAGCAAACCGCAATGGCAAATGGCATAAGTTCACCCCCCGTAAGTGTTCAATCTGGAGTGCCACAGGGATCCGTTCTTGGGCCACTTTTGTTTTTAGTTTATATAAATGACCTCCCTAACAATGTTTCATCAAAAATTCGACTGTTTGCAGACGACTGTGTGGTATAGCGTCATATATCGAATCAATCAGATTGCATTGCCCTTCGAAAAGACTTGAATAGCATAATGCTATGGTGTGAGACATGGCAAATGCAAATAAATATAGAAAAAAACGAAAACGATGACATTTATAAACCGTTCTTTCATTGTACATCATGACTACACCATCATAGATTCAAAATTAGATAAAGTAACGTCATTCAAATATCTGGGTATTCATCTAAGTCCTAATCTTTTGTGGAATAATCATATAGAATACATTCTTAAAAGAGCAAATCAATCTTTAGGATTTTTGAGAAGGCATTTGTACATGGCAACAAAAGTAACAAAACTACTAGCATACACTGCTCTGATTAGGCCAAAGTTGGAGTACGCATCTATAATTTGAAACCCGCATCAAAAGTATTTAAATGACCGGCTAGAATCTCTTCAAAACAGAGCAACTCGATTCATACTCAAACAATACGCACCTGTGAGCGTCACACAACTTAAAGCCTCAATTGGCCTACAAACACTTCAACAGAGAAGATATCTTGCTAGGCTATCGTATTTCCATAAGCTCTTTCACTCTTCAACTGAATTTCGCGAAAATAACGTCATCCCACACCTCCGTATCTTTCCTCGCCATGATCACCCTAACATAGTTCATATTCCCTTCGCAAAAACTAACTTGTATAAATTTTCCCCGCTTCTGCAAGCCATGGACGACTGGAATGGGTTGGCAAGCGAAATCGCACAGACAACAAACTATGACACGCTTGTCTCATTGTTACGTGGCTCTTTATCATGACATCTATTTTGTTTCTCTTTTCTAAGTTGCACGTGAACGTTTGGTACGTTTATATTTCCATTTGTTAATTTCACCATCGCTGAGTAAGTCTTTTCTATAAGGTTTTCTATGTACCCTCTTTTTAGTAGCACTTGTAAACTTCTCCTGTATTACTTTTTAATCATTTAGAAATTATTACATGCCAGTGTGCGTGACCATGCACCATGTTATGCGTTATTGAGTTCTGTTAGCGTGGTCATGTTTCCTTTTACATTTTCATACAATTGCAACGGTGTACAACTATGATGCCATTCCATGCACCCCCTCTATGTAATGCCCCCAGTGGGCCTTTAGAGGTAATTAAATAAATAAATAAATCAAGAAAGCAGTCAAGAACCGACAGATATCTCTAACCATCGACGCAACGCCAGAGATCCGTGGCCGTCCAGCAGTAACGATGTAAGTTACATCCAAGATTACGAGCTACCTGGCCGCCGGACAGAGATTCTAAAAAAGTGTAATGCCGTGTCCATTGGGATGCTCATACGAGAGGTTTTTCAAAAACTTGCCAAATCCCTGAGTGACGTATGTGTGTTGTGCTTAGACTCTGCTTCTTTGATGCTGAAACTCCACAGGGACATGCAGCACTAGCACACAGATTTTCGTGCTTTGCCTTTCAAAGATCTTTGTCATCTTCTGAACAACACCCTTGAGGAGGGGCTGAAAGTGGATTGCGCTTCAAGGAAACTCACGACTTCCTTGTTCATTTCCCTGCCCTTTTTAAGAGCTCGAGAGCACTTCGGCGACAGTTAGGTTCCGTCTGCGCGGGCATTAGCATTGAGCTGAAGTGCTTATCGACAATCAGCCCATCTAGATTTCTTTTTTTGCACGAAGCTTTTGTTGACATTCTTGACTACTGGCGCGTCATTGTAGCATTTCTAAAAAGTAATGAGGCAAAAGGGAAGAAGTGTGAAAAGCTGAAAGCATTTACGTTGGTATCTCGACCTTTGCATGACCTGCTTATTAAGCTCAAGATCCCGAAGAGGACCTCGAACGAAGTGCGTTTCATACTCAAGCAACTAGAAGTTGAATCGTCATCGGCGCAGGAAGTGTATCCTCTACTTGCTGTGCGCCTGAAGGCACTCTTAAGCCAATGGAACACCGCCCCAACGACTAGTTTTGAAGGGGAAGTAGACTGCATGCTCGACATGGTTGACACCTTTCGCTAGTACTACAATGCTGTTAGCCGAAAAGTGGAGTCGTACTGTCCAACGAGATATTGCGGTCGACCTGTAATATACCGACGAGTCATTTTGGTATGGAGTGCAGATTGTTAATTGAACGTGAAAGCCGAACTTCCTCGAACGTTCGAGACGTACGAGAATTTGTTTAATATCGTCGCATCACACGTACATTACTTGACCCAGTTAGAAACAGAGCTCTGTGCACATCAGGCCTAAACAGTTTAGGAAATTGTTGGACCGCTAATGTTCTGGAGAATGCATGCGCATGAGTGCCCCGTTCTTTCACGCTGCGCACTGTACCTACTGGGAATAGGCCATATGCGAAATTTAGAGCGCCATCTAGTAGCGCGCCGAGAACTACGTCCGCCATCTTGTTAGTGGCGAGAAAATGAAACCAGAGACCCGACCGGCAAAGAGCCCATGTAAACAAGCGACCGCGCTTCGTGCGAGAGATGCGATGCCAACGATTGCTGCGTTCCGCTGCGGATGCAGCGATAAACCTTCGATTCGTGCGTGACGTGAGCGCAAACGTCAACACGGTTCACTTTTTTTTCCTTTTTTTTATTTGTTTCTTGAGACGCAGCTTTTGACAAAAACAATCGGTGACAACGCGAAGAAACATGCGGACGTTATCGCGCGGCGTGAAGCCATTTACAACTATCGGTCTGGGCCTTAATCTTTTCACGAAGTTGTACCAAATTTGTTTATGAATTCTTTTTTCTTTTGTATGCGTTGTAGTGTCGGCCTGCCTTTTTTTTGGGGGGATGCGCAAGCAGCTTAATGCATGCGGACGAGACTAAGGCTGGCAGTTTTAATAATCTACGCCACCAACCATAATTGAAGATGCGTATGGTTAGGTTCATTGCAGTGGCTAAAACTTCGATGTCGGCGGCGGCAAAAATTTACGTTACGGACGTCGAATGAAGCAACACGGGTGGTGCCAACTTCATGTTACAACCTCTTTTTCTTTTTTTTTCCTTTTTGTCGCAGCCGGTAGAAATTTTGTTTTGTGCAAAGAAGCCCGGGGGTAGTTTTGAGAAAGTAACTGCAGTTATTCTGTCAGGGTTGAAGAAATCTTCATTAATAGAGCAACATCCGTCAACTGTGCTTGAGGTTAACGCTATCTGAAACCAATTTTAGCCCTTTGCAACGCTTGAAAAATATTGCCCAGGGCACAGTTTCTTTTAGAAGAACACAGAGTGTTTCACCAAAAACCCCATCGCCAGTGAGAACTAAAAAAAAATTTTGAGTCATTTTTTCGCGTGGAGCAGCATACCGCCAAACAGTACGACTTCAAGCGTATTCGCATCGATAAAAGAATTAAAAGTGTTCTTAAAGATGAAACTCATGACGGCCTAGTCCTTTCGGAGGCCTGTGTACAATCAGCACGGAATGAAACCCGAACGCCGGAACGCGTGGCCATCGATACAGGCTGCTCCACCTGGAAGGCCCCTGAGAACTAATGAAAATGCACCTGGGTGCGAGGTTGCGGGTCCTACTAAGATGTCCTTAACCCTCGCGCGGGACGTCTGGGACTTCCGCGTTTCGCCGGTGGCGCGCTGTAAGCGCCGTCACTCGGGGTGCTTTTCTGTCGCCGCACTGTCGCCCGGTCGACACCGGGCGGCCGCTTAACCTAGCTATAGCTCTTTGCGATAGGCCCTGCTCAGACAGGGTGATGAATATATTCCGCTCCGGAAGTGATACGCCTGGCATATCCGTGGTTACCAAAGAGAGAGTCAGCAAGCAATTCCTCGCTTTTTAAGATTCGACTGATAACCTCGCACAAAAACATGGGCATTGCTCATAAAAACCGAGGCATCCGCGTCGGTCTGTTGCAGCATTTTTTTTTCATAAAGAGTATGGTCGTGCGAATAAACAAATTTTATTTCGCGTTTATGACGTTTCATTATTTCTCAGAAATCGCGCGTGGCACGTTGTTCACCGGAGCCCCAGCGTGGTTCCGGGGACACGTCATCAAGCACTACGGTTCTTCTGTCCGCGAAATGTTTCAACTTTCATTTCGCCCTTGCGATACACAACGCGATAATGAATGACAGCGCTGAAGAGATATCGCTGGGAATTGGATACACAAAGCGAGTGACAGTGCATTTTGTATCGGATGTGACGGCGCTTACGGCGCGCCACCGGCGAAACGCGAAACTCCCAGACGCGCCGCGCGAAGGTCGAGCTCATCTTAGTAGGACCCGCACCCTCGCACCCCGGCGCATTTTCATTAGTTCTCAGGAGCCCTCCAGATGGAGCAGCCTGTATCAACGGCCACGCGTTCCGGCGTTCGGGTTTCATTTCGTGCTGACTGTACATGCTGGCGACAACAAGCTTCCACAGCGAAGGCGTAGGACTCGCTCCGCTGCTTCGACGAGGTTGTCGCCAGCTTGCAGAGGCCTCCGAGAGTTTTGTCAGACAGTTGTGGTAGATTGTTTAAACTGTTTGTCCACATATCATGGTCAGAAGGCGGAAAACAGTTGCTGCGGCATCGCACATTGCCCGTACGGCTGTCTTTGATGCCTCCACCGTGCTTCGGTACCGACAACGCTTGCCAACATTAAAATGGCGATGCTCTCAGCGTTGTTAGACCACAAAGCAATTTCGCATAAGGTCTATTCCTACGTCCAGCGCGAATGTGGAACGAGAATGTTTCATGTTTCGCGTAGCAAGTCAAAAGGCGCGTGCTACAGTGAATTAGTCAAACATGGGAAAATACGCCTGCATTTACTACAAGTTGAAAATAAAAAGTCACGAATGCCACTGGATGTGTGGAAAATATTGACTGTGGAATACATGCGTTTCCGTGGTTGATTGTCTTGTATTTTTGTACTTAAACATTGCCTTTATAACAGATCGATACCACACTTAAATCCTGAAGAACTGAATTGTGTCTACAATAAAAAAGTTAATGAAGCACTCCGAAACACCCCGAATTCCGTGTGTCATAAAGAAACGCTCCGGAAAACCCCAATTTCGCGAAAAAATAGAAACTCTGAAAAACACCCTCCGAATTTGTTCAGAAATAAACTCGGAAAACGCAAAATCCTACATATCAGATATATATAGGGTGGTCCAAGTCACCAGGCTCGATCTAAAATGGACCGTAAAAATCGACGCCTGCACGTAGCAATCTAAACTTTTCGTCAAAGGTGTAATTCACAGGTCGGTTTTTCCTTGTAAAATTACAAAACGTAGCTCTCTTTCTGTAAAAGATAAGGCCAAGAAACTTGCTAGGGTCTACGGCGGGCTGCAACGCAGACGGCAGGTGTCCCGTAGCGGGGTGTGTTTGGCGTTCGTATTGATAGATGGCGCTACCTCCTTATTCCGACGGCTCGCGACCGCTTCGGTCTATTAAAATGAATATAATATTTTTGAAATGTACCTTCGGTTAAAAAATAAATGCGAACAATAAAAGCAAAACTTAAAGTAAAAAAACGCGTCTGCATAACGGCGGCGCTTTTGCTGCCAACGGATTTCGTCTGCATGTCGTCTGCTATCTTTCGCTGGTCGGCTGCACCTTCAGACGCAGCTCCCGACGCCATCTATCAATACGAACGCCAAACACATCCCGCTACTGGACTTGGTCGTCTGGGTCGCCGCCCGCCATAGAACATGGCAAGTTTCTTGGCCCTATTTTTTACTAAAAGTGAACTACGCTTTGTGAATTTACAAGAAAAAACCGACCTGTGAAATACGCCTTTGATGAAAAGTTTAGATGGCTACGGGTAGGTGTCGATTTTTACGGTTCATTTTAGATCGAGCCTGGTGACTTGAAGCACCCCATATATTTATATAAAAAATTGCAACGCGAAAAAAAAAAATAGCGCCCAAACGCACTTTTTGAAAAAGCGCATCCTCCTGTGCTACCAGATATCTACTTTTGATCGTTTTTCTGCTCCCGTGCCGCGACGTCATCGATGGTTGAATGTGCAGAAATATTGAGAATGCAAAAGCTGCATTTTTTAAAAATTTATTAATGGCGTGCATAAAACATATTTTGTACGAATGTGGCTTGCGCACAACGACGCTGGTTTCGAAATGCCAAAAATAAAATTGCGAAAGTGGCTCCGTCGTGACGTCGACGTCGTCTCGTGTCGTCTCTTTGCCATCTTTGCTTTGATCTCTCAAAATGGCAAAGCCCAATGGTTGTGCGGCTAGCGAGCGTAATGTTTGAAAAGGCTAGGAAGATGAGATGTTGTTTCCTGTACCAGACGACCTTTCGGATTTTGAGAAGGAATCGGTTGAACATTCACAGATGTTTAGTCTGGCACCGTACGAGACTCCTGATCGAGAACCGGAAGATCCCGGTGAGGACGTCGCCGAATCGTCAGTACTTTCACCTGCTTCAGATTTGTGGCGCCTCGACAACAGAGACTTGTAGGGTCGCGTTGCAGGCTCCGAGCAGTTGCTCTGGAGGAATCGCCTCCAGCCATGCCTCCTTCTCCGCTTCATTCTTTGGAAGCTTGTGTAGAAGGGCACTTTCGAATGTGCCAGTGCTGGAACGCCTTGACGCCGCCCCAACGCGACATCGCCCCTCAGGTCTCTCATCGATGTTCGCTGTATTTTGTCTTCAACCGCACCACTTTTGAAAGTGTTTTGGAAGCCCTAAGCAGTACAGTCGCAAGTTGCAAGTGACGCGTCGTGTGCTTAGGCAAGCGTTGCAGGCGCGGAGCGAAATTCAAGAGCGAGCGCCCTTTCGTCGACGACACTTCCAGTTAGAAGGCAACAGAAAAAAAGAAGAAAGAAAGCAATTCAACGTAAGAACATTCTACTTCACCGATGATCTTAAAAACTTCAAATTCGGATTTCTGAAAATATAATGTTATTTTTTTTTTGTTGCAAATACGTTGTTTCTAGTCTTCAAATTTTGAGGTTGATGTCTAAGTACCATGCGCAATCATTTGGTAACTTAAAAAAAAAGTTTTGGGGGTGTCAGTTCTACTTTAATGAGAGAAAGATTGAAAAATTAGCCTGGACCTTTGTCCTTGTTGACTGCTCAGCGCGGGGGTGAGGGTAGGTGGGCAAAGAGTGATGTGAGAACGCAATGAAACGATTGTGATGATAGCGTAAGACATGATGAGGATGATGCTAAAACTCTCTTGTGTAAAACTCACTTATGTTTTTGTGTGAGTGTGCGTTGGTACCTCTAATTATTGATTGGGAATTTTCGTTTTTGATGATCACTTTGAGGTCATCCTTTTCTACTTTTATGTATTGATAAATTTTGCATATTGTTCTTTATTGATTAGGAATTTTCGCTTTTGATAATCATTTTGAGGTTATCTTTTTTCTACTTTTTTGTATTGATAAAATTTGAATTATTGATTATCGTGAGAATCGTTTTGCAAATGATTCTTACGATGCCTTTTATATATAATGACCCACCGGGCCCTTTAGGGTTACTTAAATAAATAAATACATATATATGCACACAGACAAACGTAAAGATGTCTGCAGTCTTCTACCTGAAGGAAGTGCTGTCGGCGTCGGACGCCTTTGTAGAAGGATCCATTATGTTCCAGGGGCAAAGCACTTTGGAAATAACGAAGGGCCGTGCGTCCATTTGGTCCAACGTGTCTTGTAGAGCTTGTCGTTTGTCATGATAATTATGGCGCTCACACAGGATGTGTTTTTATCGAGCCTTCCACAGCTAAGACAATTCCCGAGACTGCTTTTATTCGTTCGTATGGCGACTCTCGGTGATGTTGGCATTTCTGTAGCTTTTCCGCAACTGGTCGATGTATCCGGAATTCGCTTCTTCGCCTCCCGGTAACATGCGCATCTAGAGTGTCTGAATAATGAACGCGGTACAAAGGCGAGCCGACCAGAACGCCCGTGTCGGGCCAAGGGCGAAGCACACAAAGTACACGAAGGGTACGGCTAATGGTCTCTCCAGATTTGACTTCCGCTGCGTCGAGTTGTGCAGGCTGTCTGGTTAACCTGTGTGCAGACACGCGGGCAAACAAGTAGGGTACCTAAAAGAAGTGCCGTCTATCGGACCTGTTGGAGTCAGGGCAGCTGTGTGCGTTGCTGGGACGATCTTTATCGCGCGGCTTACCTTTCGTTGTCATCCTAACAATTTTCGCTGTGTGAGGAAACTGGGTGATTTTCGGTATTTATTGCAAGAAAGTTTATTAAACGACCCGGTTGGAATAACTTCTTAATCTTCTTTTTTGGGTATGAGATGTGAATTTGCGCTGGAACACTTCGTATGAAGTTTCACGTTTTTAGATACAGTGGAATACAGATGTGAAAGCTGATGTTTCCACTCTTTCGTCGTTCGCCAGGCGTTTTTGGCATTCGTCATTGTATTCCGGATTTCGGATGACTTGCGGAGAAAAGTAGAAGGCAGGGCCGGCTTGCTAAAACAGCGTCTCAGCTGAGCCTGGGTGAGAAAAAGCACTGCAGAGGCTGGAGAGCGCGAGCGTCTTGAGAAGCTGTTTGAGTCCCACTCAGCTCGTGCGCTGGCTTGGCAGTGCTTTCTTTCACCCAGTTTCAGCTGAGAGGTTGTTTCTAACAAGCCGGACGAGGTTTGTTCACCGAGACTGGGGTGTGTCGTCGTGAGTCTACACTAAATGCGCAACCACATGAACAGTTGTTGTTCACGAGGCTTTAAAGCCGGTTTTAAGCTCCTTCTGACTTTTATGCGTCTGGCCGATTTGCTGCGCAGCTGGCTGTAAGCAATCACAAGAGGCTTAAAAACCGGTCTTAAGCTTCTCCGATTGTAGGCGAAAGCAATTGTGTGAACCAGTCTTGAAGCCTGGTTCACACACTTGTGTTTGACTACGGCCCACTCCGCGGACGAAAGGGTACCATTTCGTTCCAAAGCATTTTTTTTAATGTTTAATCTAGTTCAAATAAAATATGTGAAGCACACATGAGTTTAAAATTTGATTACAAATATTCACTTGATTTTCATGTAGATGGTTAGTTTCGTTGATATCGAGTCTTCCAGTTTAGAAGCCTTTGAGCGGGGTCAATACTGCAGATTGGGCTTGTTTGTAAGGTAGGACATTGTGAATTTGCCAGCTTCGAAAATAATTTCTCGACTTAAATATTACTTAAAATATTCAGGCCATAATACTACCTTTATACACCACCATCCATATCTCGCTTATATCAAGTGCCTAAAAATAAAATATAAGATAAAAATTTGTATGTACAGTCTTTGTCAAAAGGCTGTCTTCCTGGTATCAGCAGGGTTAGTATACATCAACTCATGTTTACAAACAAACCGGAGCGCCCCTAGCGGACGCCACCGGCGCCGCGCATGCGCGATGGGAGGGTGGGCAAGAAAAAAGCTCGCCGGCGCCCATAAACAAACCATTAAAATGCGATGTTGCCGGCGTCGGTGTAAATCTCTGTGCTTTTTTTCGCGCTCGAATTGTTGACTCTGCGTCCTCCTAACAATGTCCGACTACTTGAGAGGCTTCAGCAAAATTAAGGATGCTCAATACACTGCGAAACTTCGCGTGAATAATGTGACGTGTGGCGATTCATTTCACGTGGACGCCGCGGAATGGGCGCTAAAGCCTAACTCCCACAATGAGATTCTGCTCACTATTTTCAGTCGCGACGTCGTTCGGGCTGCAAAAGCGTGGACCGTAGCTGAGATGGTGGACGTTGATAATGAAAATCGCAAGTTTAATTGGACGTTACAAGTCGGTGATGGCCACTGGTAACAATGATCAACATCTCCTTCTGTTTACACTGAGCCTACTTAACCCAACCAACTTTCAAACTTAAAAGTGCTTTGAGGCCTGCACTTACTCCTTATCGCAATTACCGGTTCAACGTTTGGTTTACGAGCCGCTGTCGTTTGAACGAGCAGACGACGAAAAGCAGACACGTTTGAAAGAGCAGACGACAGTTCGAACGCATGCGCATGCAATGGAGTGTGGGCAAGAAGCACCGCGTCCCGCGTCAACAGGCCATTGGAATGTCACGTTGTCGGCGTCTGTGTGAGTCTCCGTACTTTAGTTTGTGTGGAATTGTCGATTCTACGTCCTCATAGCAATGTTTACCACTTAAGTCGCCTGAGCGAAATTATCAAGTTTAGCGGCGTAACGATCGTTACGCCGCTAAACTTTGCGTAAATAGTTTGACGTGCGGCGATTCATTCGCGTGAACGCCACAGAATGTTCGCCAAAACCATGATGAAATTCTTCTAGCTATTTTCGGTCGCGTCGTCACTCGTGCTGCAAAAGTGTAGACGGTAGCGGCGATGATCGACGTCGATACTGAAAATTGGAAGCGGGAGCAGACCAAGTGAATCAGGCGTAACAAGTCGGGGATGGCCACTGGTACCATTGATCAACATCTTGTATCTACTGTTTACACCAAGCCTACTTAAAAGTCTTTTAAGGCCTGCAATTAATTTTTATCGCGATCACCGGGTCAAAGTTTGGTCTACGGGCCGCTTTTGTTTCAACGAGCAGACGACAAAAAGCAGACAAGTTTGAAAGAGCAGACGATAGTTCGAACGATCAGGCGGCCGTTTGAATTTGAAGGCGCACTGAATCCGCGGGTGGTTCAGACAACTTGGCAGTTTTCCCTCGTTCATGTTGGAACAAAAATACATCTGGCGACCACATGTATCTGTGAATTCAACCCAAAGTGTTGCCCGCACAAGCAATTGTAGTTCGACGGCGTCTGGATTGCCCTTTTCACGCCCCTATCCACGTTCTCGGACGAACCCAGCAGGCAGAAAACACACGAGAACTGACCTTCAAACCTTTCCCGACTCTTTTGGTACAGCCCTCGTCGCGGTGTTTTGACGAGAAGGCAGATTTTTTGTCTGGTTTCTTCCAAAAGAAGACAGGAATGCATGTCCCATACGGTGACTTCCGCCCACCGCCCCAGACCGGAAGTGCGCCCGACGCGCCACCACCGCGGCGTGTCGTAACAGAGTTGGGTTCGTGTAAAAATTGATATTCATAAAAATAGAATTATGGGAATAGTCAAGTAGTTTTGTGCGATCCAATACCGCGTAAAAGGGAAGCTCTTGGATAATTCATAACTTTTTATGAAATTTTTAATTTTCCGGATTTAAAAATATTTTTTGTCATATTTTCAGGTTTCAGGTTTCAGGTTTATTGTGCGTAGATCAAAGGTAAATACATTAGAAATATTACAGAAGGAGGTCCCAGAGTCAGAGACTGGAAAGGGACCTCCTGTTAATGGTAGCAATAATAATAAAACAAATTTACAGCAGTCAAAATAGAAAATAAATTATGACATGAATAGGTGAAACACAGAACTAATTGCAGTGATATAAAATGAACAAAATAACAGTAAGTTAAACACTCATAATAATTATCAACTTATAAATAAAATAACACTGTATAAACAGAGCAAGGTTATAACAGTTGGAATTGCAAATCAATTTTGAGAATAAGTGAAATGCAGTACTAATTACAATAATATGAGAGACAAAACGGCAATTATCAAAAAGAGAGATACACAATGACGTCATGACTAGCAATGTATGACTAAAAGGACTGAAGAAATATGCGAAGTTTCTGCTTAAACACGTGAATTGATGGTGATTGCTTGATGGCTAAAGGTAATGAATTCCACACAGCCGTGGCTGAGAAGTTGGTGGTAAATTTACCATAGTTAGTCCTAGGCTTAGGCAATAACAAGTTATGATGAAATGCGAATCGAGTTATCTTACGCTGTGGAAACTGATTATCGTTAAGAAGTGTTAGAGCGAGTTTGCCGTTCACGAAAGTATACACAAGTAACCCGAGGGTATGTTTATTTAAATCGCTAACAGATAAAATATTAAAAGCACGGAAAAACCCAGAAATATCAGATGAAAAGTGACTAAAGGTGATGATACGAAATGCTTGATTTTGGACGTGCTGCAATGGAGACAAATGTGTGCGATAAGTATTTCCCCACGAAGATATGCAGTAGTTAAGATGACTATGTATAAATGCGTAGTAGAGGGAAATGAGCGTATCGATGTGGAAAAAGGCGCGTACTTTGATTAATGCTCTTATGCCGAATGCTGCTTTTCTAGTTAAGGAGTTAATATGCCTGTGGAATTTTAAATGAGTGTCTAATTCAACCTCAAGAAATACAACGTGGCTTGCAGCCGTCAATACATTAGAGTTTAAGTGAACCGATGGAAGCCCTGGAACGATTTTGTTGGTTGATGTGAAAATGGCAAAAGTAGATTTAGAAGCGTTAATGTTCAGTATATTACGCCGACACCAGTTAGCAACATTGGCAGCGTCAGCGTTAATTTTGAATAACAATGCGTCAAGGCTGTTATCGGAAGTAAAGATGGTAGTATCGTCAGCGTATAGTAAACAGTCAGAAAAATTAATGCACTGAGGAAGGTCGTTAATATATATTAGGAACAACAGAGGTCCAAGAATGGAGCCCTGGGGGACGCCAATATTAGTATTTCTAAAGTGGGAATAGGCACCAGAAATATAGACGACCTGTTGTCTGTCCTGTAAATAGTTGCTAATTAATGCTAGTGTGGGACCAGTTATACCAATAGCGTCTAGTTTTGCAAAAAGTATATTATGGTTAATTGAATCAAAAGCATTAGAAAGGTCAATAAATAAAGCACCAGCAAATTTACCGCAGTCTATGGCTCTTTTAATATCATCAGTTAAGGAAATTAGTGCCAGGTCAGTTGAAAAACCAGCCCTAAAACCAAACTGACGGGGCGACAGGACGTTACATTTTGAGAGGTAGCATGTGAGACGTATAACAACTAGTTTTTCAATAATTTTGCTAAAGAACGAAATAATTGCAATCGGACGATAGTTAGTTACAAGGCGCTTATCACCCTTCTTAAAAACAGGTATTAGCTTAGCTACTTTCAATACGCTATGAAAAACGCCAGTTTTAAATACGAGATTTATAATTTTTAAGCCATATTTTTATGCCATATTACTGCATTTATGCACCTTATTGGTGTCATGGCTATCTCGCTTATATTCATTCCAAATAATAAAATATATTATAAAAATTTGTATGTACAGTCTTTGTGAAATGTATAAAACCCACCGCGCGCGCGGCCGGAGCGAGCTCGCTCTGGCCGCGCGCGCGGTGGTCTCTAAACTTTTGCTGAAGACTGTACAACCGTACAAGCGGAGATATGGCTTCCATGACACCTAAAGCGCGTAAAATGGTAATTGAGAAAATACAATACTTTCACCGACTTGTTTTCAACATTGTAAAAACAATATTTCGAAATAAGAGCCCACGTTCGTAAAGTATTTCCGGAGATGTAAAATGTTTTGTGTAAATCTACGTCTGGATTTCCCCCCCCCCCCCCCCTCCCCAAACAAAACTTTTTGTAGTTTGGGTGGGCACTTAAAAAATTAAACTATCAAAACAATTAGCTGAATATTTACGTGGCCCGACAAATTTTGAGTCAGGAGCGTTTCCGAAACATTCTCCTGTTCAGAGTCCTCGACGCAGAAATTGAAAATGTTTTCGCAATCGCTCAAATGAGAATCGCAACGTAAACACTGCGTTATTTTTTTGTTCTTCTTAAGGGAGCGGGTAGGACTGTGTTTATTTTGAGACATTGAAAAAACTGAAGCGTATTTTTCAAGCACTTCAATTTTGTTTTCAGTGTAGGGTCTCCCTTTAAATTAAGTCCACTGCCGACGGCGTAACGACTGTGGCGAAAGTTGTCCGTCAAGCTCTTTTGTGCTATGTCCCATATTTATAGATATCCTGCATGTGCAATGTTGCAAGAACAATCAAATAATGAGTTTATTGGAAAAGGGGGAATATGTATACGTATTTATTTATATTTATTTGGTCGGGTGCATTCATCGATTCAAGTAGAATAATCCAGAAAATAATTGATAAAAATTGAGCGACGATCAGACGACGTGATTCGTTTAGACAGCGACAGCTGTGCTGATTATTCGACAATATGACGATGACGATTGTTTAACATTGCGAGGATCTTGGTTCAAACGGTGGTCTGATATTGAAATGACGTTGCGTTGATTTAGCGTTGATACATTTTTGGTGAATAAATGATTTTGAGGTCGTGATGTGTTTTCCCGCCAAATTTAGCGGGGAAACTGAATTGGCGCACAGGTCACGTGACGTCATTTTTTCCCCTAACTTTAGCGGAGAAACGTTTCGTTTACGTTCCCGCCGTCGAAAAGTCAATGAATGGGCCACTCCTAGCTGTCGCAGAAACAAAAAAAAAAAAACAACATTATTGCACATTTAAAACAGTTTTTCTACGCAGATATTACGCCTGCGTGAAATACGATGCAAAATATATTGTCACAAAAATGCTACGCAAAACACAGGTACAGTGCACCGATATCGCAATAAAAGTTATTACCTGTGATTGAAAACTGAGGGACACAAAGACAAGACAAAGAAATACAAGCAGAGCCTTAGTACACAGCTAAGGAAATGACAGAAAGTCTAATACAAAGGAAGAAAGTGAGGCATCGGAGGTTTCAGTTAAAGGGGCACTCCGCCGTTTTCTTCTTAGTCCCCGATTCGCCTAAAAACTTGCTAAACGCACCAACAAGCATCGCTGAAATAGCACCCAGATATTTGACCAAAATAACCTTTTTTCGCGAAGTTATAGAATTTACAATTTTGGTCATCATCGTGTTTTTCAAAGCGAAAAGCTCTACTGGCAACATTGAAAAAGTGACGTCATGGGTAGGACGAGGTTCACTCTTTGGGCTGTAGACTTTGTTCCCAACTGATTACAAACAGTTTCATGGTGTCAAACGAATGCTTTAGGAGCTAACTCCAGCACCCGCACAGCAGCACGAAACAAATGCTCGACATAGTCCATTTTATGACTGCCCGCTCGAACCGGAAGCCTGCCCTCCCGTGACGTCACGGCAATGAAAAGCACGGGTATATTCGAATCTTGGTTTTGGCGTCATATTTGTTTTCTGATTTCACAATAACTATCTTGAATTTCGCGATACTAAATAGCATACCGGAAAGAGTAAAAGATGACGATTTCGAAAATAGTGTTAGGTGGGGTTGCTCAAAGTATCGCCGGAGTACCCCTTTAACGCGTGTTTTGAAAGAACACTCCAGTGACGAATGAGTTTTGTAAATATTTCAGCTCTACACCGACGCTCTTTTATGTTCATAGATATAACACATTTTTGATGAATTCTTGATAATGCCCATAAGGTGTAAAAACATATTTCAGGAAGCTTTCGGCATAAAAAAAGAGCTTCGTTATTTTGCGCCAATTTGATGCTTAAATGTAAATAAAAAAACTGGTGATAACACATTTATCGCGCATACTCGAAGATTGGCCTGATGTTCTAGTTATGTCTCTTTTAATGTTTGCAGAAACTTTCCTTTAGCATACCGGAAAGAGTAAAAGATGACGATTTCGAAAATAGTGTTAGGTGGGGTTGCTCAAAGTATCGCCGGAGTACCCCTTTAACGCGTGTTTTGAAAGAACACTCCAGTGACGAATGAGTTTTGTAAATATTTCAGCTCTACACCGACGCTCTTTTATGTTCATAGATATAACACATTTTTGATGAATTCTTGATAATGCCCATAAGGTGTAAAAACATATTTCAGGAAGCTTTCGGCATAAAAAAAGAGCTTCGTTATTTTGCGCCAATTTGATGCTTAAATGTAAATAAAAAACTGGTGATAACACATTTATCGCGCATACTCGAAGATTGGCCTGATGTTCTAGTTATGTCTCTTTTAATGTTTGCAGAAACTTTCCTTTAAATTCTGTTTGATAAATTGTGAAACACAGTTTACCTGCATTTGTATTGCGTACACGTTCTTGAAGAAAAAACACATTCTAAAATACAGTCTCACATCTCGGAACTCAGTGATCTCTTGGAAAGCGACGCCATTCAGTACATATTTGAGCACAAAAAGGTGAAGTGGTTCCGTGAATCGAATACAATTGCATTTATTCATAGTAAACAGCATAATCCTTTTCTCGCTGCATGGCCTAATTTTTTTTTTTTTAAAGTTAGCCTAACTAAAACAAAGTCAATATCATTGTTTGCATTTCGGTAAATAATACAATTATCTGTACAAAAACGAATAGTCTATGTTACGTTTTTAGATATTTTAATAATAAATTAAAAGGACAGGCTCTATTAGAAACTTTCTGCAACGTCAGGTGTGAATTTCCGATACGGAGACGAAGTAAACTAGCATGCTTCTACTACAATCTGATAATATTTTTATTAATTTGAGAAGATATTCCGCAATGCCCAGGTACTGTTTGTAGTGCGAGGCTTAGTGTGGTTTCAGGACGGTAAAAGCAAATAAGCCCTGTGTATCGGCAGCCTACGCCGATACCAAGTCATTGCGCAAACTTTTAATACCGACTTCACGAGAAAACTGCGAACTTCGCAATTCTCACATAGTACCTACAGTGGCGCTGTTAGCGCGAGCGAGCGTTTTTCATATGTTTACTCTCTTTATCTTTAAACTGATTGGTTGCCATACGAAAACCCCTGGTGTTGCGGAAAGTCCTGATTCAGAGAAGTAACCTAAGCGCTCAGGCTTTGCGTTTATCAATACACCGAGTAAATTGCAGAAAAGCCCCGCTGTCGCGTCCAGTGTCTTGCAGCGTACGTGGAAGTGTTCATCGAGACTACTATCAGGATGTACAGTGGCACAGCGAATATGGCTTCGTCTGGATTCATCGTCTTTTCTTTGTTGTTACTTGCAGGGTCAACTCTTAGGTATTTTGTGTCTACCGACGCGGCCTCAATGACGTCACAGCCTCGCCTTTGACGTGGTCCCAAAGGCGCCCTAGATGCGATGCACTTAGAGGTCTTCCTTGACATCACGTGACATCGTGACGTCGAGTGATCCACGAGGTCACGTGGCACCGTGGCAGCTTTCATAGAGGTTTGCAAACATGAGTTCCCGACTGGTGTCATATGTGAGTGCAAGCACTGCCATAGGGCAACATGGCCTGCGCCCGACGGTAGCTTTGGCAGGCTTGCACTTGCACGTGCTCGCTCACAGGAGCAAGAACTCGGCGATGACCAGATGCCGTGCTTGCAGTGATCCATACACTGTAAGAAATGTGTAAAAAATTACACGCATGTTCGTCGTCATCCAGAAAATATCTGTTATATGTCCTTAACAGAAACATGTTGCAGCTGAAAAAAGAAAAGTTGTCTCTCACCCCCCTCCCCCACCCGAAATCAAATTATGGCACATTATTGCACCTGAGAATTTTTGTTATTGTTTTATTTTAAGAATTATGTTGGAGATCGGTTTACTTTTACACTTACGCGAACTTACGAAATATTATTACACAAGCCGCTGGAGGGAATGGCAGGGGGTAATAAGACCGATAACTTACTTGGTACTCACTGAGAATGTGGACTGGCCAGTTTTGCGTGAGGTGACATTTTTTACTTCGTAAACGCAAACTTGATTATGGAAGTGCTTTTCTAGAGTTTGTCGAATTAGGTAACTGCTCTGGCCGAAGCCGGATTTCGACTTCAAAAAGATCTGATATGCTCACGCGCGTTAGAAGCTGGTCTGTGGAGAAATTTGATCCCGTGGCTACTACTCAAGGTAAAAAACAATCATGTTTTTTTTTTTTTTTTAAGACTTAAGTAAATTAGTTTTATCCGGTTCAAAAAAGATTAATTTTAGTTAGCTACCTCTTGTCAGAAGATGGTGATCCTTTAACGTTAAGTGATCAAGTGATTTATTGGCACGAAAGAAGTGCGCAGACGGAAGCGTGCCAGGCAAAGCAAATAAGTAAAAGCCCTTAGGCTAGAGCGCCTGCAAGCCTGCCACTGTGTAAGCTGTAAGTCCGAAGAGACCCACTAAAAAAGAGAAACTAACGTGATTATGCTGGTTATGATTGGAGAGGGTCCGCATTGATCCGACCACTGATAACGATGCGGAGCAAAGACACTGTAAATGTAAACTACAGTTCAATTACAGCTTTTTACTAACATAACCCCCGCAATTCTAGAGCAAAACCATCTTGACTTTTTTTAAGTTGATTTCAAAAACGGTTTTTGATTTTTTAGGCGTTTTGACTCGTTGCAATAGGACATTACTTTTCCTGGTCTTCGTTTCTTTGCGTCCCGATTTTGTTGTAGTAGGTTGGAAAAGTGAAGATAGCAATCGAATTGACCGCTCCGATTCGATCTGTAGAGCACTTCTTTTCGCTCGAGCTCAGCCTCATTGCTCGGGGATTCTTTTATTTAAGTACAACACAAATGTACATTGATATCATTAAATAATTGACAAACGGCAAATAGAAAATAGTTTCCTAGTAATTTTTTTGGCGGAAAAGATTTGAGTTAAACCGTCATAGTAAGATTTGTCTGATCTAAATCACAATTTAAATCATAACGAGTTTCATATTCCTGCCTGCCGGTACGTGACGATGTTTATGTAACACCCGCCTCTAGCCACAACATGAAGACGCCCAAAGTTCAACCGCATATGTTTGTATTTGGGGTGCGCTCTGTGTGTACACAACTGGTGATATAATCGACTACATCTACTGCTACATGAACATAACCTCCACCTTCAGTGCCTATTAGCAAAACGTTTGTAGCGATATATCTGATGTGTGGCCTTTTTCGCCTATGCCTTGTTTTGCTTTGGAATTTTACATCTATCAATTGTTATAAACCAATCATACCTGGTAATCTTTACGCCTTGGGAATAAACGAGGCGACATGTCTTTGTTAGTATCGTTATTCAAGCAGAAAAGTTCTGTTCTTGCGCATTTTCGGTAATTGCTTTTACATGAAGCTAATCTTTTACATAAATTTCAAAGTGATAAAACGAAAAAGAATATGTTAAATAGCAACAAAAATATGGAGTAAATAAAGCGCTACACAAATTTCCTGGCAGGCAGGAATCTCAGTTTTTTTACACTAATTTTTATTAAAGTGTATATCTAAAAATCCTTGCAGCTTGCCCTTCAGTAACCTCACAAACGTGCCCCCGAAAGAAGGAACGTGAAGGGGCCCTATAAATGCTATTCGTCTAGAACGCTTCTGGAAAAGACCGGAGAGACGGCCAATTTTATTGACCCTGTGCGAACACCAATAATAGGTACCGACCCTATTGAAATAGATTTGTTTACTAGAATTTTATATCCAGTAAAAACTATTTTACTGGATTATGGGACTTTTTCACTGACGGGAAAGCCGGAATTTACCAGATTTGCCTGGATTCACCAGAAATTACCGGGAGGCACCGGATTCGCAGCAATTCACCGGAACTTACCGTGTTTTGTTTTTCGGACGTTAACGGAAGGCATTTAGGAACAAGCCTGTGAACGGTGGGTGGTGTAGGTTTACCACATACTGGACGATTCGTTAACAATTAAAACGGTTAGTTCATAATGACCTGAAAGCTCCGTGTCTATTTCACAGGGTCAATACCAGTGTAACAAATGTGTAAAAAATTACACGCATGTTCGTCGTCATCCAGAAAATATCTGTTATATGTCCTTAACAGAAACATGTTGCAGCTGAAAAAAGAAAAGTTGTCTCTCACCCCCCTCCCCCACCCGAAATCAAATTATGGCACATTATTGCACCTGAGAATTTTTGTATTGTTTTATTTTAAGAATTATGTTGGAGATCGGTTTACTTTTACACTTACGCGAACTTACGAAATATTATTACACAAGCCGCTGGAGGGAATGGCAGGGGGGTAATAAGACGATAACTTACTTGGTACTCACTGAGAATGTGGACTGGCCAGTTTTGCGTGAGGTGACATTTTTTACCTTCGTAAACGCAACTTGATTATGGAAGTGCTTTTCTAGAGTTTGTCGAATTAGGTAACTGCTCTGGCCGAAGCCGGATTTCGACTTCAAAAAGATCTGATATGCTCACGCGCGTTAGAAGCTGGTCTGTGGAGAAATTGATCCCGTGGCTA
This sequence comes from Ixodes persulcatus, assembly GCA_013358835.2. Classification (NCBI taxonomy): domain Eukaryota; kingdom Metazoa; phylum Arthropoda; class Arachnida; order Ixodida; family Ixodidae; genus Ixodes; species Ixodes persulcatus. The sequence continues at coordinate 127,756 of JABSTQ010011256.1, forward strand.
CTACTCAAGGTAAAAAACAATCATGTTTTTTTTTTTTTTTTAAGACTAAGTAAATTAGTTTTATCCGGTTCAAAAAGATAATTTTAGTTAGCTACCCTCTTGTCAGAAGATGGTGATCTTTAACGTTAAGTGATCAAGTGATTTATTGGCACGAAAGAAGTGCGCAGACGGAAGCGTGCCAGGCAAAGCAAATAAGTAAAGCCCTTAGGCTAGAGCGCCTGCAAGCCTGCCACTGTGTAAGCTGTAAGTCCGAAGAGACCCACTAAAAAAGAGAAACTAACGTGATTATGCTGGTTATGATTGGAGAGGGTCCGCATTGATCCGACCACTGATAACGATGCGGAGCAAGACACTGTAAATGTAAACTACAGTTCAATTACAGCTTTTTACTAACATAACCCCCGCAATTCTAGAGCAAAACCATCTTGACTTTTTTTAAGTTGATTTCAAAACGGTTTTTGATTTTTTAGGCGTTTTGACTCGTTGCAATAGGACATTACTTTTCCTGGTCTTCGTTTCTTTGCGTCCCGATTTTGTTGTAGTAGGTTGGAAAAGTGAAGATAGCAATCGAATTGACCGCCTCCGATTCGATCTGTAGAGCACTTCTTTTCGCTCGAGCTCAGCCTCATGCTCGGGGATTCTTTTATTTAAGTACAACACAAATGTACATTGATATCATTAAATAATTGACAAACGGCAAATAGAAAATAGTTTTCCTAGTAATTTTTTTGGCGGAAAAGATTTGAGTTAAACCGTCATAGTAAGATTTGTCTGATCTAAATCACAATTTAAATCATAACGAGTTTCATATTCCTGCCTGCCGGTACGTGACGATGTTTATGTAACACCCGCCTCTAGCCACAACATGAGACGCCCAAAGTTCAACCGCATATGTTTGTATTTGGGGTGCGCTCTGTGTGTACACAACTGGTGATATAATCGACTACATCTACTGCTACATGAACATAACCTCCACCTTCAGTGCCTATTAGCAAAACGTTTGTAGCGATATATCTGATGTGTGGCCTTTTTCGCCTATGCCTTGTTTTGCTTTGGAATTTTACATCTATCAATTGTTATAAACCAATCATACCTGGTAATCTTTACGCCTTGGGAATAACTGGATTATGGGACTTTTTTCACTGACGGGAAAGCCGAATTTACCAGATTTTCTGGATTCAACAGAAATTACCGGGAGCACCGGATTCGCAGCAATTCACCGGAACTTAACCGTGTTTGTTTTTCGGACGTTAACGGAAGGCATTTAGGAACAAGCCGTGAACGGTGGGGTGGTGTATGTTTACCACATACTAGGACGATTCGTTAACAATTAAAACGGTTAGTTCATAATGACCTGAAAGCTCCGTGTCTATTTCACAGGGTCAATACCAGTGTAACAAATTGCACGGCTGTAGACAAAGGCAATCAGACCAAATAGGAACAACCGAGTTCTTTGTCGCAAAAATATTTTTCAAGGTACTAATGCCGCTGGGTAAATTCCTAGATGTACGGTAGTTCAACTAATAAACCGAGCAGGTGCACCACACGGACACACACATACGCTGTCAGTAGCACGTTTAGCGAAAACCACGAACGCGCCACCAACATCCGCTGCCGTTGAGAAATCACGGGCACAGTCATGGTGTCGTCCCTGATGCCGTCGCCGCGGGTGCACCACGCGGACACATACACATTGTCAGTAGCACGCTTAGCGAAAACCACGAACGCGCGGAACGAACATCCGCCGCCGTTGAGAAATCTTGGGCACAGTCACGGTGTCGACCCTGATGCCGTCACAGAGGCGTCTCCGGCGTCTTTTTCTCTCGCTGGATGCTTGTGAAGCCGGACGGACAAAGAGGCGTAAGAAACAGGTCACTGAAAGATATTTTCTTTTTATCCGCACACACAGCTGCTCTAGAAGATACAGGTCTCACACATGGAACGGGAAGCCGACACCGAGCGTCCATTCGTGGTCGTTGCTAGTTGACGGAAAAAGAAACCGGTTTTCTTCAAAGGTGACAGCAAAAAGACACCCTCACCTTTTTCCCACGAACTCAATGCGAGGGAGAGAGGGTGCGTGGGGACTTGTCCGGCTTCCCCCTCCCCTCGCGTCGGCTTCCAGTGAAGTTCGGTAAATGGGGAAACAAGTCCCTTGTTTCCGGTACACTTTTCACCAAAGCCGGGTCGTCTGGTAAACGAAAGTGGCCGCGGGTAAAATTTCAGCGAAATCTGGTAACTGAGAGTAGCTTCCGGCAACTCTTCCAGCAAAGACTGGTAAACTACGCTATTTTCGGATGAAAACGGGTGAACCTTGACCAGTTTTCACCGGATGTCACTGCAAATTCACCGGATGTCACTGGAAGTTCACCGGATGTCACTGGAGTTTTTTGCCGGATATTTTAATAGGGGAGGGTGCCGTTATCGCATAATGTGCGTGTCGCACATCCTTCAACCGCATATGATGCCTTGTAGCGCACGATATATGTTACTGTTTCAGATAAGTAGTGCTTTTCTCTTGAGGCTTAACATTTTGGATTCTGCGTTTTACAATAAATCGGATAAAAATGCGTTGGCTAAATTATTGCAGATTTATTCATAGAACTACGGTGAGTGGAACGTATGTTTACTCGTGTGTTTAGCTTCCTCTACCGCCCATACACCCAAAGGGGTCCCAAAGTAGCACCAAATGACGTCACAAGAGCCGGATTGGCATGCTGTGGGACGTTGCGATCCTGGCGGTGGGTCGTAGAAATGCCAGTGAAAAGCAGGAGCAACCGCGAGTGTCGCTGTCGTCGCGGAGTTCCAACTCCTGGCTGCGGAAGCTTCCATGGCCTGTTGAGCTGAAGAGCGTCCCCCAGCGGCGCAGGCGTCTTCCACATCCACCGCCACTGCTGGGACACCGCCAGGATCGCGGCCGCCGACAGGGTGATACCTCTATGACGTCACAAGGCGGAAATGAAGGGACCACTTTTTTTTTGGGACACGGTAAACACACCAACCAGTAGGAGACGCGTTCCATGCAACCATAGTCAGGAGGAAAAACAGTCATTTCCCGGTTACTCGTCGTGTTCTGCAAGTGAAGTGCGGCAACGATGCTGCGCACTCCAGCACACCGTTAGACTCCTGCGTTCAAATTAATCGGACTTGCGTTCAGCTAAGTTTAGTGGACCTATTATTATGTGACACTTGAAGGTCACGTTACGCCATGACATGACGTTACACTGTGGCGTCACGTGGCATTATGAGGTTACGTTTCATGAGACGCAAAACGTCGCGCGTCGCGTGTAATCTAGCGGAAATTTTCATTCGCTATATTTATTCCAGAAATTGTGTCACGTGACATGACATCCCGTGTCACGTTAAAGTCACAATGTTGCGACATTGTGATTCTCCGCTAATTTTAGCGGAAAAATTGTCCCGCTAAATTTCACGGGGCACGACGTACTCGGCCCGACGCTGTTAGGCGAAGAAGCTGTAGGGATCGACGAGTGCTCTGTGGGTGTGTTAGAGGGACCTGGCTCGTAGCAAAGCGTCGGGGTAAACACTTACCGTAGTGGGCGCGGCCTCGAGAAGCAGGCATGCTTTACGACGCAAGGTTCGGAACGTGCGTTTGGAGCCCAGAAAAAATCGGAACGTGCACTGTTTGCATAGGTGCAGTATTTCCCGCCCATCTGTTGGGGGGGGGGGGGGGGGGGGGTCGTTGGAACGGCGGTGTCAGACTACGTCTGGAGGAATTAATGAAGAAGTAGACCTGACCGGCGCTAACCACACCGGACTCGGCTGTCTGACTCGCCTTGCGAGTTCTAGGACCAGTTTTCTTACATACCAACTTGCCCAGCATTTGTCCGCGAGATATATGCAGATCGCGGTTTCTCACCCGGGAATGTAAACAATTGCCCCTATGCCGAGATAGTGGGCCGATTTGCTGTGACCTCTCGGTCAGTGAGAAACGCTTATCTGATGACGCGTCGAGGATTCCCCTGTCCACCAAAACATTTTGGGACAACGAGTGACCCTAAGCGGAAACACCGCGAGCGTAGATAGTTTTTGCTAGAGCTCGAGAGCTAACGCTCCGTAATCAAGCCCGGTCGAGTGGCTCCCAGGGACCATGTCCTCGTCGTGAAAACTCAACCTCACGAGCCAGCCGACTCCCGAGCTTCCAAGGCAACACCTGAGCACCTTTTTCCCAACCCTGTACTGGGAAAATAACATTTGCAGTTATGTTCCACTTATGTATATTTATTCGCTACGTAAGCATTAAAGTATTTACAGAAAAGTAAAGCCCATTCCCAACTGAGTTAGTCGTGCATGACCAAGGGAAGCAACTTCTTCGCGGACGCAAGAACCACCCAGCTTCCCACGGCAAAGTCCGTCACCTATCTGAATCTGGCAACCTGTACCGCCCAAGGTGACCCACGAACCCATACCGAAGCGATCGCCGGTATATTCTGTTTTTCTCTTAAAATTGAATGGCTCGCATAAAAAAAAAAAAAAAACCTACTTGTGCGTCGGAAAGTCCTCAACGAAGGGAGTAAACTTAGGGGTAAAGTTTGGTGTCTACCAATCTATGTCAAAGGAAAATGCAAAAAAGCGTTAATGTTGTGTTCGTACACGAAACATAATGCACGGGTGTGCTGCGAAACCCTGCAATTAAAGGCTAACGCCTTGAAAAATTGCTTCGACCTTTCATCTAAAAAAAAAAAGAAGGGGGGGGGGGGTAGCCTCTTCCACGTTCTTTTGCTCCCCCCCCCCCCCCCTTTCACCTCAACCACCGACTGCGCGCGCTTAGCTGCATCGTCAACGCGCGTTTCCTGCGCATTCTCTATGTTGCCTTTCGATTGGCAACAATCACTTGCACGACTATTTGACTATACGCCGGGCAAGGGTTCTAAAATGACTCCTTAGAACATCGAAACCCAAGAACGTACTCCTTGCGGGTTTGCCGTCATTGAGGCTGGAAAGCTTACAAAACGTGGTTTGCTATCTCGCAGGTAGGAGCACTGCACTATTTTTTTTTTATTTTTAAGTAGTGTTCTCTTGACCGCAAATCACTCTGTGCCGTCGTTTTGTTATTGCACTGTGCTCGCCGGCATGGGCATCTCACTTGCTGCCTATCGTTCTCGCATCGGACGTTTTTCCCCTTGTCATACTGAGAAGGGAAGACATCATTTGTTATTACGTAGCATACGTTTGCCCCTACTACGTATCCGGGTTGTGTTCCTGGCGGTGACTGCGTTTTCTCTGTTGATTCTTGCCGGAGATGTCGAGACCAATCCTGGTCCCAACGATAAGCTAGAAAAACTTCAGTCTACCCTCGACAAGCTTGTGCAGAATACAGAGAGCTACCAGAAAGAAAATACGCAAAAGCTAAACGCCATCACTTCTGCCATTTCGAACCTAAGAGAGAGGGTACCGGTACTGGAAAATAAACTAATTGACCAATCTAGGTGGCAGGATGACGTCAGCTCAATAAACCATGATTTTGTTTCAATCTGAAATAATCTCGGTGCTGTAGTGGGGCACGTGGATGCTCTAGATAACCGCTTGCGCCGAAATAATCTAATCTTCAAAGATATCCCTGAGGAACGGGGCAAAACATGGGATCGAACAGAACAGATCGTGACTGAGTTCGTAAAGACATTCTTGAAAGTTGACGCGGGGGAAATAGAACGAGCACACGGCATCGGAAGAAAACAAGATGGCTTCAATCGTATGATTGTCGTAAAGTTTCAGAACTATAGTTCGTCTCACCCTACGATGGACTAAAGGTAAAAGCTACAGACCGCCAGATCTAATCACGAGCCACTTAGAAATCGCGTATTGCTCTTTGATGCGCGTATCAGTGCCCGCGTCTCGGATCACTAATGGGGATGGGCGGACAGTGGTTCGAATCGAAATAGCACTGAGTGACTCAACAATTTTTCATCGCAAAAAAGAGGCTGTTTGCTGTGTCGAAGCTATAGAAATGATGCAGCGTTTTTGGGTTTGGAGCATTATTCGTCCACCCCTTATCAATGCTAGGCATGTCATAGTGTAGCGTGGGGCGTGATTGGACCTGGTAGGCCCATGGCTTTGTCCCTTAGTCCATCGTAGGATGAGACAAAGTATACAAGAAAAAACAGGAGATACTGAGTAAAGCCCCAAGCTTAAAAGATGTTCAGTCCCCGAAAGTGTGGATTGACGAGTATTTTTCTTCTTATATTCAGGAAGCACGAAAAAAGCTAAGGGTCTTCTCAAAACCACATCGAGAAGCGCAAACAAAAGTTCGCTTCACTTTCGACAAACAGTTTATTGATGACACGGCATATATTTACGATCCCAGCCTGAACCAAGTTGTCGAACTACAAAGCGCTCCTTTCAGAGCTGTGCACTCCGGTGAAAATAAACGCGAATGACGGTCTAGCCGTAAGAGTAAAGAAAGCCCTCTAAAGTTTCTCGTGGCCAATTTTAGAAGCATAAGCAGGATGAGCTTGACAATGACATTCAGGTATATTGTCCTCACGTTATTCTTGGTACGGAGACGCTGCTTTCAAATAATATGACTAATGACGAACTTTCGATACACAGTGTTTTTAACATCCACAGGAAAGACAGGCCTTTGTCTAGGCGAGGTGGTGTTCTGGTGGCAATTAAGAAATGTTTCTCCTCTGTACTTGTCGAATTTGAAACTTATATTGAAATATGTTTTGTTCGGGTCAAGATTACGTTCTTTCATGCTTTAATAGGTGTGTGCTATAGACCTCCAAACACGGATGCTGTGTTCGTTCAAGATTTGTATAAAGTTATGAATTTTATTACATTACGCTACCCTCAGTGCCCTATATTGTTTGGGGAGGACTTTAATTATCCTGGTATTAATTGGATTGATTGTGTTCCTAATAGTACCTGCGGAAATATTCCTCTGTAGAGACTTCATTGACCTTTGTAAATCTTGCTCACTCGATCAGGTTGTATTAGTTCCAACGCGGGCACTTTCAATTTTTGTAATAAGGTGGAGAACTGGGCCAGTTGGTTGACGTTATACATGATGGGGAAAACAGCTCAGAAAACGCGGACTACGAAAAGGAGGTCCTGCCGTGTGTGTTCCTCTTCGTAGTCCGTGTTTTCTGAGCTGTTTTCCCCATAATGTATTTCAATTTTTGATTTGTTTTTAACATCAATTCCTGACCAAATATTATCTGTGAACGTTGTAGACGCTATAAAGGACCATAGAATTGTCATGATAGATGCTAATATCTCTGTTCACAAAAAAAAAAAAAGATTCGAAAACAAGTTGATTTTTGATTACGCCAGAGCAAAATCTTCAGCGATTGCATTAACATTAGAGACTTTTCTACTGGACTTTCAGGTTTCTTTTGGAGTCAGATCAGTTGAAGATAATTGGAGTCTGAACAAAAGTTACAAAACAAAGCTTTTGGAAACTATGGACCTATTTGTGCCTAGAATAAGAATAGCGTCAAACTCCCATAAGCCTTGGTTTACTAAGGATCTGAAAACCATACTAAATACTAAGAAACGACTTTACTCTAGAGCAAGAAGTCTAAACAGTACTGACACATGGGCAAAACTTTCCAACCATTCCAAACTTTGTAAGCAAGCAGTACAAAACTCCTAAAAACGTTTCTTTGGTGGTACACTTAAAGAAATCTTGAGTTCTAATCCTAGAAAATTCTGGTCAATCATCAGTCCTCCTAAAAGACAATCCACTCTACGTGGGCTTACAGATGAACATGGTAACTTGATGTCTGATCTTGAAAGTGCGATATCTTTCAATCAAGCTTTTGGCAAGGTTTTTAACGAAGATTAATTTTGTTTGCCTGTAAATATTAATAGTTATAACAACACATTTTTAGATCGAATAAACGTTGAGTCCAACGGGATTAGCCAGCTCATCCTCAACCTCGCTCACTCTTCTAGTCCAGGAGCTGATGATGTTACGCCTAAAGTACTAAAGCTTACGTTGCAATATTCCAGTGATTTGTTCCAGCTTTTGTTTCAACAAAGTTTGGATCAAGGATTATTACCTAAAGACTGGAAACACGCGAAGGTTATTCCGGATTTTAAGTCAGGAGACGTTTCGCTTGCTAATAACTACCGTCCAATTTCTCTAACAAGCATACCCTACAAACTTCTGGAACATGTGATCTACACCCACCTCGCTAATTACAATTTAGATGCTAACTTATTTTTTCCGAACCAGCACGGTTTCCGAAAGGAACAATCTTGCGAAACTCAACTATTTGACTTCATTACCAATATACATGAGAACATTCACTAACGGGTGCAGACGGACGCTATTTTCGTCGATTTCACAAAGGCGTTTGACCGAGTCCCGCACGAACGCCTACTACAAACAAAAAATTGAAACTTTAATCATTCACCAGTCTCTTCGTAACTGGATCAGGGAATTTCTCTCCCTTAGAACTCAATCCGTTTCAGTATCTAACGTCTCTTCTCACGAAAGTTTGGTAAAATCTGGAGTTACTCAGGGATCGGTCCTTGGTCCGCTGCTTTTCTTAATTTATGTAAATGATCTTCCCAACTCCATTAGTTCAAAAATTAGACTTTTTGCGGATGATTGCGTAATATATAGGCGTATCGTCTCAACAGACGACAGCCTCACCCTGCAGCGTGATCTAGACTCTCAATCATCATGGTGTGAGAAATGGCAAATGACAATCAATATCTCAAAAACTAAATGTCTTACTTTTTCTACGAAAAAAACGACGCTTACCAACAACTAAGAAATAAGCGGCTATAGTCTTGAAAAGGTTACAAATTATAAATACCTCGGTGTAACACTAACTGAAAATCTAGATTGGAAAATGCATATCGATTCTATCGTTAGTAAAGCAAATCTTACCTTGGGTTATTTCAAAAGGAATTTGTATATGACATCCTCTGATGTACGTTTGCTGGCCTACAAGTCATTTATCCGTTCGACGGTTGAATATGCTGGAATAATTTGGAATCCCTGGCAAGACTACTTAATTAATAAACTCGAAGCTGTGCAAAATAGAGCCGTTGGTGTTATTTTTAGAGACTATTCCTTTTCGCCAAACGTGACAGCTCTCAAGTCCAAAGCTTTCCTTACATCACTATGCTCTAGGCGCAAAGTATCACGCCTCTCATTTCTTTACCAAGTTTTCTACCATAATCCGGATCTTAAAAATGTGATTCTACTACCCCCCTACCGAATTTTTTTTCGACTTGACCACCAGCAGAAAATCAGGTTGCCATCAAGTCGCACAAAAATGTATTCCGAATCTCCTTTAAACCTAGCTATTAGCAAGTGGAATAACCTACCTGAAAGCGTGGTGAGCAGTCCTGTTTGCGTTTTATTTAGAAATGCTTTCGAAGAACTCTTTTGCAAATTTTGTTTGTATACATGCAATTTGAATGAGTAGTTACCCTTTACTTTTTATAGTTTTGTGTAATCCAAATTTTTTATTTTTTTTATTGTTACGTATTTTGTGTAATACAATGTGTTTGCACTTTTTTCTCCCCTTTCATGTAATGCCCTCGGGCGATTTGAGGTAATTAAATGAAATGAAATTGGGTTCCGATGTCCCAAAGACGTATTTTGGTACACTTGCTCGGCGTATAGATGAGCGCGTCCAGCCCTTCTCGCAGCTCAACTTAGCACCTCCGCTTGTCCTTTCTTCAGCCTCCTTTTGTTGAGGATCGAACTTACGAGTACGTTCCTTCGTTCCGTTCACGAGAGTGATTCGAGGTTGAGTCAGATATTTTCAGAACCATGCTGTCGATGGGTAGGAAGCGAAAGTTTCGTGCAGAGTAAGCCGAGAAATAGTTTCTATAGTAACTGAAGAAACACGGGGCGTGGCCATCTTGGCACTTGTTGCTTTGTCATTTGTTCCTCGGTGTTCTTATCGGCTAATGACGGAATCTCCTTGGCTTCGGGGTGATAAGTACATGCTCGGGACCACTGTGGAGGGTGAGAGAGGTGTCTGTGAGCCGCCGCCTCGCCACGGAGCAAGTGAGCCACAGAGATGAATTTAAACAGGGGAGGGGGATGGCTCCCCCTCTCCTTTTTTGAACTTCAAGGTCACATTCATTTTCAGCGAAGCTGCTTATGGCTAGGGTTCTGTGGATTTTTTTGTGTGCGTCAACAAAAACTTCATTTTCACCGCTAAATGTACCGAAAAAAATTCCCCGCTACATTTAGCACTGCATTTTCCTGATAAAATTAGCGGGAAAGTTAGCGGGAAGGAGGAGGAAGAGGGAAGCGCACCGCCCTCTTCTTGTCTTCGTTCCAAGTGCATGCGGGCCTAGTTTCCTTTCCTTCCGCCGGGTGGCGGTCGCGTCGCGCGTGTCTAGTTTCCTCCGGCTCCTCGGGCCGGCGATAGTCCTCAACATGTGTGTGCGCTCCTTTCGTCACAATGACCACCGATCAAGACAATAAATGTGTTCGTACCTTTGTTCGAAATTCTGTGTGACGTCTGTGTCGTGTGCTAAACAGCTTCGCTGGCCATCCACCTTCACAAAGTGGAATGGCTCATGATTTCAGAGTGCAGGTGTTAAGCGCTCATTTCCGGCTTGAGCGGCGTCGCCGTCAGCGTCGCCAGCGGCGTAATCGCGCGTTGCATTATGGGAATAATGCAAGCAGGCGTAATTGCGCGTTGCATTATGAAAAAAACATTTTACCGCCAAATTTAGCAGGAACATTTCCGCTAAACTTTCTCGCTAAACTTAGCGAAAACATTTCTCCGCTAAATGTAGCGAGTAAGTTTCTCCGCTAAACTTAACGGGAAACCTTTCCCGCTAAATTTAGCGGGAAGCCTAGCGAAAATTTCCCGCTAAGTGGGAGGGAAATAGGACAGGAGGAGGGGAGTGTACGAAGGAGAAGGAGAGGCATACCCTCCCCTCCGTACCCTTCTTCTCTTCTCCTCAAGAGCTGCGCTCTAATTCGGCATTGCAGAGAATTGTAAACGTCTTTCATTTTTTTAATGAAAAAGCAGACATAGTTTTTTTTTAAGAAACAAAAAAAAAATTGTCCTTGGTGAGATTTCATTTACCTCCATCGTCACGAGTGTAAATTTGTTGGTGACGTGACATCTCGTTGCAAACCAGACCCCCGACCCCCAAGCTTGATCCATAAAGTCCGCCCCTGGTGACGGAAGATTCGCTCGCCTTTCTGGCAAACGCCACGAGATGCGCAGCACGACTATACTTCGTCTCGACTAAAATCCAGACGCAGCCGACGAAACAAGGTGGTGAGACCGATCGGACGGCGTCAAAGCCTCACCATCATGGTGTTGGTCATGTTGTTCTTTTTTTTTTTACGTTCTCATCATCGCTGACCCAATCGTAAACAGAAACGGCCCAGTTACTTGAGCTTCTGACGCTACTTGATCGGCGCGATTACATTGTAGCGCCGGGTGCGTCTAGAATAACGCCGAAACGAAGTATAGACCAACTCAACTCACTGACTTCACTCCACTGCGGTAGCGCTGCTGTCGGTACTGCGCATGCGTAGACGCTTCACTCCTCCAGACTTTGGTTTCTGCGCACGCGCAGTACCCACACCTGGTGTTGGCAAAGCGGTCTCCTTTGGAAACACTGGGTTGGTGCATGGGGCCTGGAGGAACCGTCCTTATTCGCGAACATGTTTTCGTGGCAGCGTGGCGTGCGACCGCGCCCCACAGGGGAGCCCTATACGGATAGTGCCCCTCCCTGGGAACCGGGGCACTATGCGAGAAGCCTGCGTTAAATTTCGGTCCCCTTTTGTGGCCCCGCTGAGACACCCATCTCTTTCCCTACTCCCGATGCCGGGCGTGGACAGCTACGGGCTGTCCACGCCCGTCATTTCTTTAGCCGTGACTGACTCGTAGGGTGCCTCGCACGTATATCTTTCTTACAAACCGCGGCAGTCTTTGTTGCCTACAGTTTTCCCCCGTGCGCGTTAGCACGATTAATGGCATTGCCTCTGCATCGCTGAGACGATCGACTTCGCGAACACCACAATAAAATTACTACAGCCAACTTGGGACATCTAGGTCCTGCGCTGCCGGGACTGCGGGTGTGCGGCACAACTACGTTATTGCACCGTGCTAGGCCGAAACAACAACCAACTACCTAGGAAAATAATTGAAGCGAAGCATATTGCCAGTATTGACGATGGATGCGGGAGCAGCCCATCTCTCAGCTTATCTGAAAAAGGATTAGCTTACTTCACCGTATGAAGATAATCGCAGACTATTTTACGAATGGGTTTTAATAGGTGGAGAAAAAAAAAATAAAGACGACAAAACAATTTAAAGATTTTGTTTCAGCGATATGTAGAACAAAACGAAGACAAAATGCAAAGAGTTGCGAGTTATGCGCTGTGTGTATATGTATGTTTTTGTGTCTGTAATCGAATGAGTGCCTGTTTCGTGAGACGTTTATGCGCTGTGAAGTAGTACGAAGGTAGAAATCTAGCGCTGCAGGTAGCACAGCCGAAAGGTCTCCCTGCCGTTCTAGCCCGTTCAGTGACAACAATAATTTTCTTTTTTTTTCTTTTCTGAGCGCCATTCAGCGATTGTTGCGAAAATGAATATAACCAGGACTTATCTGCTCTTTTTCCCCATCCCGGAGCCTAGGCCCAAGCATCAGCTCTGCGGTGAACGTCGGTTGTTATTTGAACAAATGCCCTTCGCTACCTTTCGTGGAAATAAATTCTAGGCGACGCATAAACTTGGACGTTTGTAGTCTCGGCGTCCATAAAGCCCGTGCGTCGGCGCTCGGAAGGCAGGCAAGCGCTATCTTCCCCCCCCCCCCCCCCCCCCCCCCCCCCAAACCGCCCTCCTTTTTTTTTCTATTATTATTTTGCAGCGCGGAAGTTCGTGTTAGCGCGGCCCGCAAGCTGGCTTCCCCTCACAAAGGGTTAAAGTGCGGGGAAGCATCCGAGAGAAAGGCAGGGGGAGGCAGCGACCGTCGTCGGAAGACGCTTGCCTTTACGGCTTTCCGTGTTTATAGCGGTCATTCCTGGAAACGTTTTGACTTCCCCAATATAATAAACATAAAAAGGCGCACATTTCGAAAAAAAGCTTGCCCACTTTCTTTTTCTTTCGACGAACTTTATTTCTTTTTTTTTTTTTTAATGTTTGCGTGTTCGGGTTTGGCGGGCCGTCTCGTCTCAGCGCACCAACCGGTAAACCACAAAAAAGCTATGACAATCCACGTTGCATTCACAGAGTCCTGAGCAAAATGCGATCCACTTTCCTGGTGGCGAGAAGTTTATTAAGAGAAGCGAGCCAGCTGGAAAGAACAGGCGCCTTTTTTTTCTTTTTTTATTATTGAAAATATGTTCAAAACTAGGATTACAAAAAAGAATACGAAAAAAGTTTAATACGGAAGAGTAACGCGAAAGTGTAACAGCCTAAATTTAACGCATAAATAAATTCGTGTTTTTTTTTTTTTTTTTTTTGCATCAGTTCGAGATTTTTTGTTAAATTTACCTGGGAAACGCCTACCGCTAAGTTCGGCGAAAAAAAAAAAAGGAAATCGTTTATGATTAATTGTGCAGAAATTCGTGTTTTTCTTGTCGATTTCGCGGAAAAAAAGCTGGCCCCTAAATTGAGCGGAGAAATGGAATTGGTTTATAACTATTCCCAGATTCGTGTTTTTCTGGTCATTTTAGCGGGGGAAAGATTTTAGCTGAACTGAATGATACGTGACTCCGCAAATTTTAGCCCAAATTTACGTGACTCCCGAACTAAAAAAATAAAAAAAAAATCTCATGCCTAAACATTAAGCGTAGCTCAAAACACGCTTCAGATTCTGCGTCTCCCGATAATATCATTAGGATGAAGATATATTTTGTTTTTGCCGATGAGTTGTGACGGCGGTGGGATAGAAATACTGCCAATTGACCGAGAGAGTCAAGAATCGTTTTCGAGCCGGAAGAAGGCAGGCAGGGTTTGGGAGCCTTTTCGCGCGCTTTCTTTCCCGCGGTACTGTTCCCGCGCTTCTCCTCAAGGAGCGCGCGGACAAATGGCAAACGCCGGCCCGCTGTCCGGCGGCTTGGCTCTCCGACAGCTGGAGACAAATGGCGTCCATCCCTGAACACCTCTTTCTTTCGGGACGCGCGCTTTTCCTCTTTTCCCGCGCGCGCCACCGGCGAGCGCGACCGCCCTAGTTGTCGGCGCGGCCGCTGGGTGGCGCTTCCGTCGATTCTTTTCAAGATGGCGGCGGCCCGCCCGCGCCCCGTGCTTCGACCCGGGGCTCGCAGAGTGCCCTGCGCCGCCGGCCTGAAAGAACCGTGCGCCGCAGAAGCCGTCGGCCAAGCCGCCGTGAGTGTCTCTCCCGAGCGCCTCGCGCTTACGGTCACACTCGGATTACATTTGCCGGGAAGAGGCTCCCGTCGCCGCGTCAGCGTCATGGGCCAGGCGTTGCCGGCCATCCCCTGGCCGCGAGTGCTGCTACCGTTGCTAGTGTTCTGCCAAATGAAGGCACCGGTGTTCGGCGAAGGTAAGCTGCTACTGTGGGTGACTCCTGGTGTACACATGATATATGGTTTATGTATCGTCGGCCGATAAGTATTTTTTTCTTTTTTTGGTGCGCGTGCTGATGGGAATACGTTTAGTGTGGGACACATGGAAGTGGGAGGCGAATTTTGCGATTACTCGAAATCGCTAAAAAGCCGTCGTTCGAACGCGCGAGACGCACAGCCCGGGCGTGTTGTGTCGCGCGCGTGTGGTTGTGGACCGTGAAGGATTTGAGCTGCGTGAATCCTCAGATTCCCTACGTGTAGGGAAACGTCGTTGGACGTTGTTTACTGGCTGGGGCTGAACTTGGAATCGCGCGCCCGAGCCCGTGGAGCCGCGGAGTTTGTTGACGAGCTGATTCCTGTGGAGGCTGTCGAAATGCGTTATTTTTTTTGTTATGAGATTTGGAACCCAGTGATCAAAGGTCGTGTACTTCAGAGATTGGATGGCCAGATACACTGACATTCTGATGTTTTTAATCCGCGACCAGTTAAGAATAGGTGCGACCGAAGCGGCCTTTGTGAATTTATACTGTGTCATTGAAAACCATTTCACGTATGCCGATAGCGCCTTTAAGCTCTTTTTAGCAGTTTGTTTTTAAATTTTACTGGATGTGCAGTAGTGATCAATTTTTTTTCATAATTGGGTTGCATAATGGGCACAAAAAGTCTAGGAGGGAGCATGCATTGCCTTTATGCCTACGGCCACGCCTGACGTTTTTATTTATTTATCTTTTCTCATTTGATCAGACCTAGAAAATTAGAAAAACGCATGGCACATGCTTGTCGTAGCTCCTGTTTTTCTGCGGTGAAATGTAACAGAAGGCGACACGCTAATGCCTTAACATCCTTACTGTCGGGGGTTCGCACCTGCAAAGAAGCAAGTGTACTGCCAGTGTTGACACGCGTGTTTTTTTTTTTTCTACTTCGAAGTCCCAGGGAACGTTGGGTACCTACACTTCAATTATATTTTAGCTGCAAGTTTTCTTCCAGTCCCATAGACCGCATCTCCCGACGACCTTGTTCCACTCACATCAGCGTACGGACGCATTTGCTTTGAAGGAAAATAAACAATTTGTGAATAACAAAGCACGTAATCAAGTTTGCGGGTATGAGTTCTGGGTTTGCGCGTACCTAATCAAGTGATTGGATCTGTTGTATATGTTTACTAACGAAAGTACCTCCGACAATAGTTCCCGGAAACATTTACAAACATTTGGTTATTACCGTTTATTGTTGTTATTTCGGAGTGAAACTGAACACCCTATTTCGACTCGGTCTGGTAACACTTTATGATACTTACAACTTCATCACACTTCAGAGGAAGAAGAAAATGCCTCTCAAAGTTTCCCATATAATCAATATTAAAGTCAAAGCAGGAGGAAACGCAAAAAAAAATCAACTGAAATCAATTGAAAGCCCTTGTTCTTTTCTATCTCCAATATATTCGCCAATCGGCCATAGTGGGCGCTTCGCGGTGTCGCAAAACGCGCGCTTGACCGAATTTGATTTTTTTGTTTTTTTTTTCCTATGGACAAATTGTTTTTCCCAGCATCGAGCATGTTGTTCTCAAATGGGAATAAGTCACCACGATCATAAGCACTGCGACACAATAGAGAATTTTAGTAGATCGTTTCGATACCTCCGGAAACGACACGATGCATGCACAAAGGCGGCGGCGGAGTATCGGGTATAGTTACCGGAGTCATCGAAACGATCTTTTCAGACTCTCTGATCTTCCAACATACCCGATAGGCAAACGGGGCTACCGAAACGACTCACCCTATTAGTGTCGATATCGCGCCGGTATATGCTCCGTTTCACCTTACAATAGAGACTTTTAGCGAACCGTTACCGCGTTCCGCGTAACGCACTACCGGAACCTTAGAAGCATGCCTTTAAACGTGCACCCGGGTGATACGGTGACCGTGGGGCGGGCGCTCAAAAGCATGCATCAAGGGCTTGAGTAGTGCGGTACGCGGAACACGGTAACGGTTTGCTAATAGTCCCCAATAAACCGCAGCAGACGCTACGAAGCACCGGAGCCAATCCGTAGCTCGGAGCTTGTCACGTGAACTTCTGGCTTGGCGAAGCGACGTGCGGCGTGTGAAATCGCGCTGCACAGTTGTTGCGTTGAATTAACTAAAAAAAAAAAAAAAACCGTAATGTCCTTTGCTGTTTTTAGTGAAGTGCAACATAGAAGCGACGATTTACTAAAACGATAGTGCTAAATAACACCGCAAAAGGGAACGAGAGAATAAATGAAAGTGGGCTCTGTTTCCAGCGCTCATATAGCACTGAATTAGCCAAGTGCTGTATGCGTGAAGATTCAAAATTAAGAGTTGTCTCATCACGTTTTGATTTAGAGCAGTCTACTCTTTTGCTGCTGTTATAGAATTTGCAATGTAATAGCTGAATGATGTCCCTCGTAACAAGGATTTGGTGTTTTCACTTAATGCCGATAGACCTAAAAAAATAACACGGAACCGATCCTATCACAATTGAGGAAAACCGAAAAATTCCCAGCGTGAAATTAAAAGTGAATACGAAAAAAAAAACATATTGGTAAGATATTTTTATTTCCAGCTTTATATTTCAACTGCCTGAGAGGTCGCCTTTTTTCTTTTTTTTTTTTTCTTGGAGAGGGGGCGGGGGGGGGGGGGGGGGGGGAGGGGTCAAACGCTCCATATCTCGTTTCCCTTTTTCATCGGCACAGGGACGTTTTTGTGTATTCGGATCACGCGCATGGTCCCTCGAAACTGGGGAATCCCATGCCCACTTTTCTTCAGCATAAACCCCGATTTCGTTGTCCAACACCGAAAATTGACACCTAAAACTCCGTATATGTGGTAAAAAATAAACCCTGAAAATAGAGCCCCGAATTCGAAGGAAAATATACGTTATCAGCAGGGTGCTTATAACGTGCTTGCGGTACGCTCGGGCGGAAAATCCAAGCTTCTCACGTTACCGTGTGGCGAAAGAAGTTGTTTTATTCGCGCTAACAATTGCGCACAAGTCCGTCAGCTAGAAAGAAAAAAAAAAAACGCTGGCAGGCAGGAACATTTGACGTCACTGTCATTTGCGCTCTTTTGTATAAGATACGAGGAAAAGAAGCTGATAAAAAAAGGCATAAAAACAAGTTTTAGTTACCCTCATGTTGGCGGGGACAAGCGCTCCCCGCGAGACGCTATCTATATTTGTTCCGGAGCAAGCTCGCGCTTACATGGCCTTACGGTTCCTCGCAACGTTCTAGCAATTTGTGTAATTCTGACGTCGTATATTTTCGAAGAAACTCCGCGAGACGTGGACCGTTCCCATACAAAAATGGTCTATGGACGTTTATCGAAAATCCTATGGTGAGCTATCACCTTCTATAGCCCTCTATGGTCAGCCATAAGAAACCATAAAACACGCTATAGACACCTATAGAAATATCTATGTCTTCAAAGCTATAGAATCTTGACCATTCTGATTTCTATAGCTGGCTAAAGAATAATTTATGGCTATGCAGCTATAGACTCGCGACTATTCAATATCCTTTAGCGAGCTATAGAAATATGTATGTCCTTAATGCTATAGATTCGCGACTATTGAATGTGCTTTAGCCGGCTATAGAGCGGTGTATATCCTTAAATCTATAGGCTCTCGACCATTGAATTTTCTTTAGCCGATTCTATAGTGTTTTATGTCACCAAAGCTATAGGCCTCCGACCTTTCAATGCTGCTTTAGCCGGCTATAGAGCGGTGTATGTCCCTAAATCTATAGACTCGCGACGATTCAATTTTCTTTAGCCGCCTCTATAGTGTTTTATGTCACCAAAGCTATAGGCCTCCGACCTTTCAATGTGCTTTAGCCGCCTATAGAGTGGTGTATGTCCCTAAACCTATAGAATCGCGACCATTGAATTTTCTTTAGCCGACTCAATAGTGGTCTATGTCACCAAAGCCATAGCCTCCAACCTTACAATGTGCTTTAGCCGGCTATAGAGGGATGTATGTCTCTCGAGCTATAGACTCGTGACCATCCAATTTTTGTTACCCGGCTCAATGGTGTTTTATATTGCTTAGGCTATAGGCCCGCGACCTTTTCTCTTTTACTGCAGATGTAGGAAAGTGGAAGACAGTCATTCATGCACTCGATCGGGGCGAGAATTTTCTTAAGCCAGGTTAACGGGCCGTACGTCGCCGCGGCTATACGCCCGCGATCACAATAGCGTCCTTAGCTGCCTATAGGACTATTGCAGTTTTGCCGGCTGCTTTACCTGCGCATTGCCTTATTTCGGCGTCGACGTCATGTCAATCTTCCGTTTTTTTAGCTCTAATTATTTGTATTTTCCAGTGTATTTTGTAAGTATATGTATTTAGTAGCGCGCCTTCTACTTTGTCCGTGTCCTTGCCATGTTTGTATTTCTTTCTGCCTGCTGTATTAAATATTTTTAATGTTTTTGTGTATATTTCGTCGTTCTCGACGCGGCGTCAACGAACATAAACCCGCTGCTTACGCCACTACAGAGGTGAGCTCTACTCTTGTCACGACGGTCTATCGCGCTATAAAGTCGTCTACTGGACTCGAATAAAGTCTCGAGAGGGCTGTTTCGAATGCCGGTGCACATGTCATCAGTGTAGGTAGAGCAACGACGGTGTAATCGCGACGCGACAGCCGACTGCGCCTCGATCTGGCCGGCCACGCTCGCTCTGTGGAAATGTAAGCTTGGGACTCTCGAGCAGTGTTAGCTTACTGAAGATGCAAGACGCTACTTTGTCGTCGCGAATCCTTTGCCCTTCGAATGGCTGCGAAGCCGTTCCAGCTCCCGGCGTACACTACGCAGCGTCATGATCATCCCAACAACCGTTCGCACAGCATCGGAACCTTCCGACTGCGAGCGCCGGCGGTTTGTCGTCGCGGGGATCATGTTCGCGGGAGTTCATGTTCGCGGGGGTGCATAAAATGCTCCAATTCAAGTCGCGACGATAAATCGTCGGCGCTCGCAGATTGCCATTAGGCTCCAGAAAGATTGCGATGCTGCGCGGGCGGTCGCTGACAGGCGCTGCTGCCTAGGGTACGCCGAGCACTGGAACGTTTTCGCCGGCGTTCGCAGGGCAAAGATTCTCAACGACAAAGCAGCGTCCTGCATCATCAGCAAGCTAACGCTGCTCGAGAGTCCGACGTTCACATTTTATCAGAGCGAACGCGGGCAGCCAGATCGAGGCGCAGTCGTCTCTCGCTTCGGGATTGCTGCGTCGTTGCTCTGACTAAACAATTGACACAGTTCTCTCGAGACTTCATGAGCGCTAAATAGACGCGTCTATAGCGCGATAGAGTGTCGTGAAAACAGAAGAGCTCACCCCGGCAGGGGCGTAAGCAGCGGTGCAATGTCCGTCGACGCCCGTGTCGAGAACGGCGAAATATACAAAAAAAAAAAAAAACACAAGTTAACAGCCGAAAACAAAATTTAATATCGCTAGCACGCGCTACCTTAGGTGCGTCCTATTATCTCTCTGTTCTGCGAATTCCACAAATCAGCAAGCGCTGTGGCTAATTTTTCTTCTTTTTCTTTAAATTATGAGACATTCAAGTCGTTGGAGCTTCTTGGAGCACACAGCCCCACCATGTGTCATCGTGGTGTGCAGAGATTGTAATTGATGACAGTGCTATAGACTGAACTCACGGATGAAGAACGCATTACGGCAAATTTTTTTTTTTTTAACCATGCAATCAGAAATGCCACAACGATGCAAAGATTCCCAAAATTGAAGTTCAAAAATGCAAACAGGACAGCGAAGAAAAAAAAATATATATTTATTTATTTACTTGTGGACATCCTGCCCCGTTTTGGGTTACTTCTGGGAAGAGCAGCTTTGGAAGTCCAAAAACTGGCCTTCATGGAGCTGTCCTGTTCAGTCGGTAGTGACAGCAGAGTAGACGCTATGCGTGGTTGAGGCCAATCGAGTCTCCGGTTAGGGTCACATGACAACAGTCTTGAAGCTGGTGATAACGCTGATCACGCACCTGCCTTAAGCCCAAGGCCACACATAGCATCCACTGCACTATCAACCTTGGGTCGAACTGTCAACAGGATATAAGTGACACATTCTCTCGTTGTGTTCATTGTTGGTATGCCCCTGAAGATTAGTCTTTGTGGTCGCACCCCCATTCTGGCCTTGAAGGAGCTCTGTTTTTCAACTCCTCTGTTTTCTCTCTCTCCCTAAGCTGAAAGCATTTTAGAAGGTGCGCACTCGGCGGACCAATAAACGATAGAATTTTCATCGCTTGACTCCGCTCTCTGTGCGCGTGTAACGGAAGGAGCGTGATCAGTGGTTTGACGAATGACGCATTAGCCGTCGCCAATCCCGGAATGCCTGCTTGCTGACCTAGTTTCGCGTGTCGTGCGGCCCGCGGGGCTGCGGTGAATTTCGCTTCTGTGGTAAAGGGTATCTCGGTCGAAACGTTCTACCCGTATGTCGGCAACAAGCGATTTCTTCAAAGAAGCCCAAGACATTCTTGCGATACGTTCAGTGTTCGGAATCGGTTCGGCAAATGACAGCTTGTGCTACATTGTGGTGAATCTTCACGGACCCCTTCCTTCTCGGTTTTCTGTTTGAGTGGTTTTTCTGCTGTGCCCGTGTCGACAATCTCGGATTACATCTTTCAAGTTCGGTATTTTCAACGTAAGTGCGCTGCAACCTACTCGCCGACAATTGACCACTCTGTAGTGTCTATCTCCTGGCAGTGCCTATCTTCTGACAGGTGGGAGAATATAATTTCCCCAAAATTCTACCGCAGTCGCCTGCCTTTAGCTGTCTGAAATCATGTGAGAATTGCAGTTAGAATACTGACTTTCTTATTCTCCCTGCGTTTTGTGAAACCACGTTTCATGGACACCTTTTCGTGGGTACACGTTTCCTGGACACACGTTTAGTCGACACTCATTACGCGAATTGCCCGCTGCAGGGACATTTTGTCGCGCATGTTTTCCTGAGGCGCGTGCTCACCGATTCAGCCTACCCGTTCACGCCACTTCTTGGCGTGTCTGCAGCAACTCATTACCAAAAAACAAAAGACATTTTGAGTTGTTTATAAACGTCACGTGTTGATGAAACGATCTGTCGATGAAATGTCATTCGATGAACTGATGGCAGCGACAATGAGTTGCGACTGGCAGTAGAATTTCGGGGGGGGGGGGGGGGGGGGGAGGAATTCGGCCGGCTGCCGGAAACTAGACACTACCCAGGAATTGCCTTCGGTTCTTGTTTGCTTTGCAACATTCTCAGTTGTATAACAGCTTAGTAATACCTCTTTACATATTACAGATTGCTTTGTTTGTGCTTGTCTACAGGATGGCCTGTGTTTAATAAACTTCTAGGAGATTTGAAAACAATTCCTTTTGTCTGTTTACCTGTGCTTTTGCAAACACCTCGGTGAGTGCATTTGCTTTTTGTTGAAATGTTAGCTCTCTGTTTTAAATGGGCTTATGAAGTTCGAGATGTCTTACAAGGTTTTTTGTTTAAAGATGTACAGTGACATCAAATAATTTGATTCACATTTCATGCGATTGCGGTAAAAAGAAAAACAGGCAGCTATAGCACGATGGTGAAGAGACCCATAGGACGAGCTCTAGAAGAAGCTATAACAAACCAAACAGAGAGCAATAGGCGCTAAAGAAACCATAGAAAAAGCCATAGGCTGCTATAGCACGGTGTCTAAAAAGATCCATGGAGTGAGCCGTAGAGACATCTGTAGCAGACCATACAAGAAGGTACGGGCGGCTAAAGGAGCCATAGGAAATGCCATAGGCACCTGTAGCAGGATGGGTATAGAGAACCATAAGACGAACTATAGAATGAGCTATAGCGGACCATACAAAGAGCTATAGGCGGCTGAAGAAACCATAGAAAAAGCCATACGCTGCTATAGCACGGTGTCTAAAAAGATCCATAGAGTAAGCCATAGAGATCTCTATAGCAGACCATACAAGAAGCTATAGGCGGCTAAAGGAACCATAGGAAATGCCATAGGCAGCTGTAGCACGATTGGTATAGAGAACCATAGGACGAACTATAGAATGAGCTATAGCGCACTATACAAAAAGCAATAAACGGCTAAAGAAACCATAAGAAAAGTCATAGGCAGCTATAGCACGGTGTCTAAAAAGATCCATAGAGTGAGCCATGCAGATCTCTATAGCAGACCATACAAGAAGCTATAGGCGGCTAAAGGAACCATAGGAAATGCCGTAGGCAGCTATAGCCCGATGGGTATAGAGAACCATAGGACGAGCTATAGAATGAGCTATAGCGGACTATACAAAGAGTAATAGGCGGCTAAAGAAACCATAGGAAAAGCCATAGGCAGCTATAGCACGGTGTCTAAAATGATCCATAGAGTAAGCCATAGAGATCTCTATAACACACCATACAAGTAGCTATAGGCGGCTAAAGGAACCATAGGAAATACCATAGGCAGCTGTAGCACGATGGGTATAGAGAACCATAGGACAAACTATAGAATGAGCTATAGCGGACCATACAAAGAGCAATAGGCGGCTAAAGAAACCAAAGGAAAAGCCATAGGCAGCTATAGCACGGTGTCTAAAGAGATCCATAAAGTAAGCCATAGAGATCTCTATAGCAGACCTTACAAGAAGCTATAGACGGCCAAAGGAACCAAAAGAAAAGCCATAGGCGGCTATAGCATCCTTTCTAAAGAGACCCATAGATTAAACCATACAAAATTCGATGGCGAAATTTCTATTGAAAAAGCTATAGACAACCATAGGGGAGACCATAGGAAAAGCTTTAGACATCCATAGAAGCGGCTATAGCTAATTGGGCCAATTTGCTATAGCCGGCCATACAAAGGATTTTCTATAGCCAAGCATAGACCATTTTTGTATGGGTTGATCACGTGCCTTCCGTTGGCGTCGTACCATCAAGCGTTATGGTGGCCTCGCTAGAGCCCCTTGATGCGTAAAGCGTGAATTTTGTCGATGGGCTTTAGGCCTTGCTGCCGAGTGCGTAGTTTCTGGAGTATCGCACGGTCCATTTTGTTTGTTTTTCTTGACAAGAACAAATTGGCATTACCCTACATAGTATGACGAGGTATACATGCAAGCTGTTTTTGCGGGCGCAAGCATTTTGCGCGAAGTTTGACGCAACTCAAGCGAATTTCGACGCCCATATTCGAATGAAAAGGATGTGGGCATACCCATGTCGTATTTTGAAGTCAGCGAGTAATATTCGAATACGCTCTGCTTTGAAGGCGTTATTTTTAAAGGCAGCTAAAATTGCCTAAAGTGGTGAAGCGGTCGAGTTGGTTCATAACTTATAGAATTAAAAGTGCTAACAATTGACAAGGACAAAAAAAAAAAAAGAAAAGCGAACAGGACGAGCGCTTACTCTCAATCAACTGAACGTTTATTTAAAACAGCTAAGGCAAACAACCACCACTAAAAATACAATAATCATCCAATTACGCCACCCATCACCACGTGTTAACCAAATATTAACTATTAATTTTCGCAGCGGTCGTTTCAAATCTCAGACTTTTGTATCGCTCGTTTCCGTGGATAATGTTTAACATATGGTCAACGAGTAGATACGCGTGATATTTTTTTTTTATATAATTCTAGGAATACGTTAATTTCCGGCAATCAAAATCTTAATTGACTGTTTGAATTTTCAAGTCGATGTGACATTTTTTTACGATCGCTTTTTTGTGATTGCGTATAAATGTCTGAAATTACCTAAGGTCCATAGCAAGTCTTGAATATTGTTAAATAGCTTTTTCAGCGTCTTATTTGGTTAATTACGTAAAACAAAACACGTTAGCGACGGCGTGCTTCACGTTTGAAGCCGTCTGTGTTGCCGTGTTGGCTCACAATTGGCTCATCCACCAAACCGGGCAACGAGCGCCGTCCAACACAAGTCGTTGCCGTCTTTGCTGCCGAAAGCTGTCACAACGAGGCAGCACTGTTGCCGTCGTTCATGTTGTGCTGATGTCTTCGGAATGTGACAGGTCTGCTGGGAAACAGAGCGAACGACCAACACGTTGCCCAACCGTTGATGAACGTGTTGTTTTGACGTCGCCGACGTGTTTCATCAATGTGACAGGGAGTCTAAGGATGCAGTAGAAGCTGCACCTCCAGCACGCGCTCTTTGCCTCCTCCTGCGCCTTGAGTTGAGAGAGGCCGAAGTGTTATCGAAGATAACGCTTCGGCATCGAAGTGGTATCGAATATAACACTTCGGCGTCCAAGCGTTATCGAAGACGCCGAGGTGTCATCCAAGACGTCGATTTGTTATCGAAGATAACACTTCGGCGTCGAAGTGCTATCGAGGACGTCGAAGTGTCATCGAACACGCCAAGGTGTTGTCGAAGACGCCGAATTATTATCGAAGACGCCGAATCGTTATCGAAAACTCGCACTGGAGGCGGAGATTCTACTGCGTTGTCAACCGGTCGCCGACATTATGGTCACTGGCGGCTTGTGAATAGCAGGGTGTGGCGAGCCCCTGCCATATTGTTATCGCTCAGCGGCCAATCAGATTTCTGCAACAACTGATAAGTACGCCAAAGAGTCAATCACGAAGCAAAACGCGCGAACATAGTGAGCGACGTCCCTGCGTTTCCTAGGATGCAAGTGACTAAACATCGCGTTTTATTGCTTAAGCTTTACACATTGCTTAAACAAAAGTTTGAAAGTGAAGTTAAAGGGGTCATGAAACGATATCGGGTTGAAATGTTAACGACTTTGCCGAGGCGTACTTGTCCTAGTCTGGCCCAAGTATGCTCGCACAGACCGCCACTGATTCAAAAGCTTCTTTGTCGCGGTGAAATTGCGAGGATAAAAGGGGGACTATTGTGTCGCAAAGCTTGACGACGTAATTGTGGGATAGAAACCACCCGCCTGACGACAGTCCAGCGCGGCTCATGGATTGGACACGAGAACTGCGTGAGCACTCGACTTCGGCTCGTAACAATCGATGCCTCGGCGACACTCGGGTGGTGGCTTGTGTCCAACCACTGCGGTGATGAAAATAACCCAATTTCAACTTTGCCAACCACAGTGCGTGGCTATGATTAACGTTGGCGGCAAAGGATAGGCACCAGGCCACGTGGCCGCTTGTTTTGGCTCCGAGTTGACGGTATAAATGATGCTCATAATTCTTTAACTGTTTTGGGCGACTGGCATTACCCAGAAAAAAAAATTAAAGCAAGTTTATTAAGTTGTTAACGTTCGGGGGTGATTCCAAATGGTATTTGGCAAAACTATAAAAATAGTTTAAAGGCTCCTTTGATGCGGTCTGTGGAGATGGGGTCTACGGCCAAGACGACATTTTACACAGGCGGATAATTGTCAAAATCAGTGGGTGAAATAATTACAATTTGTTAATTAACATTTAGTTATGCAAGATAAACATTCCGCTCCAATAGGAAACTCGCTGAGAACAAAAGAAAGCGAAAATCAAGTAGCAGACTCGCTACTGTAATTACGATACGTGCATGTAGTCGGCGACAGGTTAACGGGAAAATTGGAAGCTCCTCCCACCTCTTTCCACTTCACTCTGAACCTGTCGCCAACTACACCTATTTCTGGTTTATCAGTCACCACAGTTGTGTGCGTTCCCTCGCAAGTGACGCTGGCAGTATTAAATCCGGTTCACACAGATATCGCAGCGGTAAATCAACACTATAGAAACAGCGAGTATGAAGCGCTTATTTGAAGGAAACTTAGCATCGTTAATTTATCGCGAAGTCATCGCTGCATCCTCAAAGTCAGCGCTATTTGCAGGGCTGTCTAATTGCACTCATATTCTCGACTCCAGTTTAACTGGGGGTACCTGGTGGGAAGAAACTATAGACTGACCGGAGCAGGTCCTTTTGCGATTCGCTCGTCTCGTTTGGCTCTCGTCCCTGCTTATATGCTATCGGCAGTTGTTGCGGTGGTCCCCCAAGGGGAGGGAAGTTACGTTGGTTGTGTCCACAGCAACGGAAACTGAAGCAAGGGCAGGACCGCGGGAAAACCCTGACTTATATTGGCCTAACAACTTAGGTGCACCTCGCATTGTTTCTCATGTTGTCTAGAGCAAACAGTTGCCCGGTGGACGTTGTAGTTATGATCGTATCAGCGTGTTGCCAAGGTCGCTATGTACGCAACTTACGCAACCGCGTGAACCGAACGTCGTGCGTTTCACAACGCCCGCTTTTTGCGGTAAAAAGAGAGTAGGTAATTCTTCCATCGCTTCCCCGAACAAAGCTAAGCCTCTAAAAGCTCGCTTGTTGTGGCAACACATCGCCGCTGGTTTTAAGGTAGCGAATAAAGATCGGGGCAAGCCATTTAGGAACTAATACTTGCCTGCTCAAACGAGAGCGTTGCGCGTAGAGCTGACAGATGACACAACACGACATGTTTTCTGCCGCCATTTTGTCGACAAGTGGAGTCCCTAAAGGTCGCAAGCTGGAGTCACAAACAGCGCTGTTGTGTATGTGTGTGCAGGCATTTTACCATTCGCAGCAACCTAAAATTGAGTCTTTTTTTTTTCCCCAGCTGGAATCATCGCCATTCAGATTTCCAAAGAACGAAAACCTTTCTCCTTATATTTGAACGGCTTCAATACAACAATGTACGTTATACGATTTGAAAATGTCGACGGGAACTCTAGAGGCAACAGCAACAGACGCCTTTCCTGGGCGACGAAGTGAAACCGCCATTTCGTTTCCCCTCTTCAGAATTCGTTCCGGCTCACTTTTGTGCCGCCATGAACAGCGCCATGTCGTTTTGGGAGATCTTTCTTTTACTAAGCGTGCTTGTGATATCTTTGCTTCGCTCGCGTCTTGAGATTCCTTTTATAATCGCCGGGTATACGATGATAAATTGAGAGATAGAGGAAAAAGATGAGAGCGATCGGGCACGTCAGAGCGCCGAGCTCTGAATGGATGAATTAGTGGGTAAGCGCAAGGGCTAGCTCCCTTTGTCTCGCCCCACCGTGTCCGTCCATTCGGAGGGAAACAAGAGTGCCGTCTGCTACTCACGGTGGGCCTCGCCTTCGAACACCAGACGCCGGAGTTCAAATGCGTTCGAACAGTGAGTATAAACAAAGGTAGCTAGCCTTTGTGTCTCTTCACTATCCTTTCAATCTAAGGCTGGATCCTGGAAAGGTAGCGCCATTGCCTTTTCTGTCCGCTTGCCAGACACGACCAGATACTGACATACAAACGACCAAAAGCTTGATCGGTATCCGTTACCGTAGCAAAAAACCGATCTCCCCAGGCAGTCTGACTACGCCACCGCTGCCGCAATGCATCGAGAAAACTTTAGTCTTTCTGCACGTGCGACAACATCGCTGGAGCTCTGCGCGTGTGGAGCACGAGACAGCACGAGCCCTCTCGTTCACTGCAGTCTGCCCCCTGTGAACTAAAATTATGGCCGCGTCACGCATGCGGCGACCGCTTGGTGAGATCGGTCTATTGCCATTTTGGTCCATTCAAATCTGGGAAGCTTCGAGAGGGTCGTTCTAGACCTGTCGCACTAAGATCGCCACAGAGCATACTCGTACTGACGGTGTTCCTCGCCAGTATAAACGTCTTTGGCACTGTGCATGCAATCGTCTTATCAATAACGTCCATCTCCACGAATCTACTATAAAGATATTGCTCCCCTTGCGTATTTCAAGAGAGGAAGAATTATATTTCGATGCCTCCAAGCACCAACACCGCATCCGGTGGCGGTACGAGGATGCACGATTGTTTCGCCGGTGTGTGGATAGCAGAATCGCTGTATACAAGAAACGTCTCTATAAAGCTACCCGTAACCAGCGAAGTTATGTCGGCTCACCAAGAATGAAGAGGTCAACGAGAAATTGCTTATTTTGTGAACGAAAATGACGACCATGCTGGGAGCTTGGCGCTACTTTCACAGGCTGCAATTACCTTATTTTGAAGGAGCTGTGCAACAATTTTAACGTTGAAAGAATTGGCATCTTCTACTTTTGACATTGTTCAACATGTCACAAAGGACAGAAAACACACCTCCTTCCTTCGAAATGTTGAGATTCCGCCGCGTAATCGCGAGGCAAAAATTAAAAGATTCCCCGACCCGCAGCCGCGAGCGGCGGCCATGAGAAACAAGCGGGGTAACTTCAATGGGGGTCTTGTAGAAAGATAGGAAGTTGTGAGAATACCTGCTCGATAAAAGGTAACTTTTCTATAAGTCTTGTCGTTCCAACCTACATATAAATGCGTCAAAATCCTGGTATCATCGACAATACTTTTATTTTACGGAGTTTTAGTGGCGCCATCTATCCTAGGTCCACAAAACCGTCAGCTCTATCTGCTACCGCGAACAGCCGCCAGAAGCCGGAGGGGGAGGGGGACAGAGCCAGACGGGTATGGCCGGACCCGGATGACACTTTCCTCCTTTCACCATATTGCTCGCGCTGCTTCCGCACGTGGTCAAGCGGTCACGAGCGGATGAGTAGTTCTCGCTGCTCACTGATGGCTCTAGAGAGAGAGCTTCACCGCAGAGCCGTTTATTGAGAGAGTTTGGCCATACATTGGTCTGAATAGGCGAGCATCTCGGGGCTAACCACAGGCCGCGAAACAGCCCCTAGCGGTGGTCGTGTGCTCTAAATTTGTGCCACGGCCGTGCCGAGCGGAACTCCGCGTCTCAAGACGCTCGCGCACCCCACCCTTTGCACTGCTTTCTTTCAGCCAGTCTCAGGACGCTGTTCTAGCAGTGCAGACAAAGGCATGGGCACGAGCGCGTGGCTTTGGAAAGTGCCTCCTATGCACGAGGTCTCGTACAAACAAAAGCGTTTCGCTGAGCTAGGCTCACGCGCCTGTGCCTTTGTCTTCACTGCAGACATTTGTGAGGTGGAGTAGAGGTCTCCTGATTGGTCGACGCTGTGTCACAAATTTATTTTACGCTCTAAGCGTGGGGGGAATATTCGGCGCTGGCGGCGGCCTTTGCTCCGCCTATTGTCCAAACTCTCCAAATATACGGCTCTGCTTCACCGGAACCCCGCGCAACCCCCATTGCAATCACAGCGCGCGTGACTCGGAAGATGGTGAAGGAGTTGAAAGTTGCCGAAACCCGCAATCTTCGTTCATTTCTAAAATAAAAACTAGGACATGCAGTCAAAAGCGGTTTTTTGTTCTTTAGTTCAGAAAGGTCGAGGCACCAACACCCAAATTATTTAAGCAAAGCACTGAAACTGTTGCACAGCTCCTTTAAACAGAGCACAAGGCACTGAAGTCACCACGCGATCTCGTCTCCTTCTTTTTATCCCTATTTCTCTATTGAAGTTTCCGTGAACTTCAACAGCCACTGCACTTTTACCTTGTATTCGAGGGATTGGTGGCCGAGTGAGCTTGCGCATGCCAGCTCGGAGCACGTGGAGTGGAAAGCTCGTGCTGCAGAACCCAGAGATCCTGAGTTCAATCCCCACCCCTGCCCGTTTCGATCTGGATGAGCGTTGTATACCGCTGTGCGGTCGTGTGCATTACTACTGCGGGGTGCACGTTAAAAAACCCCAGGCTAG
Organism: Ixodes persulcatus; assembly: GCA_013358835.2. Lineage (NCBI taxonomy): Eukaryota > Metazoa > Arthropoda > Arachnida > Ixodida > Ixodidae > Ixodes > Ixodes persulcatus. Next base: position 157,783 of record JABSTQ010011256.1, read on the forward strand.
CGCTTGTCCTGCACTGACTAAAAATTGCTCATCCAAAACCGAGACACCAGACGCCCATTGAGGGTGTGACTAACTTCCGCCTGTATTCGCTCTTTCTCGCGCGAATTTAAACGTGGTGGCGCCAGTGTGCAAATAGCCCCCAACCACTTCCGGTTCCGAACTAGAGGGCGAATTTGGCAGTATCTGCGAAATCAAATATACACGCTGTCTTCTGGAAATGGCCGCTAATCACACTAGTAGACTAATTCACTCTTATGACAAACGAGCGATGAGTAAAATATTAGAACATATACGTGAACCGAAAGTGCGCCGGGTTTACCCAATAGATGGAGCCACTGCGTTTGTTGCCCAGGAAAGAAGGACGAATAAACATATATACAACACAAGTATCTTGTGTTCCTGCGAATGAGTCAGAAATGTTTCATCTTAACCAAATAATATTTTTGATACCGCCTTACGGCGTGACGTACGGCACCATGACAGAACAGCAGACGACAAAACAGCACGCGACAAAACAGCATGGTCAGAACAGCACGCGTCAAGACAGCACAGCGTCAAAACAGCACGGCGACAAAACAGCACAGCGTCAAAATAGCTCACGACAAAACAGCACAGCGTCAAAACGGCAGAGCGACAGCAGAGCACGTGTCAAAACAGCACGGCGACAAAACAGCACAGCGTCAAAATAGCTCACGACAAAACAGCACAGCGTCAAAATAGCTCACGACAAAACAGCACAGCGTCAAAACGGCAGAGCGACAGCAGAGCACGTGTCAAAACAGCACGGTGTCAAAACAGCACAGCGACAAAACAGCACAGCGTCAAAAGTGCACAGCGACCGAAGAGAACGGCGTCAAAACAGCGCGTCGCTGTAAAAGGAGGTTCGAACAATTGCATTTAATTGTTTAAAGCTTTCTGCCTGTCACCTTACGGGACTGCTTTACGCTGGACGCCGATCGGTAACTCCTGTGTGCTAGAGATTGTGGTTCACTATCAACTTCCGTGCCTTCCAAACTGGGTCCGACAGATCCAGTGGGGGGTCGCGAATCAATTGCTGCCCTCAGTATTTTTTTTTATGGATTTCAGTTTAGCTAGTTTCAGCATACATTTTATTATGTTTACTGACACTAGTACTCATCATTGAATTATTAAAACTGACTCTTGTAGACTCGTGAAAAGCGTGGGGGTGTTTCCGGGTTGCGGAGTTTGGTAAGCACTGAAATAGGCAATAAATTCCTTTATAACCTAGCGACAATAAATGAAAGGGTCAAGGAGGTTCGAAATTATTCGCGCAGAGAGAGGTGAAAAGCGCTCTCGAACTTTCTATACACGTGCTGTTTTGTCGCTGTGCTGTTTTGACGCCGTGCTGTTTTGGCACGCGCTCTTCTGTCTCTGTGCCGTTTTGACGCTGTGCTGTTTTGTCGCGCGCTATTTTGACGTGTGCTGTTTTGTCGCCGTGCTGTTTTGACGCTGTGCTGTTTTGACGCGTGCTGTTTTTTACCGTGCGTTTTTGTCGCGTGCTGTTTTGTCGTGTGCTGTTCTGTCGCGCTCCCGTGACGTACATAGTCGACAGAGCTAATTTGTTCTGTTAGGCGAAAGTGCGAAGCTGTCTTTGTGCTGGCAAACTTACGGACGACTTCGGCGGAGCAACGCTTGTTTGCTGCCGGAACACTCCGAGCATCGCTAAAGCCCAATCGTAAAAAGTAAAATTTACAAAGAAAAAAAAAGTAGAGCAATTTTTTTGTAGACGAAAGTTCTCTGGGTTTCTTGAAAGCCCGAACCCGAATTGGATATTCGTCAAGATTTCTTTCTTTCTTTTTTCTTTTCAGCCTGGGCAATCTCGGTGATCGAACGGTCCCAGGTGCCGTCGTCCTATCGGCGTCTCTTGCGGGGGCACTGTAAAAGCCGTTAGGGTCTCTGAGCCCGGCTTCGAAAACGCTCGCAGCGGGGCATACACGGAGCCCTCCTTCCCCGGGGGTTCTCCCGTCCCCCTGATTGCTCGAGCTTTCGGAGCCGATTGCTCCGTTTGATAGCGAACGTCGCGACAGTCGCGCGGACCTCTCCCATCCCGGGACTTGACCATTTCATCGGCCGAGTCCCGGACGCTGGGAACGCCCCCCCCCCCGAGCCCACAAGGCCGCGGGGTCTAGATTGTCTACGTCACGAGTCGGAGGCCAGCGCGAGGACTCAGAGTTGGACGCGAGCTATGCGTGAGCGTTGCGGACCTCCGTCGAATGACGTAGAAACTCCGGCACTGTAAGGCCTCGCTGAGCAGCAGATGTCGCGATGGGCTGCAGCTAGGCCTCTCGTACGGTTGCCGACGGCGCCTTTGTTTTGGGGCAGAGAGGGGGGCGCCCGCCGCACTCGAGGAATTAATCTGCCGGAATAATGAACATCCACAACAGGAGTGTGGGCAGAGGCACGGGCCGCTCGCCCGCGCTCGTCGAACCATCCGGTCGATGCATTAATGATAGGATGCGGCTCGACGGGTGGACGGGATCCCGTTTCGTCGCTCGCGGCTGCTGCCCTAGAAGTCGCTGCATCGGGTGAAACCACGTAGCCGCCGACAGACTAAGAATCGAAGGACGTGAAGTGATCTTCAGGCTTTGCGATTGGCTCTGCGGTGTTCTCGTCGGCCAATACTGCATTGTCATTGGCCGTGAAGAGCGATGATGAGACGCTTGGGACACGCCACGCCTTTTCGTTTCTAAAGGCTGCAGTCATGATACTGCCGACTGACTGTCTTTCGGATAATGTATCAGAGCTCCCGTGACCTAAAACAGTCGGGGGGCTTCAGGGAAACGATCTGCGGCTCGGTTCCCACTGCCGGGGCCATGGAATAACAAATTGTGGCATACGTAAAAATCGCGCGGAGTCAATACCTCCCTATACGGATCACTCCCATGTACGCTCTCTGTGCCGAAGGCGAAAAGAGTCTGGCCGCCCCCCACCCGGGCGTGCGATCGAAAGACGGTCGCCCTTCTCTTCCGCCATCCGAGTGACGCGGCGTGACACTGTCCATTAGCCGGGCTAATTTTGTGCCCGGCCAGTGATAGGCCAGAGTCTTGAAAGGGGGGGGGGGGGGGGGGGGGGTTGCGTCCTCAAGCTCGGTTCCGCGGGTCCCGACCGTGTCCGAAGTTCTCCGTCCGACCGCCGGTGCCGTAACCGAATTAGGGGCGAGAGAGAGCGCGCCTGCAATTTGTCTCTTAATTGCAGGGTGGTGCCGCCTCCAGCTTTCCTTAATAATTTTTTTTTTTTTTTTTTGCGTGTCCGATGTGTGTTTTTGTTGGACCGCGGTCGGCTTTCTCGCTGAGAGTGGAAAGACAAGAAGAGTAGGAATGAAAAAAGAATTGCTTAATCTAGGGGCAGCGCTTTTGTTGTGTGTCCCGGGGCCTTCGAATTTGAGCGCTCTCGCGCGCGAAAGGATGGGCGGACGGGCGGCCGCGTTTCTAGAGCGGCACAAAGTAAGTTTCAGCCGCGTTTCGGTGGCCTGCCCTTTTGAGTCGGGTTTTTTTTTTCCCCGAGATTCGGAAGGACCGAAGTCAAGACGACGTAAGTGTCGAGAATATGCTCATTTATTTGTTGTAATCAATGAAACACGCGTTCGCACAATTGGCCCCAATTTATGCATCGCGACCGGGTTCTCGAATTATGAAGCTAGCGAGGGAAACACAATTTTGAGAGAGAAATTTCCTCATGCAACTTTCTAAAGACATTCCATGCATGTAGTAGAATGGGTGTTTCTGCGAGAACTTCCAAAACTTCCTGCGCATAGGTTCGATGAGAAAAAAAGATAATTTTGTTTTTTCGAATCAAACTGTCAGTTCCGTCGAACTTTGAGGATTAATAATTAGCCAAAATATTAACTACAATTTGCCCTCCAACTTGTGTTATAGTGAAGACAAACACCTGCGTCCACTTAGAGACTCGCTGGAAGTCATTAAAAACCCTTAAATCGCTCAATTTAGGAGTACTTGAAGTTTCAACTCGCGAGCACGCTCGTGCCTGCTCGCGAGTTGAAACATGGCAAAAACGGGGGTTATTAGAATATCATCCTCCTTTTTGCTTCGTCAGCCTTGTGCCTGATGCACGAGTGGACACTTAGCACACTCCCACGCGGAGAAAAAAAAACAAAAAAAACATAATTTTCGTCTTCGCGTCGTCAGGCTCGTTCCCGCATGCTGGGCGACTGGAAACATTAGCACACACCCACGCTTCACAAGTGCTTTGAATCTTCCTAGGATTGACTCATTTAGGGGTTTTTGACGACGTTCGGCGAGTTCGTAACTGGAACCACATGTTTATCTTCACTATACAGGGTGTATTTACAGCTGAGCTGTTAAGGGCTAGTCTCCCCAGGATCGTGTCCGCCAGCAAAGAAATGTCGACACAACACTCTGGACAGCTACCGCCATCTATGAGCGACGGCGGTAGTTGTCCATATCGTTGTGTTTTCCGGTTGTCTGGTTGCCGCCGTCGCTCACAGATTGTGGCAACCATTTTAACTTTTCCAGTCCGGCTTGCCGACTTGCGGCCGGCCATTACTTTATTCCCACCATAGTACAGCTTCACTGGTCTTTTTTCTTCACCAGAGTGGAAAGGCTGAACGTTGTTTTTTTTCTAAGCTTTAGAGATTTGTTTAAAAAAAAAAGGCGTGAAAGTTACACTTAAGCGTTTGTGGAGGTGAGTTATACGGCCAGGGGGACATTATGTGGGTGTCTAATCTTTGCAATAAGTCAACCAAATAATTAGAATTCGTTAATTAACTTTTTTAAGTAGTGAAAATAAACATATGGCTCTGATTAGAAACTTACTGAGCGTCATAAAAAAAACACTAAATCAACTCTTTTTAGAATGACTAGAAGCTCGTGAGAAAATCGGGGGCGCGCCAAAGTTGCCACTCGTGAAGCAGGCACAAAGCTAGCAGTGGCAAAACACGGATGATTGGATTATAATCGCGTTCCGCTCCTGCTAGCTTTTCGTCTGCTTCACGTGTGGTATTTTTGGCGCGCCCCCGAGTTTCCCACGAGGCTTCAAGTCATTGTAAAAAGAGTTGATTTAGTGGTTTTCGATGACACTCAGTAAGTCTCAAATTGGAACCATATGTCTATTCTCACTGCTTAAATTTAAACTTAATTAACGATTTTTTTATTAATTAGTCGACATATCGCAAAGACTAGCCACCCACATAATGTCTCCCTTGGCCGTATAGCTCACCTCAACAAACCGCTTAAGCGTAACTTTCACGGCTTTTTTTAAACGAATCTGTAAACCTTAAAAAAAAAAAAAGAACACCCTGTATAACGAGTTAATTGGGAAAATTTTGGTGAAGTATTTTGCTCATTAGCACGCCTTTTGCAATCCCTGACGTCCGCCGTGGCTAACAATTTGGTTCCGAAAAGATTTTTTTTTTCTTCTTCTCTATATGGAAATATGGTTTTATGTCTTTGCTAAATCACCCGGGTGTACAATTGTAGATAAAGCCTACAGATTCATTATACAGAATGTGTTCATTTTTTTACGGGTTCCTTTAGATCATTGGCCGCGCTGTTCAGATCAAAAACAGGTAGACCGAAGTGTATGCAGCAACACGCTGTTTCTAAACAAACCCGCTTTTTCCGCACCAGGTGTGGGCTCTGCGCGTGCGCACAAACTAAATTCCGGACGAGTGAAGCGTCTGCGCAATGCCGACAGCAGCGCCACCTGAGCGTTGCGACGTCGGAGGGTTGGGTTGGTTCGGGCTTAAATTCTCCCGTGAGTTGAGGGGTTTCCCTACAAGCAGGTAAGTGGGGGGGGGGGGGGGGGGGGGGGGGGTTCTGACGACATGTATCTAGATGCACATAAATTAAACCCCAATCCTGGCTCTGCCCACCCTGTACCTGCAACCCTCATATTGTTAATCTAGAAATGTCCCATCACTGAAAACAAGCTATTTTATTGCAAGATATGATTTTGATTTCCCTAATGCTGGGGCTGTGAAGGAGGGTCTCAGGCCATCCGTTGAAATCAGTGGGGCTTCATTCATTGCGAGTCTTCGGGCATTCTAACCACATTTTTTCTAGCAAGTGTCTTCAGATTTGAGGAGTCCCGTTTTTTCAATCTCAGCCACAAAAACTGTAGTGTTTAAAATGAAGTATTTGACAAGGACGCGCGGTTCAATGGTCAACTATAAGACGGTTAAAAAAAAGAAAAAAGAAGCTTTTTTACTTTTATTAACGTGGCGCGCTTTACCGCATTGATGAAATGCGTCCGGCACTCTGCTCCAGTCTGCCTGCAAGCGATTAGTTCCTGGCATCGTTTTTGCCTGGGTGAGATGCACAAGCATGGCACGTGGCTTCGTAAACGACAAAACTCAGTATGTGTTTCGGCCGCATAAACCAATGTTTACTCTTTTTTTTTATCTGTGTGTGTGTGTGTTTTTTTTTTTTTCGTTCGGACGTCTCCCGGCGGCATTCACTGCGGCCATTATTGATCACCGACGGGGCGACTCCTGGGTCGCTGGTTCGTCTTAAGTTCAAATGTTTAAAGACTGGCATGTTTAAGAATTGAGTACCAGCCAATGCTCTTCCATGTTTCCGAGTAACCTGTCGATCACGACGCAAAATACCACGAGCGGGCTAAAAAAACGCTGCCTCTGCGCGTAAATTAAAAAAAAAAAAAACAGGGCGAAAGTTTGTCAACCTAGCGTTCGGCGAGCTTTCGAGTCGGAGGCAGATAACGTGAAACCGCCCGATAGTTTAGATGCAAATTGCTAGCGGTGTCGTTTTTACTAACTGATTCGTTCAGATCTGTAAGTGCGAGATGAGAGCGATGAACTTAGGTTACTCGATCTGGATGAGCATCGTACCGGCGTGCGGTCGTGTATCACTACTGCGTGGTGCACGTTAAAGACCCCAGGCTAGCGGTTGTACTGCACTGGCTAAATTGCTCATCTACAGCGAGTGACTCGTCGCAACATTAAAAATGGCTGACCAACGACTCGCTGTATAAATATCCACACAACCCCAATTATAACTTAGGTTACAACAGCTTGCTGAACGGCCTCCCTACCTACTTACGTAATTTCGTTACCTTAGGATTAAGCAGAATGTAAGGAACTCTAATAAAGGGAAGCTGAAACACATCTGTAAAAAAAATAAAACGGAGGTTGATTCTACCGTAGTTTTATCCCTTAGAATTTGAATATCACGTTCATTTTGCCCGAATATGTAACTACACGCGAGAAAACATGGAAAACATCCGACCAGTCGTTACGTCGTACAAGGATCTGATCTCAAGAGAGTCAAAATAACAAAGCTGCGCAGATATGAACACAATGAGCGCAGTAGTAGTGGATGATTATATACTTTGTCTGAGATAGGGTTCTGACGCAGTCGACGCTACGATATAATGGATCCCATCAAACAGCTTCAAAGGCTCAAGTCACTGTGTCCTTTTTGTTTATGATTGGTTTATAGATGACAGTAGACGTAGAGAAACATGACAACACCATGAAGGTGCCCTTTTGCCGCCGTCTGATTGGTCAGATCAGCGCGCGTCGTCGTCTTCGTTTGAACATAAAAGGAAACTGAAGCGGTTCTGTGTTTGAGGAGAAACACTTGAATCATCTTAATTTGGCCTCCAGGATCACGAATATCGAGTTTATTTTTCAATTTCGTGCATGCAGGCTGCAAAAAATTATTTTTAAAGTACTGCCGAAGCCCCTCCTTCCCCGGAGCATGCCGTAATATCCAGAGTTTTCGGAATTCAGCTCTGGCGCATCTTCAGCGCCTATCAAAGCTATGCACTCGCACTCTCGCTATTTTTAAAAACCTAGTCAGCAAAAGACGTCACGACTGCTTTCAGTCCGGGGAAACATACCTGTCAAGCTTGCGATTGCACGCGCTGCCCGTACGAGCGACACGCGCTTGGTGACTGAAAGATCTGGGTATGACGTAGCGACTGGTCCGAGATTTTTCGTGTTTTCTCGCGTTTAGTTACATCTGCGGGGAAAACGGGCTTGATGTACAGCTTCACGGGAATAAAAATACTCCAAAACTAACCTCTGACGTGTTATTTTTTTAAAGAACCTTTTTAGCTTTTTTTTTTTTTTTTAAGGTGAAACAAAGTATGATCACTGATAAATTGAGAAACGCAGGGCGATCGCAATGCATTTGATTATCGCAGACGACGATGAGATGTCGGCATTAGCTAATAAAACCGGCAAGAATCAGGAAGCAAAAGGAGTGAGCATAACACGCCAGGCATCGGCGGTTCTTAAGCTCTCAACAACTAAGGTAAGTACAGAAAGTAACGTGTAAAAAATAAACCGGGCTCCGGTCTCGCCGCTTGTCTCGACGCTGAGTGAATTTTACGACTGACGCAGGAGACGCACCGTTCTGCGCATCAGGAATCTTGAAGGCGATTGTTCGGCCATTTTTCTGACGCCTCGTACGACAGGTCAAGCTATTGATCGTGCATCTGCCTGGCGCTCTAGTCGCCTGGAACACAAGCACTTCCGTACGTTCCTAGAACGACCCAGGCGTGACGAACAAAGGAGAGGACGCAACTGAACCCAGTCACGGCTTCTCCTCAACCCACCGCTGAGCTTTTCTTTTTGCACCATTTCAATTGCCAGTGCAAGAGCCCTTCTGCCTGGCATGTTGGAACAAACCTGAAAGCAAAGACACAAACGTGTTGACTGAACAGATTTATAACGGAGGAACAACGCAAATTTCTTTTAGTATTGAAGACTCGGTCCGCCCTCATCGTCCAGGGTTAAAATGTCGTATAAATGTCTGAAATAATAGCTCGAGGTACACCTAAGCACTTCTTATGAGTTGTGAATGCGAAAGCATGCAAGCCGCTCGTCCGCTCTCTTTTTCGTCTGCTGCGTACTTTTCGTCGCCGGTTGGCGCGCGTGCTCCCCTGGGCACGCTGACCTTGGACGCTCCATGTTAACGGCGCACTGATGGGCACGCAGCGCCATGGGGTAAGCGGTTGCGGAAACTGACGAGCGCAGCGGCCAATGGGAGCCCCGTCGACGCGCGCCAGCCAATGGAACCGAAGGCGAAATCCATCAGCTTTACTTCGCTCCTTTGGGATCGGGGAAACTAGGTGCCGTTTTCGCGTTTCAAACTGATGACGTCAGCTCGCTCCATGGGACAGTTAGTGCTTTTGCATTAATATACCCCGTTCACACGATCATAAAGGTACCTTTAGCGAAGGGACCCTTAAGACCGGCCGGCGAATCATTTCGTGATTCGCCGCGCATGTTGTGTGCTCGCGAAGGAAGAGGGCGGGCTGATTCGCCGATTCCGAAGGGACCTATGTTAGAGGAACCTTTGGGGTGCCCGTGTGACTCGGATAAATGATTTCATTACGCGTACGGTCGTCATCTTCCTCGGTTCCTTTTCTCGCAAGATAAAGTCATGGAAAGAAATAAAAATATCTCATGTGAATTGTAGCGTATACTGACGCCACGCGAAAAGCAAATTGGCGAATGCGTATTGCGACAAAACTGTCCCAACAAACCGCACGCAAAGTGTGGCTGCTACAACGAGCACGCGGGTTGCCTCGATCGCCACTTTAAGACGAAGATCGAATACTAAAGAAAACAGACCCTGACCGCACCCTAAACCGTCTTTAGCTCTTTGTTTGCTTCCTCGGGCGTCGCCTCTGCGGCTCTGTACCTGATCTGTAGCCACTGGAGCAAATTGGATCAGGCAAAGCTGACGGTGGTGGTGGCGGAGACGCCGCCCAGATAAACAAACACAAATAAAAAAAGGAGAATAGGAAAGACTACCAGCACTTGACTCGGCGGCGCAAGCACAAGCGGCCAGCAAATTCGATTACACTCTCTGGAGCCCCCCTCCTAGGAAGGCGTGCGTTGGAGTTTCAGCCACATTGGGCCCGCCGTTTGCCCAGGGCCAGAAGTGGCGCGTCTGACCGTTTGCTCGACTAGCACATCTTGCTGTTCTTGTTGCTCGGCGCGCCGCAGGCGAACCATATCGGTTTTAGCTCTCCATCTGCTCCGGAGTGGAGCAGTTCCGTTTTGTCGCTTTTCACTCGCGGCTCACTTGGCTCGGCCCTTGTGGCGACGAGAGGAGCCGTCATGACTCGAAGCGATACGACTTTGGTAGAATCGAGACGCCCCGGTGGCTTTCTTAGGGTGTTTGTATCCTTCGTCTGAACGCGTCAGGTGAGCTTTATTTGGCGACCCTGTCGGACACCTATATATAGTCGGTGACAGAAACCCAAAAGGAGGCCCGCTTCCGCCACTCGCTCGTGTCCTTAAGCCGAGCTTGGACTGCACGTGATACGAATGTGTTATCAAGGGCGGAAAGCTCGCGCTGGAGGAGGAGGATACAGCTTCTGGCCGGGTGCCATGCACCGGAACCACCGGCAGGCGGAGTGTGCAGCCGATGCCGCGAGCCGGGGGACAATCGCGTGTCAGCTGGAGTTCGTGCACTTGCTCCTTAACCGAGAACCGCGATGGACGCACCGTCCACACCGTAAAGCCGAGGTCGTACTCATACATCCTACAAAGGACAGTCTGCAAACACGAGTCACCGCGATGTCCGTGGTTCGAATGCCGCCTGCCAATCTTTATCCTCGAAGTCGTTGCCGTGCAGCATTCGAAGAACGGATGTCACGGTGACTCGCGTTCGAATCTGTGCAGGCTGTCTTTTGTATCATGTATTAGTAGTGTAACCGCGGCTTGCACTAAAGCTGGTATTTATCAATTGGTGACGAGGATGGGATATTCCTCGTATGAGGGTCATGTCACATTTGTAGCGTTCGTGCGCACGGCACGTGCTTTGCCCCGCTTTCCAAAGCTAGATATATGCGCGTGCTGGGACTTGAAGAACGCTTGCTGGGCTGTGATATTTTTAAACATCGGAATGCTGTATGGGAGGTTGACGTTAAAAGGGACAGCGTGGCGTTTATACGGAATGTGGTCTGCTTCCCAATAGAGGGATTGCACCCACGCCCCATAGGCCGCCATACTGGTGGCTTTGCTTCTAAACGCCTTCCTTCTGCAGCGTACATTTTGCACATTGTCGTCATCTATAAGGTAGCCCTGTAACACATCCGATAACGCTTTACGCGTCATTTTTTCAAGCTCACATGAAACACATAATTCAGAGAGTGATGTAAGCCACCACTTCTCATAAATAGCGCCTTTACTGGATGTTGCAAATGCTGCGAAACCTTCAGTATAGTTATTCGTAGCTCCAGGGCTTTACTTGATACCCTGTGCCAGTGTACCTTGTGCATTATCTCGTAGTGAGCAGTGATAAGGGAACGCATGCGCACTCGGCCACTCTCAAACGCAAATGTTGAAACCGGCCTTAAATGCCTACCTAGAGGATAGCCTTCTGCGGGGAAGAAGTCCGGTTCCCAGTTTCCTTCTCTTCCGTCCCACTCGCACTATACGTTCCTCATCGCCCAAGAGGAGCGGGTCTCTGGGCTACTCCCCGAAGAAACAAAGAGAAGGGTCTCCCTCTTTCTCGTTCAGAAAGAAGGAATTGAGGGAGAGTTTCCTCCTTTTTGCTTACTCGTAGACCTTTAAGGCTGCAAATCAAGCGCGGACTCTGCTCAACTTCCCAGGTTCCCTTTTCCCCGGAGCAGTCGATGCACAACCAGGCAGAAGAGACCTTTCGTAGCTGGATTGTCCGCAAGAGCTTTGCGTTGCTAGCGGGAGCTGCGTTGAGCGTGGATTGAGCACGCGCCCGCTGTGCCCGCAATCCGCAGCTTTCGTGCTACGAAAATTTGCCATTGGCGATGTGGGAGACCAAAATATTCGCTGCGGGCGACCTTTCATGGTTGGCAGAACGCTCAATACGGCGTTTTGGGTATGATGAAGTCTACTTTTATAAATGCAGATATGAGCAATGTCAGCCTCTCCATTTTGACGGTATTGGTTTAAGGACGCGATGACTCCAAGTTCCAAGCGCGCTTTTTGCACACACCGTGAAAATTGTCGCTGGCAATTGATAATCCTGGTCGTGACTTCACGCATAGGAACCATAACAGGGGGACATCGAAACATCTCGTCGCCAGTTGGCTCGAAGTCCATGGTGTTAGCACGCACCAAACACCTGCTACCAGAAGTGACTCTTGCGCGGCGTGGAAACTAAAGCACCAAAGTTTCATTAAATTTTGTTTTCTTTTCAAGCTTGTCGCTGCGTTTTGATTGAACGTTAATCCAAGGTAAAAACAACAGAGAACCCCCATAAAAAATGATTCTTGACTTTCTATTGAAAAAGTATTGACTTCTTGTTGGCTTTGATTACTTTATTTTGACTTTGACTTCCTGTTGACATGATCAACAGGAAGATTGTTGATTTTGTGTTGAAACTTTTTCTGATGATTTTCTTTAGCCTGAGTCAAAAGAAAAGCTGTAGACTTTCTATTAACTTTACGTTGACTTTTTTTTCTGCTGACTTCCTGTTGACAGTGCAATCAGAAAGACTGCAGACGTTCTGTTTACTTTGTGTTGAAAATGCTTAGTTGACTCTCTGTAGCCAGTGTCAATAGAAAGGCTATAGACTTTCTGATGACTTTTTTATTGAACATAGTACACCTCAACTAAATGTAAAAAGAATAACTAAATTTCTTAATAGTCTCTGACAAGGTGAGAACGGTAGGGAGCACCTTCAGTTGTCCCGCCTCCAGCGCGATCCTTCTACCCTTGACAACGCTTCGGTGTTCGTGCACCTTGTGCGCGCGCGTGCAGTCAATGCACGACGGAAGGCATGGGGCGCGTACTGGATGCTAGGCGTTCGAAAGACACGCCCTGCCGTTACCACTTTGAAAGTGACTATAGTGACTTTAATGACCATATTAAACTAGTCAACTAGCAAAGGAAAGTAAAATAACTATTTTAAAGTGAAAAAAACTGCCTTGAATCGCTTCGTCCTGAGTGGCGCTGTGCAGAGAAGCGATGACACTTCTTATAGGAGCCGTTTCTGTGCATGTTGTTTCAGCGACTGTGCCGAATTATTATTAGTTGTATCAATGCTTTTTAGTAAGAGACATCGTCCACGAACTTCGAAACACTTTTTTCCCTTTGCTAGACTTTCGAGAAGGATACCGGATACTTGGAACCTCAATAAGTGCTGATGTGGTCACCGGCCTAATGATTGCCTTCAATATGTAGGCTATATAAGGCTCTGGAGCAGTCAACGGGACTGTGATTCAGGTGTTCAGTGCTTCATTATGTTTGTGTTTGTTTCCAATGTGTAGCTGCGGGATGTTGTGCTTTCAAATACCACAGGAAAACCATATCCTAACAAAATATTCCTCCCCCAAAAGAAAAAAAAATATCGCGTGTTTTTTACGTAATTTTGCTGCAACCAATTTAGAGCAGAGTGGAAAGCCGTAGTAAGCTTTCAAAACTTTGTTGAATGAATAGCTAAGCTGTAAAGAGTTTTTTTTTTTTTTTTAACGGCTGTAGTTTTTTAATTGAAAAGCTACAAAATAGCATCTTGGAGGCGACATAAAGTCTGTTGACTTTTTTTTATTAAGAAGTGGGCCAATATTCAAAAGAAAGACAACAGATAAGCTAAAGAAAGTAAAATAAAAAGCTATTGATATTTTATATCCTCTGATGACTTTTTTCAACAACCTTTCAACAGAAAAGCACCACAGTTTTTTGTAAGAAAATGCAGATCTCTTCGCACGTTATCTGGAATTGCGAACATGCGGGCTTCGTTAAAAAAATCGGCCGAATAACATACGAATATATTGGGCGCATTCCTCCCAGAATCGATTTTAGTGCGTTTTACCGCAACATGAGTACTGGTCATCGGATGGTCATTGCCAAAGTGCTCCCGCGTGGCAGTGGCCAGGGTCGCGTTGAGAAATTGCGATTGCAGGCGCTCGCTCGGCGAGACGCACGCTGATAAATCGCAAAAGACCAGACACCGATCCCCATTAATCTGGCCTTATCGTAATTATGTGCATTTTTCTGCGACAGCTCCTCCCCGTACTTTATTTCTCTTTAAGGGTGTCTCCAGTTTGCTGAAATTCAGCCGGGCTCATACTTTCGTTCGAATAATAACGGCCGAGATAAATGGGTTCAGAGCGTCGGGCTTTCCCGGAGCTTCCGTCGCGCGCCCTTTCTTGTTCACGTCGGGTGAAGCGCGGAGATTGCGCGAGTTTTTGTTTTGGCTGTTTGCCTTTCTTCTTTCGGGGGGCATTGCGCGGGAATTTCGCAGGTACAAAAGAGGGGAATGAGCGTCCGCATGCACGCGCATAAAGAATGCCTGAACCAAAGAGCGGGTGACTAGATTTGCGGTCTGTCAGTGGACCGTTTTCGTGTCCCTGGTGCATGCACGTAAATAAGCTCGCTACCTCCCGCTCTCGGCGGAGAGCCTGAATACATCTGGCCCTTTTAAGCCGCGCTCGCACTGCCAATGCCCGAATCCCACTAGAGTGACAAACAGAAACAAACGACAGCGACAGGCCTCAAAACAGTAGTAGTAGTAGTTTATTGTAAAGTGAAAACGGGGTAGAAGCAAGGCGAAAGGTTAGTCTCCCAGTGGTGGGGTCAGCTTTCTCGCCTTGATAGGGAGGTATGGGAAACCAAGCGTGGTTGTTGGAGAGGTGGCACAATAAACACCATGATACACTATAATACGCTATGATACAGTATTTACTGTATGGTGCAATAATTAACAACTCGCGTGGCTATTTATAACCTTGCTTCTTTCCTCAGGAATTACAGGCTGCTATAGCCTGCGTAGTTTTGAATAGTGAAGCGGTGTTCCTAAAGCTTTTGTTCTCGAATTCCGCGATCCAGCCGGGAACAAGAGTGACTTGGTGTTGCCAGTTGGAATATTTAGCTGTTTGAGGATGGTCACAAGTGTCTCTTGGTGGTTGCTCACCGCTCTGCAATGCCAGAGAATGTGTTCGGTGTCCTCTGTGGCAGCACAGGCGCTTCAGGCGGGGGATGTCAGGCGTTGGATGAGATGCAGGCGAGAAGAAGTTTGGGCGCAGCCTACCCATATGCGATGAAGTAGTGCTTGCTCAGGACTACTGAAGCTCGTCTTGGGGATTGTGTGCTTCGAGGTCTCAGCCGCAGTTTCAGGCTCAGGGTGGAGTTTCTGTACGGCTTTATGAATAAAGCTGTTTCACGAATTATATGGATGTACGGAGATCGTTGCTTTGACATCCGCATGGGCAGGACGTGCAACCTCAAACCAGAGTCTTTCGCGATTTGACAGGCTTTGAAGAATGAAGAAGGCTATGCTCAAACACGAGCATTATGCACGCGAGGGTATCTTTGGCAGGCTCGCAATCACTCGTGCTTATCTCAGGAGCACGGAACAACTAAACGCCTGCGTAAGTTACCGTCGCAAGCATGCTGCATGTGTTTGACGCTTGTCGCTGTCGTTTGTGTATGTTTGTCGCTCTAGTGGGACTTGGGAATAATACATCATGCAAAAGATAGTGTGCAGACACTGTCTGTGGCGTGTTTGTCTTCCTTGTAAGAAGGTTACATTGGTCTAACAAGAACTGTGCGCAAACATGTTCGAAGCTGACAGATATGCACGAAGCAGACGCACTTCGAAAGACCTTGAGGCGTGTCCAAAAACAATCCTGTCATAGTGTCTGCCCGAAAACCTGTTTTGCGTGTTGTGAGAGCCGTGTGACTCCGGATTTAGAGGAATTATGAATAAGTGAAACAATATAGGTGACACGTCATGTTTATGAACACTGGACCACCGATCAGCCTCAAACGCGTAGTTGTAGGAGCTGTCCCCCAGACTACGGGAGGAGTGACTCGCACCGACTCCCATCATGAGGCCACGATCTCTCGCGTTGGTTCGCAGATGTCGATTCGACACCGCTAGTTTTTTTGTTTTTCTTTTCTCAAGAAATAGGCGATTCTTTAAACGAGCAAAAGAATTGGTGGTCTCTTGGAACGATGATCTAGTGTTTCGCGCGCAATATAATAATTGAATATGTGGAGCGTCAGCGTCTCCTTAAATTGTCGGCGGCAGGGGTAGCTTGTTTTGTACTTGGTGCGCTTAGATCTGAGAGTACATGCGAGTGCTCGATTTAGGTGACGGGATTTATGAGCCGCGTTTGCAGTTGAAGGTGCGAAAGTAAGTGGTGAAAGTGCCCTTCAGCGTCTTCGAGCTTCGCTCCGCCTTTCCGCCCACGGTCCTCCTCGCCGCACGGCAACACACGCATGCCCACGTGCACCCAGTCTGCTCCGGAGGCCACGCCACTTAAAAGAAATCACATTTGAGCGGCGAGCTCGACGATATCGTAGCGCCACCGTGGCCACATCGGAAACAGTGCGTGCCGTGTAGGAGGTGGTACAGTTGCGTCGTGCTGCGGCTTTCTCGTGAGCTGCCGAATTCAGAATGTGAACCGAAGCAGCGAAAAAAGAACGTACAAAAGCGTTTGCCTCTGCATTGAGAACATGTGCTGATCAGCTTGCCTCCTAACGGAATATGTACACTCTCCTGCGATATGAAAGACCGACACGGAGCGCGTGGCCGAGATGGCACAGGGCGGGGGTGCTCCGCGCGTTTCGGACGGTTTGATTCTGCCTTGAGGGGACGACACTCACTCAGGACACAAGCGAGCCTGAGCGCGCTAAGATTTTGGTTTCGGTATTGGGGAGGAAGGCCAGATTGGGTGCTCCAGCTCATACTGTCCGCGGTGGTCAAATCGTGGATATTGTAAGCTGAAAGGACCGAGCGACGACCGAAATATTCCGCTGGCGCTGCCTTGACGCCAGACCTTGAACGGTCAGCGCGGAATAGCGTGCGGACGAGGGTGCGGTGGACACTGCCATCTGACGCAGCCTGTGACTTTACCGCGTTCGATCCTTGCTCACACGTGCTTGTTGCCGCCACCTTCATAACCTGGTGGCCTGGTCCCTACACCAGTCTAATCTTTTTCCCGATGTATAAACCAACGTTGTAGGCGTTACTCAAAAAAAAATATATATATATATATATATATTTAACAAAATAGGCTACTTGATACTCACAAATAAAAGGAACGTGTTACAGACCCACGTTATCTGAAAATAAAAGTAACGTGTTACAGACCCACGTTATCTGAAAATAAAAGTAACGTGTTACAGACCCACGTTATCTGAAAATAAAAGGAACGTGTTACAGACCCACGTTACCTCAAAAATAAAAGTAACACGTTTTCATTCTCGTTACAGATAAAAAGTAACGCACGTTACTTTTGCGCCACTTTAAATTTGTGAATTAAAACGTTTTACACTTTTCACGTCACATGTATGCATAAACGCCATATTTAAAAGAAACATTATCTCCATACAGAAACTTAACCTAATTATCTATTTTCTTTACCGTTGAACCCGGACATCCACTAAGCAAAAAAGCGAAAATAAAAAAAAAATTGCGAACAACGCAAGAATTTTGAATTATCGCTAGTGTTCCGTGTTTTCGAAGTTTATTTTTCGTTCAATTCGGAGGGTGTTTTTCGGAGTTTATATTTTACGGAAAGTCGGAGTTTTTCGCAGTTTTTTATTTTGTTTGGTTTCCTATTGTCCGAAATTCGGAGTTTAATTACGCAGTGTTTCCTGTTAAACCAAAATAAATAAATAAATAATATCCTCAAGTAAACGTATGCCAGATGAAAAGAATTAAACGCGCTCGTATCCATTAATAATTCTTAAGCTGGATTTGGCGTTGGTGCCATTCCCATTGGCAATACTAATTTGTCCCACGACAAAAGTTGCATACAAGTGTTGCTTCGATAAACGTCGATACCTTAAATTTAATACACTCCTGGAGGCAGCCGCTGGGAAGCTGTATTTATCCCATCCTATTCCATCAATCTATCCCGGGGCTGCGCGAAGTATAGTGGTTCAAGTCCGACCTACAAAATAATTTACCGTATCCTCTTCGCCACCCTTCCTCTTTTCCCCTCTCTCCCTTGTATCTGGACGAAAGGGGGACTCCTTTTGTTGCTGTATCAAAGGGCTGGTAAAACGTGGCGAGGAGGATTTTCCTACCTCGCGGAAAAACTTTTTTAGGCCAGGCTTTAAAGGTGTAATAGAAAAGTTTGAACTGCCCCTCTTTCCACTTTTATGCAATCTCTATGGTCCATAGCTTTCACTATTACAAAAAACGTAATAGCTCCTTTCTCTAAAGCACTAACAGTATGGCCCGAACAGGAAACCCTAACAATGACCTGTTGTCCTGAATGAACCTTGACGAGAATAGCGGTAAGACCCTTTTTGACAATGGTTCGAGATTTGAAAGAGAATTATGGTAGCATTTTTTCATAACGATTGACCCTGGGCTAATCAAAACGTACAATACCGTTTTTTTTAGGGGGGCGGGGGGAAGGACACATCTATCTTCGGAGTTTATCGGATAAATTCGAATTTACAAAACGTTTACCGGCGGGTGTTTTTTGGAGCTTTTCGGATTTATCCCAAAACACGGGACCCTACTTATCGAATATAAACACACACGCACACACACACGCACGCACACACACACACACACACACACACACACACACACACACACGCACACACACACACACACGCACACACACACAAACACACAATTAAGTATAATTTCTTTTAAAGTTTTGGGAAAGATGTAACCAGTAACGAATGTGTTACCCATTACTCAAAATACCTAAGTACGTTATGCCTTACCGTTTTGACAAATGTAATGGTACGTTACTACATTACCAAAACAAATAACGCGTGACCGGTGACGCCGTTACTAGTAAGGCGTTACATTCAACAGTGGTCTGAACTGACAAAAGTGACTGACAGCTCAATAAACGATTCCGGACCATCTAGTCATCGCTCGGCAACCAATCAGATTGCGGGGCGAGCCGACTCGAACGCCAAAGAACCAATCACGTCGCAAGAATCGTGAACGAACGATACGCCCTGAACAGGTTTCTTACGCCATCACTGACTATAGAAATGCGTCCGGTATAGTAGTATGATTGCTATAAAGAGCGCGCAGTTTAAAGGAGCTGTGCAACGATATTTAGTTGGAATGTTTTTCACTTTACACGAGCTTACTGGCACTTGTGGGACTCAAGGATACTCGCACTCAACGCCACTGGCCAAGAAACTCTTTTGTTGCGGTGTAATTTCAAGGACAAAAGCGATCATTTTCATTCAATCTCTCCTTTGCAAAATTTGATGACGTAACGTGGGGATCGCAGTACACCCATATGACGATATTTGAATGCTGTTCATAGATTGGACCCGAGCATTGTGTGGGCACTCGATTTGGGCTCGTGATAATTACTAGCTCGAGAAGCATTCGGGTAGTGGCCCGTGCCCAATCGCTGCAACGACGACAATAGCCGAGCCATAACAATGTCTGGAACTCAGCGCGTGTCCTGTGGTTTGCCAACACCAGCGCGTGAATATGATCAACATTGGCGGCATATAATCGGTTCCAGGTCACGTGGCCGCTTGTTCCGGCTGCGCGTTGAGGGGGTGAACGCAGCTCGTTTTTCTTTAATTTTTGTCTGGGACTTCTATTGCGTGGAGTCAAAAACGAACACGTGTTCCATAGGTCATTGATGTCAGGGATCCGTTCTAAGCGGTATTTGCGCAAATTACAAAAAATGTTGCATCGCCCCTTTAAAGGAGCGGTGCAACGATAATCAATTGGAATGTTTTTCACTTTACACGAGCTTACTGGCACTTGTGGGACTCAAGGATACTCGCACGCAAAGCCACTGGCGAAGAAACTCCTTTGTTGCGGTGTAATTTCAAGGACAAGAGCGATCATTTTCATCCAATTTCTCCTTTGTAAAATTTGATGACGTAACGTGGGGATCGCAGTACACCCCAATGACAATATTTGAATGCGGTTTATAGAGTGGACCCGAGCATTGCGTTGGCACTCGATTTGGTCTCGTGATAATTACTAGCTCAAGAAGCATTCGGGTAGTGGCCCGTGTCCAGTCGCTGCAACGACGACAATAGCCGAGCCATAACAATGTCTGGAACTCAGCGCGTGTCCTGTGCTTTGCCAACCCCTGCGCGTGGCTATGATCAAGAATGGCGGCATATAATCGGCTCCAGATCACGTGGCCGCTTGTTCTGGTTGCGAGTTGAGCGGGTTAACGCTGCTCGTTTTTCTTTAATTTTTTTCTGGGACTTCTATTATGTGGGGTGAAAAACGAACGCGTGTTTCATAGGTCATTAACGTCAAGAATCTGTTCTAAGTGGTATTTGCTCAAAGTACAAAAATTGTTGCATCGCCCCTTTAATAGCGTGAAAGGCTGAGTTAGATGGCCCGCCCCTGCAATCTCGTCTGCACAGTATATCTCTCCTTGCTGGTATTTGAACCTCTCGCGTCGAGATAACGCTAGCTCGCTGCCAGCGCTTAGATACTCTTCTTCTAAAAGTATCTAAGAAATGTGCAAGCAGCCCCCCCCCCCCACTTCTTCCAATTACAAGGTGCGGTTAACCTCATTCCACGATGCCACCCCCTCTTTCACACACACACACACACACACACACACACACACACACACACACACACACGCACACGCACACGCACACGCACACACACACACACACACGATTGTTTGTGAATTGCATCCATGCTTCTAATTCTCACTAGCTAGCAAAAAAAGGAAAAAAAAAAACGTAAGCTCTGTGTTCCGATTAGTACGAGCGTCGCGGCAGCTAGGAACATCGGCCATTTCAAGAACCGGCGTGGAAGTTATGGCATACGGAGGGTCCAAACTCCACCTCGAAAAATGCGAATCTCGGGAAAAAAGTAAAAAGTTAACAACAGAAGGAAAATGACGCGCGAAACTTTTCCAACGGGAGCGCACCAAGCGACGACGCGCTATTGCAGCGCAGCGTTATTGTCCCCTCCCTTCGTCGGCGACGCAGTTGAGTCGAGTGCCGCATTCTTCGATACTAGACGCCGATGATTCCGCAGTGTCGGCTGCGCCTCTTCCCGGGATAGTTTCCGCAGAGGCACAGAGAGAGGGAGAGAGGGGGGGAAGCAGCCAGGAATCATCGGGGCCGCGGAATCTTGAGAATGCGCGCGTCAAAACTATGTGCGGACAAAGCGGGAGGCTACAGTATACTCTCCGTTCCACCCCAAACACGACGGACCGCATCCGACGCTACGAGCCCATCCCAGCCAGTCTAGCGCTGCGAACGTATTACTCGACTACGGCGATTCCACCCAGAAGATAAGGCCCACGCGTGACGTCATCGTGGCATTTTAGAGGGGAAAGGCGCCAGCCTTCGTCTTGTGGACGGTATGGACTACGCTCCACGTGAAGCGCTGCGGCCCTCCCGAAAGTGACGTGACACTGACGCAGCTATGGATCGGCTCTGATGGCTCCTAGCGTCGCCCGCGGTTCGTCGCGAGGAGAAACGTAGTGTGGAAGGGGCGTTGATGCACTTCCCGGAGAACGCGACTTGCGGCTGGGGTTGAACCCCGCGGTCGGAGCCGGGGGAGGGTTAAGCGGCACGCTGACGTGGTCTCCCCGTTTTCAGAGAGGAGAGAGTCCGCTGAGGCCGGGATATGAGCACTGCTGCAGTGACAAGCCGGGCAGATATGTGCGGAAATGAACTTCGCCCGCTTTGAGATGCCACACGCAGCTGTTGCAAATAGCCAATGCGAGACTCCGCGTAGTAGACCCGTAGCTCTCAAGTATTGAGAAGCGCTCCTGGCGAGCAAAGTCGGATATTTGTAGGTCGCGTTTCCGTCGTGCGGCGAGTTTCGTCTTTTTAAACGCTCTCTTATTGGCTGTTGGTGGACGCAAAGGACGCTGACAGACGCTTGTTTACGTCCATGAATCGTGCCTGATGGGACGCTAGGAGGCTGGTTCACGTTGGCAGTAAACGGTCGCGTCTCACGGACGGTGGCAGAGGTACCTGCTTTGTGGTCGCGTCTCTTGGATGCTACAGCGCCCCCTAGATGAGAGAAACATGCCTATGCGGGGCGCAAGTTCGTCTGCTTCTTTTGTAGGGGTAGCCGTGACGTCAGAAAGCCGAGCTCTGATATGCTCTGATTGAAGGATAGTGGGTAGGCCTCGAAGCAAGCTGCCTTGAGGCTTACCCACTGCTCTTCAATGAGAGCGAATCAGAGCTCGGTGTTCTGATGACACCACAACCCCTCCAAAAGAATCAGACGAACTTGCTCTCCGCACAGGCAGTTTTCTCTCGGCCCGCGGGGGCCCTGTAGCGTCGACGAAACGCGACCACAAATGAAGTGGCCCCGCTAGCGTCCGCGATATGGGACCATTTAATGCCGATGTCAAGGGACGTCCAAGCGTCCCATGGTGCCCGATCAGTGTGCGTAAACTTGTGTCACTTGGCGTCTCTGAGCGTCTGTCCACAGGCACTAAAGGCCTTGTTAAGGCTGAACCGCATGTAAGCGATTTAGCAAGCGACAAGACAAGCGATGGCGACAGCGACGAGAGTCAGCTACGAGAGTCACCGACGAGCAACGGAGATTTCTCACTGTCCCTCGTCGCGTCGCTTGTTTTAGAATTTCCAGAAAACGTCGCTCATCACCTTGACCGCTAGCTCTCGTCACTTTCATGTGGTTTGCCACGTCGCGCGACTGACCGAGCGACAGCGAAGCGGGTTGCCGACGCTTGTCTCGTCGCTTGCCAAATCGCTTGATGCGGTTTATGCTTTATACTCCGACGTTGCGCGTAGTGTAGCGCTGAACGTGGGCCGTTCATTGGCCGGCGAGCAGGAACTCGATATCTGCGACCAGTCGGTATCCGATTGCGCTGCGCTGCGAGGCGTTTGCTACGCTAGACGTCGGACTATAACAGAGCCTTTTTAGAGAGTGCTTGAATGGACGGAACGCAACACACGACGGAAACATAACCTAAAGATATCAAATTTTTACCTCCAGGGGCGCTGCAGAAAACCTAAGGGATAAAAGGTCTATGGCGCGGACAAGCGCGCTGGGAACCCTTTCAGTCACCGATCTCTATTGTGGTAGGCAGAATCGCGGATCGGGAGTCCGTCGGTTGCACCACAGGTGGCCATTACTTGACACCAGGCCATACACCCAAGTCTATGGGAAAAACACGAAAAAATTAAGAATACTGAATCTTGTACGCGGTGCTCGAAGGCGAGTATTTAATGATCTGCTGCGATTGCTATATCGGGTGTTTGTAGATAGAATCGGTATTCGTCGAACTTTCCAACGTCGATTGAAAAAAAAAAAAAAATGTGCCGGAACTCCACCGATTGTGCTGTGTCGCTTGCTTCAATCGTTAAATAAATGACACGTTCAACGAGTGAACGACACGCTGCGAGTTTTAGTTCGTCACAAAAGCCCTCACTGCAGTTCAAAGAAAGAGCTTGCACCAGAAGCACCCTGTTCAAGCGCTTCAAACGATGCGAATATCCCCAGTAAAGGCCTTCTAACTTACCGTCTGCTAAGCTCCAATGACCTCGAAATCACGAACGACCCCACATTGACTCTCATCAACCCTAGTCTCATTAAACCGCATTACATTTTACTCCCAATAAAGTCGCAATTCTCGATCCTTAGCCACGAACTACTCATTTAAAGAAGCTTGGTATTCTAACGCTCTGATATTTGCGCACAGAATATTAACCGCCTTTCCCGGAAAACACGATAAAAGTTTAATCGTCGAGAACAACCTAATAAGGTAAGAAATTGCAGTATTCCCTGTGTCTCTTATAGAGTCCCATGCATTAGCTGGTGTTAAGCGATGGTTGCCGCCGGTGGTGTCGCCCGATTTCAGCAAGACAAGCCTATATCCGCGATCCAGTCTACTACAATAAAGATCAGTGCTCTCAGTACAGTGACTTGGAACGCGTCTTAAACTGGTCTGTTAAGCGTCCTATGCCACCCATGCGTCCAAAGTGATCCCGATGATGGAAACAAATGACGCACCAGAAGCCGGCCTCTCTTGTTGTCGGCTGCCGCGATCCTTGTGGCTGGTTCTAGAAGTCCCGGCAAAAAAAAAGTACGAGTGATCACGAGTGTCCCTGTCGTCGCGAAGTTTCAACTCCTGGCTGCTAAAACTTAAAAATATAAGGACGCAAAAAAAAACGCAAAGAAAAAACAAAAATGACAGAGACAAAGAAGAGCAACTGATGTTCATTTAAGAAAAATCGCATAATATGAGCAGTTGTAGAACGCTTATTCATCACATCACTCGATGAAGCCTCGTGATAAAATCAAACACTTTCGTGAGAGGGCAAGGGAGGGTTCGCTGACGCGCTCACTTCCTTTTGCCCGAATCTCGAATGCTCCGTGAACTTCTCGGCAAACTTTCTCTTTATATTTCGCAAGAATCTTACCATCATTCAGAACTGGTGAGCATGGGCAACGACTACAAATGGATGGCGAGATTACCAGAAGGGCTTGCTCTCATGGCCGCCGCATGTTCGCGTGCACGGTCATTGACACACCTGTCCGTCTGACCAATGTACGTTGAATCGCAGCTCAGTGGTTTCTCGTATACACAACTCCCATGGCACACTCAACATATTTGATCCGATGTTTTATGCTGCACTGCTCTTTAATCGGTTGGGGACTTGATTCTGCGGCACAGACGTACCATTTTATCGGGGGCTGAGAATATAACAGGAACCTTAAAACGCTGTAGAACTTCCTTTAAATTATGGGACATGGCATGCAAGTAAGGAATAATTGCCGGTCTTATTTTGGGCTTTTCTCTTGCCTGTTGGCTTCCTTCATTGAATATCTTTAATAATCCTTCCGCAAACTCAGTCAGGCAGCTTAGTGGGAAACCTGCCTTTTGTTGGCGTGAAATTTGTAAATTAAAAATGTCTCACACAGAGTGTCTGCAAGATTGTTTTAAGGACGCCTACATACACGTGTAACCAATGCCCCTTTTGAGTATTTTCGAGTGAGAACACTCGAACGGCAGGATGCCTTTCTATACTATTGGCTCATACGGCCAACATATGTGGCCTTCCAGAAAGCGTAATTTTAGTTCTAGGAACTGCGGTGTCCCTTCTACAGGTTTCTCATGAGTAAACGTCAGACCGTCAGAGCAGGAACAAAACACATCGAGCATCTCAAGTACAACGTCGTCGAGCGATCGCTCTTTCATATCGCTAAACACAACGTAGTCAAGTCGTCGACGTACCCAAAAATCTTTATCCATTTACCGATCCTTAACATCTCAGGAATGGCGTTGTCACATTTACTTTAAAAAATATTGTACAGCACCGGCGCGACACAAGACCCTATGCAAATGCCCTTCTTTTGGAGATACATATCCCTTTGAAAGGAAACATACGTGTGCGATAAATAAAAAGCTAAAGGCTCGAAAAGACTCTCCGCACTGATCCCGCTGGAGTTTGCGAACGGCACTTCGCCGTTTAGCTCTATGCATTTTCTAACCGCCGAAAAAAAGATCGTCGTGCAGAATAGAGTAAGAAAGATCTTTCATATCTAAAGAAGAAGCACTACATATCCAATGAGCGTCTCCCTCGAAAAATTTAATAATCGATTCCGAGTTTCTAACTAAGAAAGGGTCGGTCAATTCCAAAGTTGAAAGATGTTTGTGAAGGAAGTCTGACATGTGTGACTGCCAGGATTCTCCGCTACAATCGCCCTAAAGGTAACACCTGTCTTATGCTTCTTGGCAGAAAGTAAAATGTTTAAATAGAGTCCCTTGCTAGACTGTACACATTTCAATAGACCCTAAAGGTTCATTTCACTACCTTGCTTTGCCACTTTTCCACTTTGCTGCTGAAACATTCATGAACTGTAACTGGAGAGCGATCTGCAGCAGAACAGGAGTCTGCCAAATGCACCACCGCTACAGTGACACCGCTGCAGGGTCGCGGTCGGCGACAGCATGACACTTTGGCTGTAATCACCTTACTCGAATGAGTCCGAGTTACTCCGGCGGATCATTTCACGTGACAAGATAGATAGAGCAATGCTGAACGCGTGTAGGTCTCGAACGCCAAGGTGCCGGAGAACCTTTACCCTAGGGTGAGATCGAGTACATTCTGGAACACGGTCTTTTGTGACGTCAACAGGCGGATATCTAGGAACCAGTTTTTAGGATGCGGTAAACACACCAGTTGGAGACGCGTAAAGGCTGAACTCCATGGAACGAATTATGTGACGAATAACTGGCGAACGCCGCTCGACGGCACGCTCGCTTTCCACGCGACGTAGCAGCCACTGTGTTGGTTCCACGTGAAGAGCAAAAGCCGCTGGGCAAACTTCGTCGGTTATTCGCAGCATATTCGTCCCATGGAGTTCAGCCTTTACCAGGCACTGCACTTTCAGGCCGAGCCTTCGTGGCGCGAAGTCACGCTAAACGCGCGTTCTGCTGCCCAAGAGACGAATCGACTCCACATTGCAAGTAAACTGTCATTTGATACCCTCGAAAACAATTTTTTTATTTTATTTTGGCAAACAACGGGTAAAAATCTACGTCGGCTCTAGTAATACCTTAACTTGATACTTTCACCGATTTATCCAGACTTACGAACATGGTAATAAGCAGGGCACGGGAGGCAAGGACAGTGTCGAAGAAAACAGACAGGACAAGCGCTGTTTTCTTATACTGTGTCCTTGTCTCATGTGCGCTGTTTATCACCATGTTCATTACATACGAACTCGCCCAAAACACCACCGTAATGCAATTACGAATGACGCAACAAAAAAAAAAAAAACGAAACTCATTGTCGGTAATAAAGGGGATCAGAACATATCTTCGATTGAAGAATACTCAACGCAGCGACAAAACTTGTCGCTCATAGCAACGACACACGAACGAGAAAGAAGACGGAAATTAAATCTGTTTCTCGTTATTCGCTACCGTTATCTGAATATATGATATGGCACTTTAATATACTTCCTACAATACAGAAATGCTGGGACGGTCCAGCCTTTGGCTCAGACACGTGATTGCGAGTGATTGATTTCTGTAGTTCCATCCGAACACCGACGTAGCACTCGTACATCCGCATCTGTGTCCCGCACTGGCTCGCGGTTGGTGACCTCAAAACCTCCAGTGCCTCGGCCCTGCTGTCCAGGAGGTGTCGCCTAGAAGACAAGTCCCGAGCATTACGTCATCCTCACTTGATCCTGAACCTGCCCGACAAGCGGCAAACACGTTCAAACTCGACGAGGGCCACCGCAAAAGCGGCAGACGCCAGCTTCTTGGCGTCGCCGCTCGTCAGCGTCGCCGATGCTCGGTGTGACGCGCTGCAAAACACTCCGTCGATGATGCTGGTATTGTCTTCTTGGTGGTGTGCGGAGCGCAAGCTCGCCTGCTTCTTGCACACGGGTTGCGATGATGTCAGAACGCCAAACTCGTATTGGCTGATTGAAAAAAAAAAAAAAAAAAAGATAGTGGGTAGTCCTCGAGGCATCTAGCATCCAGGTCTACCCACTATCCTTCTGCTCAAAGCCAATCAGAACTGGGCATCATTTTGACGTCACCGCAACCCCTGCGCAGGAAGCAGAGGGCTTGCTCTCCGGGTTGTCTCGGCGCTCTCGTTGCTTCAGTGTCCCTGTCGTGTCAAACCAATGACCGTGCCTGCTAATGCAGTGCGTGGCCGTGCCGCGGTCGAACTGGTCATGAATGCATCGTACAAACGACGGTCCGCAGACAATGCCTGAAACGTGTTTCTTCCTTGTATGACTAGTCCTGTCATTCAAAAACTGTCTGGAAATGTGTTCGAAGTATACATACCTATGAAGCAAACGTGTTAGGAACGCAGGTTGAGGGCGCGTCCGGAGGTAGTTCGTTCAGCATGTCTGCTTCGAACACCGTGTATTTTCTATGTGACGTATGAGCAACGTGCATTGTGTATTTTGTTTTATAATTGTGGTCGAAGAACAGAGTTAAGCCTGTACTCCTATCCCAGCTGGCTCGGGAGAGAGAAAAGAGAAGGGACGGGGAGAGGGGTGGAGAGCGTCGGGAGAAACAGAAGGTGCCGAACTGGTTGTCCTCAAGGTAATAAGAGAAAGAGAGAGAGAGAAACAAAGAAAGAGACAGAATACGATGGGGGGGGGGGGGAGGTAAAAATGAAATTGTTTCAGAAAGAGAGAAAAGAAGTGGTAAAGCATCTGCCTCGATCCCCCCGGACATTGCACTCGGCAGATTCGGGGTCTGGAAAAGCTCCGCGTCCTGGCGTTGAGTTGTAGCTTCAAAATTTGAAATCGATTTGGGGAACCGCAGGCCATCGAGGGCCGTCATAAATTTCACGTTGGTCTCGTTCGTCGTAATTAGCGCGTCTGCCCTAGGCTCAACTGCGCCAAATGTCAGCGCGGCATCAACGTATTTCGCTTTTAGCAGTCGAACGTGAAGCTGAACCCGAGCGAACCCAGGCCGCTGAAAAAAAAAAAAAAAAAAAAGAAATATGTGTTCTTTAAATTTTGCTCATTTTTTTTTATACGCGGTCCCCAAAGTTCAGAACGTGTCAGACATATGTTCGTTTTTAGCGCTACACTCTAATAAACGTGTTGCAACTATTCACCCATTTACTCACTTTCACTTCATTCGGAGCACAGCCAACGCTACGAACTGGTAGAACCAATCAAACAGGGACAGAAGTGTATCGTATCACGGCACTCTTCGTATGTCTTTGCCCGTTTGCTGACACCGAATAAACCGATCGCGCACAGTAAAAGTGCCGGGATCGTGTTTTTTTTTTTTTTTTTTTTCGTGCGTGAGTGGTTTAGCCGATGACATCAAGCCCACAAAGGCAACGAGCACAATGTTTGGCACTGTTCGATTGGCTCCGTCGGACGGGCTGAGGTCGAACTTCATCCCCAAGATTTCGGGACACGCGCGCGCCGCCACTACTTACGCCATCTATCGGCCGCCGTTGCGTCGGCGTCGCAAATCAACGAACCAGAGCAATCTTTTTTCGAGACGAATGAAAGTAATCCCTCAATCGCTTTGCACTTTTGTGTCTTTTTTTTTACTACGTTTCCCTCAAATCTGCACGAGAAACGTCCTGGTCGTGGGTTTATAATAAGTCTCGCCAAAATGCAACCAAACTTATACTCATTGGTTGTCGTAAACTCGGTGTAACTCGTGCCACCTCGGCGACATTCTTCGCACGACGGAGCGAACCTAAGTATCGAAGTTCATTTTTGTATTGTCCTTCGAACAGCACATCATTCATTTCGCAAGCCCGGACTAGGCTTCTTACCCACCCACGAGGTAAGCGAGGTGGTATAGTTGTACGCTTTGGCCACGGGTGGCAGGGCTGTGGACGCGGTGGTGCATTTTTTATAGTAACCCGAAAACCTTCAAAATGCTTATAAATTGAGTGTTTCTTCGGAACGCCGTAAAACGCTGCGCGTGCCAATGATATATATATATATATATATTTATGTGTGTGTGAAGTGCGCGGATTTAGAGGTTTTCGATGATTCCCAGATAGTTTCTAGTTAAAACAAGTATTTTTATTTTACTAGGTAAAAATTTAACTACCCGAGATAATCAAAAACCTAAGTATGCCGAACGTTATTAATTTTCCTAAATAGGCCTTTTGGTAGGTACCAAGGTAAGACGGCAACCTTTCTTCTCTGCGATTCCTACTTTTCGCAGGAGCGACTTGGCCAGTGTTTCGGGAAACAGCCTGCATATTTTACGTCATGACTTATATGATAAAAGTATCAGGGACAAGAACGCGCGATTCTGAAGTCGGCATCACACAAGCCTAGCTATTTATCGTGTGTATTCGTTGTACTCCTGCATCTCGGTTATGCTCGTTATATTTGTGTATTTTCGTTGTATATTTTTGTAATCTTAACGCGGATGGTAATCTTATCTGCATTTTAGCACAACTAGCCTTGCGCCCGTTGAATGCGTGATAACTTTAGCGCACCCCAGCGCTTCCCACTTGTTTCAAGTTATTCTAAAATTTAACTATTCAGTGGTTTTCGATGACACTCACCCAGTTTCTGATTTAAACCATGTGTTAATTTGCGCTAATTAAAGCATTCACGAACACGTTTTGTTAATTATTCGACTTATTGTGATCATTAGAGGCCTGTGTTATATCCCCCCTGGCCGTATAACTAACCTGCACAGGCTGTAAACTCGTTCGAAATAAATCAAAACACCCTGTATATTCTCACGGCCGCTCGATCAAAAGGTACAGCCGGCCACGTTGCGTTGCCGTACAGAGGCGAAGGTGAGATTGATCAGTTTACAGTACTGGCCGCGTTGGTGCTAGTAGGTCGTGTACGCTCCGGGCAATTTCGGGGACGCGCGCTGCTGAGCAGCAACGGAGAGCTAACGATCAGTGAAGAAACGCCACGGAACAAAGCAACCAGCGCCGGTGATGGACCGCTGGGAGCACAAAGCTGTCATCGGCCGGAAGCGCCGCGGTGGTCGCCCGGGGTACTAGGCGCGTCTCGCCGTTTGCGGCGCATCTAGAGGGGTCGCACTTTTGCGTTTCAGATGGAGCGGCCGTGATACCGCTTACGTTCATACAAACCCTTCCGCTTAACTCCTGAAAACAATGGTTTGGGGGCTACTGCCTTCGTTGGAGTCTCCCTTAAAAGCAAATCCCAGCTATTTCAACTGCATGGAATCATTTGAAAATGTAGGACGGTCATCCAAGTTTTGACGGCCACTTCGTTACTTTACCGCGTGAAAGCGTCCAGCAAAAACTCACATCGGACGCAACAGTATTAGCTCTCCTGCCTTCGAGCAATGATTCGTGTTAATTTTACTGTCCAAGACAATGT
Source organism: Ixodes persulcatus (assembly GCA_013358835.2). Taxonomy (NCBI): domain Eukaryota; kingdom Metazoa; phylum Arthropoda; class Arachnida; order Ixodida; family Ixodidae; genus Ixodes; species Ixodes persulcatus. The sequence continues at coordinate 188,487 of JABSTQ010011256.1, forward strand.
AGCGCCCCGGTTATGTTGATTCTATGTCCACGTGGTCCTAGTGTTTAGCGTGAGATAAGCACAATGAAAAAGCGAGGTCAAGAAAGGGTGACTTTGCATCTTCGGTCACTCTTCAGGTTCAAAAGCTTCGGTTCACCAAGTTTCTTGGGTGTGGCACACGGGTGCTCCGGCATACCTTGAGTAAAGCAAGCTTGATCTTATCAGCTCCATTCAGTTTCAGTGACTTAAATTTTGGTACCCCATCGTTGCTTATCTGCCTGTTATGGCTTATCCGTTGACACCTTTGCATGGGATTGGATGCCAGTTCTCATAAAAAATGGTGGAATGTCCAACGCGTCCGTACTTTATCTCAGCCCGTGTTTCACCCGGGGTAGCAAACAAACAAAATGAGGTGAGCTTTTGTCCGGGTCTGTGAAAAAACGGGTGAGCTTTTGTCCGGTGAGCTTCTGTCCGGTGAGCATTTGTCCGGTGAGCTTTTGTCCGGTTGCCCCAAGGAATAGATTTCCTTGCTGCCAATTTGGAAAAGCTTGTGGACTAAGTCAACAGGAGAATTTTGGCACTCCGATTTCCGTGAACGTCACATCGTCTGGTTCATGGGGGGGGGGGGGGGGGGTGGATAGAATGGTGGAAGGCGCGAGGCTAAGCTAAACACGCCTCCAGGATTCACGCGCTAGCCTTCAAAATTTATTCCCACGGTGCCCTTTTTTTTTTTTTTTTTGTCTAACACGTTATGGTTTTGCAAAGGCGAGGCTTCGCGCTTTCGGATAATTCACACGTCGAGTTTTAATCGCGAAAACTTTGACGTTTGACGAGAATTTCACCGTAGCTTATCATCTGCCCCGGGTATGCCAACTGTTTCGCGGCAAATGATACGAAGTCCGGGTTTTTCCCTCGAGTGTTTGACATGCCTCCGTGAAGTTTCAGAAAAATCTCGCTTCAAGAGCGAGTAGTGTCCTTTTATGAGATGAGTGCGTTTTTCCCGTTTCATTCAAACGACGCATCTATTTTCCAGAAGCTAGTTTCGCGACACTAGACTGCGCCAAGAAAGATGCACCGTGTGAATAAACCTGAAAGGAGCCATGGAACGATTTTTATATTTTCGCTCAGAGTTGGGCAGTATCGATGTACAAAGATATCGCGATGGTATTTCAGAAATACATTGTCTTTATATTTTTGTATCGCGATACCATTTTTCACCTGTATTTTGTATTTCTGTATCCAAATACATTTTTAGGTGTATACTTGGTATCGCGATACTACTAAGGCCGCAGTATTTTTTTACAATTATAAAATAATTGCTGACCTCCACACATAGGGTCAAGAACGTCCATACGTTTTGTGTCTTTGACCGCACATGACTCCCTTCTTCTTTATTGTGCAAACGTTAACAAATATTTTCCTACACTTTAGAAGGTCGACCATTCCAGTAGATTCCAAAAGTGGAATGCGTTGTCGGCGCGCCAAAACGTACAGATGAGAGTACTATATGGGTTCCTTAAACTTCATTCTACGGTGACGTTATAAAGTCATTGCTGAAAAAGCGTCCGGATTGGGAATAATTGTAGTGACTTCTCTAAGTTATTTGAGGAGACGCATGACTGATTTAGATGTCCCCTGGGTAAATAACTAGCTTGCTTCCCTTACTACCCCTCAAAATAGAAGATGTTTATTCTGCGGTAAATTTGATTCGAGATTAATTGAGGCTCCAACATGCAGTGAGTACTCGCTTTCTGATTTAAGAACAAAGTCTCGTAATCTAGATCATGCTTCTTTTTTTTTTGTTGTTCTTCGTATGCACTAGGGAGTGCACCAAAACAATCAAAATATTGTTTTTATTACAATGCATTTCAGTGTCTGTATTTCAGCCCCAGCGAATTGTATTTCTATGTTTGTATTTCCAAATATTTTTTTAAGTATTTCAGATACGTTTCGCGATACATTTTTATAAATGTATTTCAGTATCAGTATTTTAGCTGTTTTTGCCTTGCATCCCAGTATTTGTATTATCAAGTACTTTTGAGAGTATTTCTGCCTAACCCCGCTTTCGCTAAAGACTACTTAGAATCACCCACGAGCTTTAATAACTTAATAAACTTGCCTTGGATTTTCTTTGTAGGCAATGGCAGTCGCCCCAAAAAATTCGAAAAATATGAGCATCATTTATACCCTCGACTCGGGGCCAGGACAAGCGGCCACGTGGCCTGGTGCCTATCCTACGCCGCCCACGTTAATCATAGCCACGCGCTGGGGCTGGCCAACTAGAAAACTCGTGCTGAGCTCCGGGCATTGCTAGAGTTCGGCTATTCTCATCACCGGAGTGGTTTCCGCCGAGGCATTGATTGTTACGAGCCGAAGTCGAATGCTCACGCAGTTCTCGTGCCCAGTCCATGAGCCGCGCTCGACTGTCGTCAGGCGGGTGGCTTCGATCCCACAATTACGTCATAAAGCCTTCCGAAAGCAACACTTAAAGAAATGGTCCCCTTTTATCCTCGCAATTTCACCGCAACAAAGTAGCTTCCGAATTCGTGGCGGTCTGTACGAGTATACTTGGCTGAGACTAGGACCAGTATGCCTCTGCCAAGTCACAGACATTCCAACCCGATATCGTTTTATGACTCCTTTAAGCCGTCTCCCAGATTTACTTACCCGATAAGCGTAAGCGTAAGCAACGTTCCAATGTTCGCTAAACCAGTCGAATTTCGAAATTTGATGACGAACCTAAGATTCAGAAGAGGTTCGTGACACCCCTACTAGAAGCCAAATTTGGGGGGTTGGCATGCCAAAAAAAAAAAAAAATACATCGGGCACGCCCCAGCGGAGGACTGTGGATTGATTTCGGACCACCAGGGGCTCTTTCGACGTGCAACTGCAAGCTCAGTTACACGGTGTCTTCTCCATAATACGCCTACGTCAGATTGCGGGCAGCTCGGTCGAGATTCGAACTCGTCCAACTAAGGATCGGCAGGCCGGCGCTTTGCCTCAGAGCCACAGAGGTGGCTAAGACCCCCTACTCCAAAATCCTTGAATCAGAGCCATTCTGACGTACCCATAAACCCTGCAAACGAAGCAGACGAAGTTGCGTTCCGTATAGGCGGGCGCTTTGCCTCGGAGCCACCGAGGCGGCTAAGACCCCCTACTCCAAAGCGCAGCCTATTTAGCGGTTCTAGGTGCGTCCACCGGCCCTATGCTCTTGCCTGAACCAAGAGCCCGATCCATCCGGACTCCCAACGACGTCCCCAAAAGCTCCGCGCGTCTAAGAGCCTTACGGGCTCCCCCATCGTCCTCCCCAATTTAGGGCATCCTCCGCATCCAAGATCAACTGCCTCTTGCCCGCGTCCGTTATTGCCGCGATGATAGCGTCGGCGGTTGTCTGGCCCTTATGTCGGCATCCCGGTCGCTTCCCTTCTTGCCCTCTTTCCGCCATCCCCATGGCAACAGTATATAAAATTGAGTCGCCTACCCCTTTTCCTTTCTGCCCTGTTCTCCCTTTACCTCGACTTCTCCAACTTCCGCAGGGCCAAGGCGGCTTGCCGGTCGGAATGTACTCCGTTTCACACGAACGATGGACCGAGCGGACGCTATGCGAAGAGGAAGTTCGTCTGCTTCTTTCGAAAAGGTTGCGGTGAAGTCAGAACGGCGCCGCGTTCTGATTGGCTCCGATTGAAGGATAGTGAGTAGAGCTCAAAGCAAGCTGTCTTGAGGTCTACCCCTTATTCTTCAATCAGAGCCCGGCGTTCTGACTTTCACCACAATCCCTGTAAAAGAAGCAGACGAACTTGCTCTCCGCATACGCGTCCGCTCAGTTCACTGTTCGCGAACTCCGAGTGCCGGACGCCGGCGTTTGGCGTTTCAGCGCGTTCGATGAGTGACTACACTCTTAAAAAAAAGGGTACTGTAGTACCCTCCTTAAGGGGGTAACCGACTTGCACACAGGGCGATCCCTTTTGGAGGTATCGTTACCCCCTGCAACGAGGGTGCAAACTTACCCCCTAGGTTAGGGTGCAATATTGCCTCCTTTTGGAGGTAACCTTAGTTCCTTTTGGTGTTAAAAGTGCATCCTTTCAGGGTCAGCCTTTACCTCCTCCAGGAGGGAATTTCAATCCTTTTAAGAGGTAAGACGACGTAATTGAGGGCACTGCTTTTACCTCCTTTTGGAGGGAACTATGATCCACTTTGGGGTTAAATACACACGATGAGAAAAACAGCTCAGAAATCGCGGACTACGAAGAACAAACACGACAGAAAAGTGCTGTCCTGTCGTGTTTGTTCTTCGTAGTCCGCGCTTTCCGAGCTGTTTTCCCAATCATGTATAACAGCAACCAACTGGCCCAGTTCACCACCTTATTACAGGTTAAATGCACACTTGATGGAATCACTTTTATCCCCTAAAGAAAGGTACTCTGGCCCTTTGTGGGTGTGATAGTACGTGCTTCAAAGGTGGGCCTTGTAATAGATGAAGACGGCCTAGTTCTGAAAGTACATGACAATGTTTTATTGTGGCTGTCACAAACAAAATGGCATAAAAATCAATGGCATGACTAGACATCTTATAAAAGTTTTAAGATGAATCCACTAAGCGTAATAAAGGCATCTGGAACAACACTTTCGGAGCTCTAGTCATCGCTAAAGATGATCTAGAGGCAGAATGCAACCAGGACTGCCTCAGCAGGCGACGCGGCTTCGAGGTCTCCCTCCACTGCCACATAGCTGGGCGCCTCAGGAGTAATGAGGCTTGAGCTGACAGCCACCGAGTAGATTGCACTGCCTGCCTGGAACCAAAAAAAATGTGGAAATCATGTGATATGAAGTTGAAACATATCATCCCGAATTTGAAGAAACTGTGAAGAAATATTAGATTTTCCCAAGACGCATTTGGAGCATTTGATGATCCTCTCATTCCAGCATTATAAAGCATCGACCATACTCACCAGACGTGACCAGTTTAACTGTTGACTAATTACCACTGACTAAAATTATCACATGGCGGGTGGTAATCATAGATTAGTAAGCACTTTGTATTCACCGGTCATGTTTAAATTTGTCACCCCGATTTACTTAGGTGACTAACAAATCTTATTTTTGTTTGTCGACGTAGCGCACTCGAGAAACTGTCACTCAAGCATTCACACACCCAATGAACACACGCACGGTGTCTTCTTTGGGTGTGTGAATGCTTGAGTGACAGTTTCTCGAGTGCGCTACGTCGAAAAACATGAATAACCAACTCGCCCAATTTCAAGTTCTTATAACAAATCTTAGTCAAAGGGGTACAACTACTGTAGCAGGTTAGTATACACAAGTGCTGATTGCTGGGCGAGTTGGTATTGTACGTGAAAAAAACATGATTGCGCTCTAAGACAAGCGCAGAGGAAGAACATACACCACAGAACGCTACACCAGATTAGCTACTCAGCAGCACAGCAGATCCCTATGACCGCCAAACCTAACTGCCGAACTTTGGCAAATATACAAATATTTTTTGCCGAAGTGCTCTGCCAGATTAAAATTGAATTTATGTTTTATTTAGACATGAGAAGAACAGCACACAAGAACAAAAACACAGAAAAAGAACACACCGAAAAAGACACGCTCAACCGCCTTTTGTGTCTTACTCTAATTTATTTACTCGAAGTATACCCTCAATTTTTTCTGAAAAATGAACGAACACCACACACAAAAAGAAAACTTAAAAATCAAGAACCTCATTTCAATTGCCCAAATGCGAACAAGTACATTAAAATAATAAATCTGACTACGCTTACCTGCAGTTGCGTCCAAGGTAGCAGGCACCCAGTGCCCTCGACGAAATCACCCTACAACGTTGACGCAGTAGGAAAGAAATATATTCAATCAACTTCAAATAATGCAAACTCATTCATCTGACTCGCCTATTGCATGATCAGCTTTAAAAAATGCCTCATCACACGCAAAAAAAAAATGCCAAGACAATATACTTGCTAGTCTCTCTGCCGGCAATAACTTAATGACCTTATTCCGTAATATAGTACTATTAATGTTTGCGAAGCGCACGAATAATTTCTAACTGCCGAATGTCGAACTTCGGCAAATATGTAAATTTTTTTGCCGAAGTAATTTGCCAGAATAAAATTTAAAATTGAATCTATGCTTTATTTAGACAGGAGAAGAACAGCACACAAGCACGAAAACACAAAAAAAATAACACCGACAAAGGCACACTCAAGCGCCTTGTGTGTCTTACTCTAATTTATTTACTCGACGTATACACTCAATTTTCTCTCGGAAATCAACAAACAGCACACACACAAAATACACATAAAGATCAAGAGCCCCATTTCAAGTGCACAAATGGGAACAAGAAAATCAAAATAAAACATCGCACTACGCTTACCTGCAGTAAAGTGTTAAGAACTGTCACGAGATGCTTCCAAGGTAGCAGGCATCCAGTACTCTCGACGAAATCACCCTGCAACGTTGCCGCAGGACGAAAAAAATATATTCTATCAACTTCAAATAATGCAAACTTGAGCCATATCTAACTCGCCTACTGAATGATTAGAATTTTAAAAAAGGTCTGATCACACGCAAAAAAAAAAAGCCAAGACAACACTATAATTGCTAGTCTCTCTGCCGGCAATAACTTAATGACCTTATTCCGTAATATACTACTATTAATGCTTGCGAAGCGCACGAATAATTTCTAACTGCCGAATGTCGAACTTCGGCAAAATGTAAATTTTTTTGCCGAAGTAATTTGCCAGAATAAAATTTAAAATTGAATCTATGTTTTATTTAGACAGGAGAAGAACAGCACACAAGCACGAAAACACACCAAAAAAAAATAACACCGAAAAAGACACACTCAAGCGCCTTGTGTGTCTTGATCTAATTTATTTACTCGACGTATACACTCAATTTTCTCTCGGAAATCAACAAACAGCAGACACACAAAATAAACATAAAGATCAAGAGCCCCATTTCAAGTGCACAAATGGGAATAATAAAATCAAAATAAAATATCGCACTACGCTTACCTGCAGTAAACAGTGTTAAGAACTGTCACGAGATGCGTCCAAGGAAGCAGGCATCCAGTACTCTCGACAAAATCACCCTGCAACGTTGCCGCAGGACGAAAGAAATATATTAAATCAACTTCAAATAATGCCAACTTGAGCCACATCTAACTCGCCTACTGAATGATTAGACTTTAAAAAAGAGTCTGATCACACGCAAAAAAAAAAAAAAAAAAAGCCAAGACAACACTATAATTCCTAGTCTCTCTGCCGGCAACAACTTAATGACTTTATTCCGTAATATACTACTATTAATGTTTACGAAGCGCACAAATAATTAGTTCAGACATTTATATTCGGTATTTCAAGGTAACGTGACATTTTACCAAACTATTTATTAAACATCGTTAAATTAAAAAAAAAAGTTGATATTAAAAACCAGTGTTTAACACTGACTTTTACAAATATCAACAACGTTCAGAATTAATCGCCCCGGTTGGCCGGTGCCGCCAATGAATGTCTGATCGACTACTGCTCTGCAAAAAAAAAAAAAAAAAAAAAAAATCTTTTGAGATTTTTAAATATTTGATCAAATGCTCAATTTAACGTCCGAACGCGACACACCAACGGCCCAAAAAATGAGAAAACCTCATACCCCTCACGCCTTAAACGTAGGTGACCCCCAATTCAAAAGGCGTCTTGGCGCCGGGCCGCCCGCGGCTCGCTGAACCGCCGCTCCCCCCCTTCCTCCACCCGCACACGCATACACCGGGAAAAGCTGCTGGCTACGCCACTGGTTAGCGTATGTCAACCTTCTAAATATGCGCTAGTGCAAGCGACAGTCATTCCTGTTCTTGCTCTTTATGAACTTCGATGGTCTAAACCGTGTTTGCGTTCGCGCCACACACTAATTTTATCGAACGCTCGACGCCTTCAGACGTGCCAACATGTCCGCCAACCCTTTGTCTAAGGAAGACGGGGGTCGTCTTCCCGGGCGGTCATAACCGACGCCAACTGCCGCCCGTGCAGAACATTTCCTTACCTGAATAAGGTGCACACGACTAGGATCTTCGACTGAAGTCAATCCAGCGCTCTCGGTGACCTCGTAAGAAGAGACTGAGCCGAACAGAACAATAAAGAACGTTCCTGCGCTGGGACGCCTCCGTCGAACGTTCGAGAAGACCGTTATGCCGCGAGCGCCGGCGGCTTCCTCACCGACGTTCCCGGCCGGCCGAGCAGGCGCTCTCCCACGCATGCGCGATGAATGACGTGTCATACGAGGAGACCAATTAGCGAACTCGTTTCCGCCTTTCCACAGCCAATCGCAGCACCCAGGCTTTGGCAGTGCAAAACAGGTGCACCCTCGGGGAGGTAACACTTGACTCCGTGGTTGCTCCTCCGCGGCGAACTTCACCTGGTAGCACAGCATTCTTCCTATCTGCGGCGCCGGAGGAGGTAACAAGGGGGGCGCTTTACCCCTGGCCGCGAGGAGGGTGGTAAAGGCGGTCTGTTACCTCCTTTTGGTCCCCTTTTTTCTAAGAGTGTAGAGACAAATGCTGCTAGGTTTGCGTCCATCCACTGATCATTCCAACCAGAGCTTGGTGTTCCGACGCTCCCGCGCGTGCTCTTGTTTCCTCCTCTCCCTCAATTTCCCCCCGTATACACCAACTCAACTCTCTGACGTTGTGCCATTGCGGTGGCGCTGCTGTCCGCGCTGCGTTTGAGCCGATATTTCATCTCTCGCAAATTTTGTTTCCGCGCATACAATGTGTGAGTGTATAGGAGACATCACAGCCAACCCAACGCTGTTAGCGTATCACGTGACGACGAATGGCCCCCGAGTGTTGCTACTCTCCGATAGGGATGCAGCTCTTAAGTTTTTGCAGCAGCGCCCCTAGCGAGTGATTTTGGGATATCTGTAGGGCGCGTTTTTGGTTATGTGTCTCTACGCTCACTTACGTTGATATTAACTCTGTTCGAGGCGGGGCTTAGGCCGCACGTCCGGAGGCTTCCTGGCTCGTGACGACGACCATTCCCCGAAGTGAAGAACCCAGGGGTCCAGTGGAGGTGGGAGAATTGGTAACGTAACGAACGGTTTAATTACATGGTAGCGATACAGTCGTCAAATCCGAGAGAACCACTGGACAGCCTCACGCCCCGCCTTATATAGGGGTCCGTTTTCTCCCTCACTCTCCGCCAGGGCAGCAGGTGCGACCGCCAAGTGTGTAGCAGAAAAGTCCGCCGCGTCGTAGCCAGAAGTGCGTCGTAGCCATGGTTCTCCGCAGTTAGGCCAGGCCTCTCTCCCCTTCCGGAGCGCACGAACCCACACGCACACACACACACGTCCCGTTGACGTCACGGACGCGTTGAGACTCGTTTCGGGCAGACCACGACAGGTGGGCGACGGTCTTGAACACGTCGGGACTCGTTTCGGGCAGACTTCGACAGGTGGGCGACAGTCCAGAACACGTCGGGACTCGTTTCGGGACTCGTTTCCGCAGCGTTGAAACTCGGAAAAGGTTGCCGAAGGTTCCATTCTTAACAACTCTAATACAAGTTTAGGAGATGAATGTTTAACCTAAAATGAAGATTAAATGAGGCGAACTCGTGCCTCCGAGGAAGGCTCCAGCGTCTTGCGTTGGCGACGGAACGGTACGACCGTCCCGAAGCAGCGCGTTACCGCTGCTTTTGTACGCGCGGTAAGTTCGGGAATTTGTCGAATCAAAACACTAAAGACAGGCGGAGGCACAACGGGATTCGAACCACGTTCCTCCACGTGGTAGCCGCGTGTGTTGCCAACTCCACCACGCACGTGGCGATATAAAGTGATGAAATAAAACGACGATAACAAAATCATCGAAAGGAAATACTTATATCTGTGTTCTTCTGTTGACTTAAAGGACTTCCCTGAGTTTTAAAGCAATCTGTTAGCGCGCGTTGACAGACGCTGATGGACGCTGACAGACATGCGTGATGGGACGATAGAACGTCGTTTTGTGCCAGCAATAAATGGTCGCGTGTCACAGTCGCTATCCGGGGGGCGGAGGGGGGGGGGGGGGGAGAGTTAAAATTTCTTTTGTGGTCCTGCTACCGGACCCCCTGGCCGAGGGAAAAGGGCTTATTGATGGCCACGCAACGCTCGCTCGGCGTTGACCTGTAGTTTTCAGGGTTTGAGCAGCGCCTCTGGCGAGCAATATCGGACGTTTTGAGGTTGTGTTTCGCTTGTCGTCACGCTTGCCTGGGTTGATATAAATTTGTAAAATTAAACTACGAGAATAAAAAAAAATATCATATGACTGTTTTTGTGTGTTTTTTTTTTCGTTTTGAAAGGACGCGAGACAAAAAATGACAATATTTTGCAAAACAAAAAAAAGTGATTTGGGCTTTTACGGTGTTTTATACTTCTTGAATCGTTATATTCGACGTAGAAAAATATTTGGTGCCGGTAATGATAGCATAATTAGTGAAATGCGCATTTGATGACTTCCAGGCAACTGAGAACGGCATGAGTTTGGGCCATTTTTTCTCTCCGCGTGGTTCTTGAAGTTGTGACGTCGCCCGGCATCATATTTACGTTGGCCAATAGGCCTACATTCTGAGGGGCTGTCTATTGCAGTCTTTTGTAGCTTCAATTTCTCACCGAAATTTATTCACAAAATATTATTTGCTGCATCGCGAAAGAGTTCAGTTACACATCTATGGTTACATTCGAGCGCTTTTTCCTTTCTATGTAATTTTGGGACATCATCACAGTTTTGAGCGCAGTAATTTTTCTTTCTCAATGTCGTCCTATTACAACCAAATTTGACAAGCATATAAAGTTTAGAATATGTAGAATGAAACTATTTAGATTTGGTTAGAACGTATGTTTTTTTATATTTATGAAAAATTTAAGATACCTTTGTTAGCCCTTTTCAAATGACATTTTTAATTTTCTTTATTATGTTCGAAAGAAAGAAGCGTCCCACGCATTATTTTTGTTGTTCATTGAACTCAGTAGTTCAAAGTGTGTGGATTAGTTAATTTTACTAGGCGTTTTTTTAAGTCTGTTGCCAATGCCTCATTTGTGCACAAGAATATGTCTTTTTCTCCACGTACATTTCACCGAGAACTTAAAACACAAGCTATATAAAATGTCAACACCAGATATGTAAAGAAAATATTAGGCATTCTAAACCCACGTGCATATCCCGGCCCTTTAAAGGCGCGAGTTCCACTCTTAGTTTGTTGACTTCAAAGATAGGACGTTGCTTTGTGTCAACATTAAATGGTCGCGTCTCGCGGACACTAACAAAAAAACAAAAAAACAACGCCCTCTTTTTTTTTTTTTTTGTGGCGTCTTGCAGGCATTAAAGGCCCTTCCGCCGCGGCGAGATGTTTCGGTGGCGCCCCCGTTTGGTTACCTTTCGTGACGTCATTACCTTGTGAACAACAAGTTCAATGGTGTTTGTAATGAGCAGGTGGAAGCCTGAATTCATAGCGCTCTCAAAGCAACAGTGCCATCACCGTCAAAATTGAAGTTTTTACATCCCTCTTATTTCCGACGATGAGACATCCTTTTCTGACGTCATAATCAGCATTCGGTCAATTGTGGTGGGCCGACCACAGCGACGCTTTCGATCGCTCACGTCGCCAATACACCGACATATTGAAGGTCATGTGACACTCGCACGGCGTTGGGTCGGCCTGGATGTCTCATAGCGTCGTCCGCGGTCCATCGTATGGATGAAAAGGGAGTGGAGCGGTTGGAGAGAGCTTGCATTCTGAAGGGCTCCCAAGCTCCCTGCCTCCGGAGTGATAAGGCGGCCTGATTGCAAGTCCCATAATCCGATCTAATATTTCTTTCTGACGAGTACGCGCACGGAGCCCCGCGACTCCGAAAGGAAGAGATATCCCTTGGCGAGATGAGGAGCGCGTGGTGGAGGAAGTTTGCCATTGAAACGTTCGGCGACGGATTCTTCGATGATTTCGCGCAGACGCTGTGCCCCGCCTCCGTCGTTTATCTTGACCGGTTGCGAACAGCCCGCGGGTCGATCGGGTCCCCGGTCTCCGTTGGCAGTCCGACTGGATCTCGGAGTCGCTGGGTGGCAAGTACCCCCTGGCATAAAGTCCAGGAGGTTTCTGAGAAACGAGGACCTTGTTTTTCGGCCCTGTTAAATAAACTATGCACCGCGGAAAGCTCAAGCTCCTAGCGGTTGGGATAGGACGCGTAAGTTGGAGAAAATAACGTTATCTGGATCAAAAGAAATTCGAGAAAAACGAAAATTCTCTATGAACCGACGTCCATCTAAGCCTAATGTCGTTAAAAAAAACGGCACTGTAAAAACATGTAACATCTACTGCAGTGAGAAAAAAAAATTATTAAGAGAGAGGATATTATTTTCTTTCTTGCTGACAAGTTGATGTTGTTTTCACTGAAATCGATATACTACAGGCACCCACAGTGTCATTTCTTGTTTTGGGGATATTAGGCTTAGCTGGACGTCGGCTCATAAAAAAAGAATGTCGTTTTTCTCAGTTATCTTTTGATCCAGGTGATGTAATGTTCTCAAACTTTCGCGTTTTATCCCAACCGCTAGCGATTTGGATAAAACGCGATTGCCTGCTGAACCCATGGCGAATCTGACAAGACTTGGCGAACACTGGAGCCTGAGAATCATACTCCATGTTCCGCGATCAGAGCGAAAGTGACCGCGCGTAACGCGGTCTGTTTAGAAGACTAGCTTGGAGCCCCAAGCTACCTTTGGCCGTCGTTACCTTATTCTTCGCTTCACCTCATGTTGTACCGCAGCGGTGGCTTGAAGCGCGAGCTCGTAACGTTGGCAGCTGCCCTTAATGCACGAGAGCTTGTGCCGCCTTGTAGCCTTTCCTGCGGTACATCATAAAGTGAAAGGGAGTATTGGCCATGTGGGCGGTCGAAAGCGTCGCTGTGGTCGGCCTTCTACGATTGGCCAAATGCTGACTATGACGTCGGCAAAGGATTTCTCATCGACAGAAATAAGAGGAATGTGAGAACTTCAATTTTTACGGTGCTGGCAGTGTTGGTTTCAGAGCGCTATGATTTCAAGCTTCCACCATGCTCATTACAAACACCATCGAACTTGTTGTTCGCAAGGTAATGACGTCACGAGAGGTAAACATACGAGGGCGCCACCAAAACATCTCGCCGCTAATAGCAGACGGCGTTCGGAAAAAGAGCGTCAGGTGTTGCTGGGTTCGGAATCTACGTTCGCGTGTGATGGGTTCACACGCAAGCAGACGCTTCGTTGTCATTTTGACGGTGTAAATAGGTAGTTTTCGTAGATCGGTTTCGCCGTCCCGCAACGCTTTCCACAACCCCCTGCGATACCAGGAACTCTACAGTCAAGGCCATCGGCGCGCAAACGCAGTAGCGGCTTCTTTGTTGCGGAGTGCTTAGCGGAGGTGGAAACACGGTCTACGAAAACTCCCTAATAGCACACGAACTTTATAGCGCGGAAGGAGACTGCGGTCTGGCGAGAAGGCGCGTGCTTGGCCTCTGTCGCCGCACTTTTCAATGGGCGGAATGTGAGTAAAAAAAAAAAGTTAGAAATAAGAGCTTAATTGATTTTCTCCAGCGCCTAATATGCTGACGAGTCTTACACGAAAAGGCACTTTTTTTCTTCTTCTTAGCATCCGAGCGGTTTTGCATTTTATGATAAATTTAGCGGGAAAATTGACGTCACGTGACATACACGCCAATTTAATTTCCCCGGTAGTATTTCCGGCAAGATGGGTCTCAAATATCGAACAGCCGCCGTAACTCCACTCTCCACCGCAGCCGAGCACGTGCCATCGAGCAACATAAATGCCGTGTTTTGCACTAATTCGCACTTCAACAGCCGATTGTTTGATCGCGTAGCGTACTGCATAAAACCGTCGAGAAAAAAAAAAAAAAAAAAGACCGGAGAACACGGGAATCAAAACGCGAATATGGAACACGCTCGAGAAGATTAGCCCCTGCGGCACCTGCCTGCGCAAGCTGCTTTCTTGTCCGCCGGGTGTTCCTACACTCGGCGCCAAAATGTCCAGAAAAGCCGGCCGCTGGTCCTCACGTTCTACTCTAATATATGTTATATATAAAAAAAAAGAAGAAGAAAAGAAAACGGAGCCGAGCAGTCGAAATCAAATCAAAAGCCGCCGATTCGCGTCGCCCGTTCTCGACTTTCGGTGTTTGCTTCTGCGAGTTTCGGCATGACTCCTCGTTCTCCCGTCCGTGTTTGCGGAGGAGGTTGCTGGTTCGGCTTTGGGGGTGTCTCGATTGCGCACTCCGGAGTTAGCTTCCAGGAGCGAACCTCGAGCTCCGGTGGGGGATCGGAGGGTCATTGAAAAACGGCACGCACAGTATAAGTGAGCCGGGAGAGCGGGCTGAGTTGGCGTCGCTTTCTGCGACCTTGGGCCTTCGTCGTGCCGCCGACACGACATTTTCGTTGGTGGCTGTCCCGGAGATCAATTTTCTCCTCCGCGGCCGTGCGCCACGGTGAAGCAACGACTCCTACCTAGTGATGACGTAGTGCCGAATACTCTGTGGCACCTACGCTTGTCCGTGCGTACAATCCCGATGGATAGTAAGGTTACCCCCAGCCCAGTGGATGACCATTTTTACGCGACAAGATCAGGAATCCTTTTTAGAGTTTTAGCCTGGTATTAAAGAGACTGCCACAAAATCATAATCATCCTCCTCGCACCATACCAGCGACCAGACGTCACGGTCAGTAACATGTGGTCGGGGAAATGGTCGAAGCTTCTAGCATCAATATTGGTCTGCTTCTTTCGCCTGCGCTGATGGCCTTCGTTAAGTTACGATCACAGTGCGAATACATCATAGAAAAGTCTGCGGACACCTTCTGAAGAGTGTTTGTCCATCGTATACGGTCCCGCTGTTACATTGGTCGCGAAAAAAAAGTCTGCAGAGATCTTCGAAGCATACGTATGAACGAAGGCAAACACGCTGGAGGCCCGCGTGCGAATACTTCTGTCATCATGTTTTCAGCAGACGCCGAGTCTTTTGCATGACGTATGAGCAGTACGACCGCGGACTGCGACTGTCGCTCAGACAGAGTCGTTGGTCGCAGCTGTTGCGACGTCCCCCCCGTCGTTTCCGACGCCGGGTTCTCTAATTCCGTTTGCCGGCGTCATACGACCTGCCGCCCTCTTGGCACACGCATCGCACGAAAAACAAAGAACGATTTCCAGTCATTAAGGGGGACGCCTTCCCCTTCATCAGTCCAACAAAACATAGTGGCCGAACGCACGCCTCTTGTTGCTGCTACTGCTGCCGTTTTTGTTTTTTTTTGCCTCTCATCTCGCAGTGTACTCTGTACTCTACCTCACGATGGACCTCGGAAGAGGCTATACGAGCCGCCCAAGCCAATCCAATCCCGCGCCAGTGTCACGTGACATACGGGGACGGGTTGCAGCGGGACGCGAGGCGCATACTCACGTGATACCTTCTCGGTACTGGATTGGCTGGGCCGACTCGTAACGTCCGCTGTGCTCCATTTTGAGGAGAAACGGCGTTTCCTCCTCACGATGGATATTTCTTTAGCTCGCCTTGACTCGTTTCCTTTTTGTCCGTGTCGCAGTCAGGAGCGCCCACAGTCAGTCCGGAGAAGAAAAAGAGGGGGGCAAGATGGCGGTGCTTTTCCATAGATCCTCACTGTTTTGCGGTTGTTTCCGGGGGCATTCGCTCGCAGCTTATTGGTTACATTTATGCTTTTGTTCCGCTGCCTTTTGTCGTGGTAGGCCGTTCGGCTGACACGAGCGTATCTCCTCGCTCGCGTTGTGCTTGTTTGCTTTGTTCCTCTTCCACTGGCCGTTCTTGCAGGTACGCCTACAAAAAAACTCCAGTGAATGCGGAACTGCTTTTTTTATTGTTTTCTTTTTATGTTTTTTTTTTCGTTGTTCCTCGTCATAACCGATGTTGTTTGAAAAAGGTGCTTCGCCAGAAGAAACCCCGTAATGTGGAAAGGAGATAAGCGCGGACCGTGTAGCGAAACAAAGAACGCAGGAAGTGCGCCTGAAAGCGCCGGAGGTGGCTGATGGTGGGCCGTTGTCGTCCGTGGGACGCTGCTTTAGTTTCGAATTTTTCTTTTTTTTTCTTTTTTTTTTTCATTACCCGTTTGGCTTCTCTTCAAGCCTCATAAGTGCTCTTACTAGAAAACAACTCGAGCCCTTCGTTATACGAAAAGGAAAAAAGGGTTCGCGTAGTTTCTCTTTTAGTTTCGCTTCTCTTTAAATGTTAAATTGGTTCCTTTGTATTTTTTTTTTTTTGCTCTTGGTATTTTTGGTAGCGACGCCACTGTCTCTGTACTCCTCCACCGCCCTCCGTGCAGAGAAACGGACTTTTCTGAATCTCGGTCGCCAGGCTTCTGTTCCACGCCACGTTACATCGAGGAGTTTCGTTCTCAACGGAGTGTTTCTCCGCTAAAAAAAAAGGAAATAAAAATATTAAATAAACTTTTCCGTTTTCTTCTTTGCTTACCTCGTGCTTGTTCCGGAACGGCCTTTATTTAAAATCATTTTCTCTCCTTTTATAACATCCTCTTTGTTCTTTTATTAGCTTCATTTCTGCGTAACGCTCTTCCAAAAACGTTCAGACCTTCAAACAGTACCGCCTTTGAACGCTTCTTTTGTCTGTCACGCGTTTTCTTCGTATCCAAATGGCAACGAGAGAGCATTTGCTTCGCTTACGGTTCGGCGCATACCTTTCTTTTTCGTTTTCCGTCCCGTTGCTAAAGACGCAAGAAAAAAAAAAAAAAAAAAAAAAAACCTTAAATGATAAATACCAAGTGCCCGAATAAAGTGACGGGGAAGAATACAGAAGAGGGACAGAGAGGGAATCGTTCTGTGTTCTGCGAAATGCATAGGCGCCTAATCGAGCGAAGCCACGTTCACACGTCGACCCCTCCTCGCGCACGCACTCCTGTGTTCGAGCGACCGAACACCGAAGAGCGACACAAAAGCCAACAACCGAAAAATGACGACTCGTATCTTCGTTTTGTTAGGTGTTCTTGTTTGTTTTTTTTTTTGTTTTTTTTTTCATCCTTTAAATCTCTCCGGGTTCGTCTTCGCGCATATTGTCATTTGTTCGCCGAGTTGTCGGGAAGAGGTGCTCGCTCTTGTGCAAAGCGGGCACCTCCGGCTATCTTCAAACGCAGTATGCGCTCCCTCGCGCGCGCGGAGGATGGTTTTCTAAATACAGAAAAGAAGAGGAAGCGAATCATAAAAAAAGAAACCTGCGTCAATTCGGCAGCGACTTTCGGTTCGGTGCCTAGTGCTTTGCTGTCTGTGTATTTATCCCCTGTGCTTTGCCTCGCTGGCTGTGTATTTTCTACCGCAAAGCAGCGCACAGGTCGAACCCTGAAGCTAAAGAGCCTTGATTTAAAAGATGGAGCAAAGGAAAGCCTGGAGAGCGTTTGCAATTTAATGATGGACGCATTCTGGGTCGATTGGTCGCAAGTGCGTGTGTTTTGCGTCGTCGCGTGGTAGAAAGAAGGCGGGTGAAGAGACGGAGACGCTTGTGGAGGATAAACGTCAAATACTTCCAGAACTCCGTTTTTTTTTGTTTTTTTTTTTGGGAGGGGGCGGAAAATTTGTCAGGATACTATTCAACCTTTCTTTCTCGTGCACCGGGGGTCCACCCATGTCAAATTGTCCTCGGAAAAGGGGGGAGGGGGGGTCGACTTGGTTTTTGGGGAGGGGGGGGGGGCGGCCGCCCCCGTCGCCCCCCCCCCTTAGATCCGCCCCTGCTTAGGTAGCGCATGAATGGGGTCCAAGGTGGGCAAAGTGGGCTGGGGCAGGCCGTGCAGTGCTCCCGTGGGTCCCAAGTCTGCTTTACGGAGGTAGAGTTAGCCCAAAGGAGTGCTCCACGGGGGCATTGCGTGGGCATGCCAACCTTGGACATCCCATGCAATGCCTCCGTGGGTCGCACCTCGGTGTTACGGGCATGGTTAGCTCAGAGGTGGGCTCCACGGGGACACCGCGTGGGCGTACCCAGTAAGGGCTGTCCATGCAATGCCACCGAGGGTCCCACCTCGGCTTTACGGAGGCAGAGTTAGTACAGCGGTGGACTCTACGGCTCCTGGGCATGCCCAATTTGGGCTGCTCATACAACGCTTTCGTGAGTTTCTTCCACCTTGGTTGTACTGGGGCAAGGTTAGCATAGATGTGGGCTCCCAGGGGGCGAAGCGTGGGAATACCCAACTTGAACTGCCTGTGCAACTCCGAAAATGTAAATTGCCGCTGATATGGAAGATATCTAGTGCGCGTTCCGAAAATTTAACACGAGAGATCGGATAAATTCCATACCACATCATTGAAAATGGTAAATTGAAGCGAGAAAAGAAATTAGGCTTGGAAAACTTAATTATAGTTGACTACTCAGCGTGTATCTCTTCTACGTAGGGATGGATTTTTTTTTTTTTCATAGAGTATTCAATTTGAAAGTGAATTCCAAACATGCTCGTCTGGATGGCGTTATCTTTTCTAAAACTCGGTGTCTGTAGCCGGCTCAAGGTGGCTGTGTATCCCGATGACCTGTCCAACAGGATGTCATACGCAAATGCGCTGTTTTTTGTTCCGTTTTGTACACTTGAAATGCCCAATTTTCGATGGTCTTGCTCAGACGTTTTATTGATCTTTCAAAATGTATCGAAATGGTAATTATACTTCTACTAGGCACGCGGGAAAAGTAAAGCATGCTCAATTTGGGATCCAAAGGCAATACCCCACACCGTAGGAAAATTAAGAAATAATCCCGAACGGGATCAGGACCTCATGTGGGCTGCTCACGCTGTGGGCCCTACGAGGGGGGGCCGTTGTGAGCTGCCCCAGTAGACCCACCGTGGGTCCCACGATTGAAGCCCAAGTAGGACCCACGTCGCTTCCCCTTTCAGAGACCGCTTTGTGCGACTTGGCAGGGGAGGCATCTTACTCCACAAAAAATTCGACAGCCTTGGAGCCGAGAGCGTTTGCGTAGTTAGCACGGCTGGACGCGCGGAGTCTCGGAGTTTTTCCCTTTCGAGCACCGGGGGGTCTGCCACCGCCTATAGTCGTGGACAACCTCCGAGACAGCTGAGACAGCCGTCTCTGCTGTCTTGGCGATTCCGGTATCTCTGTGCATCCGTCACGGCCCTCCCCTCGGAGAAGCCCGAAATAGCGACGGCGCGATGCGCATGAGTTCTGGACGTGGTCTGGGCAGGCCCATAGGGGAGAATTCGGCGCCGTAGGCGCAATGCTAACGCAAACCAGCGGAAGATAATGTGTTTTCCTAGTAAAGCATTTGTCAACGCCTTCGTCACTTCCTCGCAGCACGTAATGAAAACGCTCGCAGACTTGTACGGTACTCACTGCAAGTAATCAGACTACTGTAATGGATTACATTTGGGAGTAATTGTGTAATCATTTGAATACACTTTTAGGAAGTAATTGCAAGAGTAATCTGATTACGTTTTGAAGCGCTAAATTTACTTGGGACCGTTCCTATTACTCCCAAACCTTTCTAATGGCGCTCTTTGTTTGTACAAGGTCCCTACCAAGGAATCCTAGAAGAAAGTTTATACAGAAGGATGGCTCACCAACATTCGTGAAATAAAGGGGCGGTGAACGATTTTTGTATTTTGCGTAAATACCACTTAGAAGTAATACCTCATCTGTATAACCTATGAAGCACGGGTTAGCTCTTCTGCGTGTGCATAGGTAGTCGAAAGAAAAAAAAAAAGATTAAAGTAAAACGGGCAGCGTTCTTTACCTCAACTCGCAGCCAGAACAAGCGGCCACTCGACCTTGAGCCTATTATATGCCGCAAATAGGCTCGTTCGATTTACCTGCACCTACTGCACCGGTGCAAACATTTGTAGGGCGGTGTACTTCCGGTCGTATCTCAATACACATACCGGAGTACACTGCCCTACACTTCTCTGCATCCGTGTAAGAGGTGAGAGCTAGTAAATCGAAGGAGCCCAGTGTTTATGGGAGCCATGCGCTGGGGCTGGCAAAGTACAGGGCACGCGCTGAGTTCCAGATATTCTTAGGCTTCGGCTATTTTCGTCATTCAAGCGATTGGGCACGAGCCACTACTCGAATTCTTTTCAAGCTATTGATTATCGCGGGCCCAAATCGAGTGCTCACGCGATGTTCGGGTCTAACCTCTGAGCCGCATTCAAATATCGTCACTGGGGGACACTGCGACCCTCCAAACTGCGTAGTCAAGTTTTGAGAAAGAGAGATTGAAAGGAAGCGCTAGCTTTTATTCTTGAAAACACGTCGCACCAAAGAGGTTTCTTGGTCAGTGGCGTTGCGTGCAAGTGTACTTGGGTCCCACTAGTGCCAGTAAGCTCGTGCAAAGTGAAACAACAAAAAACATTACAACTGAATTTTGTTGCAGCGCCACCGTTAAGAAGGTAAATAGTTTACAATTCAGGGTTCTAACCCAACAAAGGACAGTACAAAAAATAAATAAAAACGTTTTCAAACTGGCAAAAAAACTTGTCGTTTTGAAAATATTAATTAATGGGAAAAGTAACGGTTCCCTTTCATGTTGCGGCACATCAAGTTTCCTCTATCTATTGGACACTTTTTAACCAAAAGTAATTTTAAATGTAATCGTTTACTTTTTTTTTTTTTGAGTTACGTGTGCAAGAAAGACATGCGGCCCATAAACAGTTGGAAACACTCTGAAGTCTAGGGTTAGGCACCCTGTCGGAAGCGAGGGCGGATTACCCTGCCGCGAAGACAGCGCTGCTCCATCGAACGTTCAACGACGCCGTATTCCAATTCAGCTTACGACGAGCCGCAGCTGACGCTGAAAGCGGCATCGGAGCCAATCCATTTGGCAGCTTTCCGCGATGGTGGTACCGCGGTATGAGAATCGCGCTCCCTAGCTCCCGGATGATCGGTTTCCGAACGAAGATGCTCACTTACCCCTTCCTGACGTTGAAGTATCAGGTACGGCCTTTTATATATCACTCGTATTTCACAATATTAGAATTACCTACGCGTCGCAGATTCAACTTTGTCGTGCTGTTCCAAGATGCTGTTCCAGATTTGAGAGCCGTTTTGATAGGAACTAGCGCGCCCCCTATAGGTCGTAAAAGTTGCAAATACTGTCCGAGTGTCACATGACCTTCAAGAAGGCCCACGACGACCACTGATCTTTGGGAAGAATCTCTCAACAGGAGATCTGCAGAGTTGGTCGTTGTCACCGATTTCAAGCAGAGATCAGTGGCAACGACGATCGGGGTGCGAAGTCACGTTTAACTGACTGGTATTGCGCGCCTAGCCTCCGCCACAGTCCATCGCGAGGTGAAACAGAGTATCGACGCAGACGGGATTCCAAGTGCAATAGACCCTTTTCAAAATTTAATGCCATCTACTGACTCAAAACGCAGTTTTACTTTCGACAAATTAATAGCGGACATGAAACCGTATTTCGTCGGTCACCATCACTTTCGCACTTCAATGGCAAATGATAATCGTTTCTTCAATAACTTCGATGTATCCCATTCCTTTAATAAATACGTTTTCTCACTCACTCACTCGATTTTTTTCATGCGTTGTTCGAGCGTCGATGGTGTGAACATAATATTTGACCAGTAAGAAACGTCGACCCATAAGCCCCTTGATTAAATTACCGCCATGAAAAGACTTTAGAGCCAAACTTGTGCCAAGGGATTTATTGGAACACAGTCCTAAATAAACGCTTACCCAGCCGCTGTATCTAAGTTCGTGCTCTCATGTTGTACTGACGCCTCGAACGTAAAGGCCTCATTTATCTTTCGCTCGGTGGAACCTTCAACTTTTTCCTTCATCAGCCTCCGGTGGCTCCGAGGCGAGAGCGCTGGCCTCCGGATCCCTATGTGGCGGGTTTGAATCCAGGCCAAGGTGCCCGCAATCGGACGGAGGCTTATTGCGGAGGAGGCGCCGTGTAACCGAGCTTTCGGTTGCACGTCAAAAGATCCGCAAGTGGTCCAAATTAATCTTGAGTCCTCCAGCTGGGGCGTGCCAGATGCCCATCGTTGGTTTGGCACGTAAACCCCCCAAATTTGACTTTGGCCTTCCTCAGCCTCAAGATGGCCGGCATTCGTTTGGCACAGAGGCCATTCACTGAGATGATCATAGTGATCAAATTTGCCAGACAGAATTTCAAAAATGAACTTCGGGGCCAAGCTCTGACGCTGGCAGTAAACGCAGTCGTAAGATTTCGTTTGAACGCCTTCCGGTTCGTTTCCAATCGATTGTGCAGCCTGAGAGAAATGCTCGCTTTATTTATCCAACTCGTTTTTTCTGCGGCCATGCGCTGTCCGGAACAACTCTCGCGATATGATTACGAAAATTAGTTTCGCTTGATGTCTGCTTATTTGATGCGAATGCGAAAGTTAAGATTGGCTGGAAGAACTTTCTTAGGCCGTCGTTTCATTTCTGTTCTTCTGGAGGCCGGCAGGATACAATTGGGATTTATGAGACGCAGCTCCGGTTGGAATGAATAGTGGGTAGACATAAAGCTAGCTGCGTTTGTCTCTGCTGCACTCATTGAACGTGTTTTGCGGTTTGGAAAAGAAGGCACGGGAAAAATACTTTACAGCCGTGGTACGTCCCTGTCTCGTGCTGCAATTATTCACATTACACATTACGTGCGAGCTTCGTGTAGCAGTTATGCTCGCAGGTTTTCGTCGCTGCTGCGACAAAAACTCCCATTTCACAAAGAAAAGTTTCGAGATGAAGCAAGCATTCTTACCTCACAAAGACGGAAACCTTTCGTGGGCGTCCACAGTGGTCGCGCTTGATTTTATTCAACCATATTTTGAGACGTTTTATCCCTTTTTGAATCATAAAAAAAGAAAACGAAAACCATGACGGCTGTGAGAAAATATTCCATCTGACCGCACAACGACCGATCATTTTCTCACCAGAAAACCTAAACAATAAGGGTATATGTACGCAGAATACCATATGCGGTCCTGCAAACGCGCGCGTTGGCCTGGTATCGGTAATGCTGGACATGCCCGCGCCGTTCGCCCGGCGTCTTCCGTTGCTAGGCGGTTGCTAGGCCTGACGTCAGTTCTATGGGAGGAGCCTGGGTGGAGCTAAGGCACGGCGAGAGGTCGCCGAGGACAATAGATGTCCTGACTCTTCCCACATATATGGCTCTGCGAGGGGTGAGGTCGCAGCGACCCGAACGAGCTGCGGTGTCAGGGAAAAACTACCCCCTTCCCCCCACCCCTCTAAAGCCCGTAAGAAATAGCTTTTTTCAGTTGAAGCAAAGGTACAAAATGTTACGATTGTCGAACGCCATATAAGCAATCCTTAACGGCCAAACAAGGAGCAAACAAATGCAAAACCCGCATCAGCGCGGAAAAAAAAAGAAAGTTCGTAGTCCCTCGTCCCGAGTTTGTTTTATTCTTTCTGTTGCCAGTCAATGCTACCAACACGCTCTTCAGTTAATGTGAAAGTACGGTAGACCCAGGAAGGAAGTACTGCAAGGGAATTGCATTACTTTTGGAAACTTGTGCATAATTGTAATGGAGTACCTTTCGTGCGCTGGAAATTCTAACTGTAATTGACTATTTTTGAGGGAAAACAGTTGAAATTGTAGCTAAATTACATATCGGAATCAATTTATCCAACGATAGAACTTCGTCACAAAGTGAATCGAGCTGAACGACAAGAATGAAAAAATAAAAATAAAAAATAAGTAAAAGATTGTTTACGGCTGCGCCTTTGCACAAATGGAAAGTGTCAAGAGACCGTTTTACTGTCTGCGAAACTCCCAGTCTGCATACGTACAAAACAACGAAAGGGTGGAAGCACGTTCAATACCTTGACGGCAAAAAAGTTGGGAAAAAAATAAAAACAACATATTGCAGTAAACATACTTATGAACGACGCAAGATAGGTAGCGCCCAGTTTTCGTTCATTGGTTGTTTTGAACCTGCAGAATTTATCTTGTACTCACATAGCATGGGAGAACCACGTATTCATATTATGAGTAATATATACAACGCAAAAAAGGAAGTAGAAGCCTTCTTTTGGCCTCGCTGAAAAGAGCTTTCGCCGCGAAGAGGTAACGCGAAAATTACATTAGCGCTTATTTGCATTTTACTTAGACGGGTTAGTACCGCATACCATATTTTACTGCTTACCTTGATGCCTGACTTAAGTACGTTCCTCTAATGAGTAAAGTAAAGCGCAGCTTTGAGATCCAAATTAACCTTGGGTGGGGATCGCTTGGTAGTGTTAATTATAATCAGGATGAGTTTTTGTTCAGCAGAACAAACCCTTCAGCACTTTCAAAATTCTGTACGCGGCCTTTACAAGAAGCGAGGGTACAATCATGCACAGTTATGATTTGATACATAATTATGCACCAATTCGGGTCCCGTCACTTATTATTCAGCGAGCCGAATTTTTTTTTTTTTTCGCTCAGCATGTCCATAGTTTATTTTCTGTCGACAGTAACAAGCTCGTGAAAATCAGGATGTTTGCAGACGATTGTAAATTTATGCTTCTGTTTCGTCTGTAGACGACCAGAAAAATGTAATCATTATTCTATCTTGTTTATCAAGATCCTTTAATTAAAATCACATGATGATTAACACCGTAAAAAAGGCATGCAATTTTGAACAAATAAAAACATTGTGTGCTTTGATTACGAGCTTGAGGGTTTTAAGCTTACTAAGGTTTATGGCTATAGGTATCAGCGTGTGGTTATCACGAGTGGTCTTAGATGGACTCAACATGTAAATAACACAAAGAAAAAAAAAAAAGGCAAATAGAAAACTCTGTCATTTATGAAGGAAACAAGCACCACCTACAGTAAAACTCGTTGCATATAAGACATTCACTGGAGTACGCTTTCAAAGTTTGGGATCCTTGGCAAAACTCACTCTCTAAGTACAATGAAAGTGTCCACCAGCCACTGTTCGCACGTACAACTTTTTCAGTCTTTAGTACGACATCAGACACAGCACTGCATAGACGGGCGAACTTGCAACTTCTAAAGAACCGAAGAATCTGCCAATGGCAGTAATTTATTTTCCAAATTTGTAACAATAGTTTGAAAATTGACAGTAATCAATACTTAAAGTCGAAAACATACTATTCAGAGAAATTAAATTATCCAAAAGAGCTCGCGGCCCTTGATCCCCGCATAATTTTTTTTACAATCATATATTTTTTTTTTTTTTTGTCTTTAGCACAGCCGATAAATAGCCGCCTCGGTATTTCCGAGGCGAGAGCACTGGCCCACGGATCCCCTTGTGGCGGGTTCGAATCCCGGCCGAGGTGCCCGCAGTCTGACGGAGACTTATTGCGGAGGAGGCGCCGTGTAACCGAGCTTTCGGAAATCGCTGTCTAGCGATTTAACGTAAAAAGCTCATGTGTAAATGGTAACTCTAAAATGCTCTATGCATGCTTAATTTTATAATACAAAATGTTCGAGAGGGTTCATGCAAAATTAAAGAAACTTTGTACTTCACGTTCATTTGCCTTTGTATTGAAAATGCAGCAGTTGTGTGAGCATCTTCACCACAACAGCCTATTTAAAAAAAAAGCTGTAAAAAGTACAGAATCAGTGTGCTAGATGTGTTTTAATAATTACCAGCACGTGGCGAGTGTAACCACTATAAAGGATAATTTAAAGTGTGAATCACTAGTCGAACGTCGAAAAAAATGTTTAGGTTAAATTTTTTACATGATATATGTAACAATCGCCTTCTAATCAGTCGAGAAATGTTGTTACAGTAACCTTTTTATATATCAGAAAGTGCAGACCAACAGAACAAAATCTGTACCTACCGTACCGATGTTTTAATTTTTGTTTTGCTAAATTAATTGCAGAATGGAGTAGGCTGGCTATTGAAGGATGTGTACGGCGATTATAAAAGTTTGTTTGTGTTTCGATGTTTTTGTTAGAAATTAATGTATTTGTATGTACTCACCCCTGCAATAATGACGAACGGCAACGAAGGCCCCACTGTGAATAACTAAATAAAAATTCCACTCCTGATTTAACCTCAACTGTGTTGGCGGTATCGTAAAATAAATAAATTGAAATAAAATAAATTTAGCGGGCAGTTAGCGACACGTGATACCACGACTTGATGCCGTGTCGTTATGTCACCTTCGCTTGACGTAGGTCACCTCACGTAAGTTAATAAACCATCTGGTTTTCACTGCCCAAGACGGCCGTTGCATGCCTTCTAAAGAAATTTAAGCGATCGCTTCCTAAATATTGCACTCCAGCTATTTCGTAAACGCTTTTAAAGACGGACACGCTGTCTACCAACACGTCCGCGTCCCCCGCATGAGGTGCGGGCACTGCGACGAGTTCGGTCAAACCAGGTTCGCTTCAAGTAAGGCGCACGCTCTGCACCGACGGCAGCGTCACTGCAACGGCGGTGACGTGAAGGCTTCGAGTTTCGCACCAGGTGAACCGTGGACAAGATGTTGAGACGGCAGTTTTCTGGCTCATTTGACGGCTTCAGTTAAGGTGCCGCGTATACAGTGGGTGGCACACGCGTGGCAACCTTTTGTATGTAGAATATTTTCTGTTTACGAGAGGAGTCGGGTCTGCATCCAGACACTTTTCTTGAAATGTAGTCGTGTCATATTTATCGGGTTATTGTTGTTTTTTTTTGTGCTTTTGTGGGTGTAGCCGTACTTTTCCGAAGTCGGCGTAGGTTTAACGAATCGTTTTACGCACACCTCGGCCGCTTTACGCGTGTGTGACGTTCGGCACTTGCACAGTTGGTCCCGTAAGCCGACTCGTCAAAGGTTGTGTTCGAAGGCGGCTTACACGGGGAGTGACCACGAGTATCGTATACCTTTCGTTACACCTTAACTTGGCAAGGAGCGAACGCTACGTTCCCCTCGAACCAATCAGAGAGACGGACGCGAAGCACGTGACAGCTCTTACGAAAGGTACGGGGCGAGAGCGTAACCCGAGCAGTTGGAGAAGAGGGAAAGGAGGAACTTACTTTTTACCCGGACCGCCCTTTTGTCTGTCCCAGACGTCGCTTTTGCACCCCGTATAATATTAGCACCGTCACTCAATTCGTACAAAAGCGGATTTCCCCTTTCTCCCACCCGTGGCTGCAAGAGCACTGCGTGCAACTAGTGAGAGAGAGTCACGTGTCTCCCTCTGACGCCCTGATTGGCTCGTTGGGACCGATACAGCCTTCGCCGTTTGCCAAGTTACGGCGAGTGCGTGCTTTTTGTACAGTTGGTTGGCGTGCACGCCAAATGTGCTCTCACGGATTGTTGAGCCTAGTTGACGGGTACTTCCTTAGGCCTTGTTTATATTTGCTTTTCTTTTTTTTTCTTTTTTTTTAGATATGTGTTTTGTACTTTGATATGGGCAACGCAAGATCGTTCGCCGAGTTCGAGAGTATGGGTCGTCGGAGCCTGTGAGTGGTGACCGAGGGACCGAGGGGTGAAGAGGTGCTTGAGAAAGAGAGAGAGAGAGAGAGGCGTCACCTCCTAATAAACTTTGGATGAGAAAGCGAGAGGCACGCTAAAGGAGTTAAGGCCCGTTCACACTCTTGCGACCGAGTTCGACCGAGAGAGACCAGACCGGTTTTTAAGCCTCTTGCGATCTCTTAGGACCAGCTCCGCTGCAGCGGAGCTGGTCCTAAGAGATCGCAAGAAGGCTTAAAAACCGGTCTGGTCTCTCTCGGTCGAACTCGGTCGCAAGAGTGTGAACTGGCCTTTAGTTGGCTGAGAGGTTTTGAGCCAGGAACGTCTCAAAATATTTTGAGGAGTTCAGAAACTAAGACAGAGTAGAGAGCGGACGCGATATTCAAATATACAGGGTGTTTCAGCTAATGTGTGCTAAGACCTGAAAATAGCTGCGGCCCACCAGGCGTGTCGAACGAACGCGGTATTGTTGACAGCCTTTGAGCAAGTCGAGACAGTTTTTGCTATATGCCCAACTGATTAATTAATGCAGAATAATTAGCTAATCACTTGAATTTTATTTTTGTGGGCCAATTTGTTTAATACGAATGTTGTAGAGTCATTTTTTTCAATGTCGTTTCTATCGAAAACGTTTTCGTGTTTTGTGTTTAGATTAAGTGCGCAAGATTAAAAAGAATTCCACGTGACTACCCGTTTACGTAGCCCTATCACATAAATTTATTTTAATCTCGCGCTTTTTTTTTAAGTTAAAAAAATTTTGACAGACGAAAGCTATCTTGATGGTAACTATTCGATTGAAGTTTTTTCAAATGCTAGACAGCTTTTGTACTCGAAAAATTTGCAAATTAATCACCATAAAAAAGTTTGCGAATTAATTGTGTTAATTAGCCAGGTTGGCACATTGCAAAAGACATATTGACTTGCTGAATCCACCACTTCAGCAAAGCTGACGGCAGCTCGCGGGAAAAACACTGAACTTCTCGAAACGCATGTTTTCACGATTTCTGATTGTATCTTGTGACTTCCGTGGCTGCATGTCGTCGACGGTTGGCGCGATGGCCACCGAAGTAAAGTGAGAACAGCTCCGTTGGTTGTGTACACAACATCGAAAATGTCAGCAACGTAGGGTGCCGCGGAACAACCGTGACTTATAATAGTCTTGCTTCTCAAGTTGTGTATGACGGACACTTGACTTAGTTACTCTGTCGTCACTCTTGTATCAGAATATAGCCTAGGTCGCTCTGAACGCAACAAACGCAGCCGCGTAAACTGTACATTGTGCATTGAACAACGTTCATTAGCCCGAAGGAAGGATAGTCCTTCCATTTCTTCCCCCAAGAAGGCTGAACCTCTGGGCCCGTTTGGTCGAAGCCGGTTAACTTTAACCGCGGTTAACAGTTAACCGCCCTTCCCTACTAGGTGCCTACGAGTACCTAGCCAAGTTTGACGAGGGCTGGATGAGCGATAGCTCCGTGTTTTATTATGGGGTCGTAGCTGGAGTCACCTACTGGCTATAGCGAATATAAGTGGCTTCTGTGGAAAGGTTCCCGAAATGAGGGGACCTAAAAATACGCGTTACCGGGTTTTCGCGACGCAGCACGGCATATATTTGAGCTTAAGAAACAATTTTTATTGCTTGTTGTACAGATAATCGGTAAGGTAAAACTAAAATAACCCTTCTTTCGAAAATTTCTAAATATTTGGCTGTCTCAAGTGAAGACAAACCTCGTTGAAATTTCCTTCCATGTTCGAAAGAGGACAATGAGGTTCAGTCCTAGAAACGATGAGAAAGAGGTGAGCGGTGAAAGGCAGGCGGTACCCCGGCAGCATGGTTGGCCATACGTACGAACTGTAT
Source organism: Ixodes persulcatus (assembly GCA_013358835.2). Lineage (NCBI taxonomy): Eukaryota > Metazoa > Arthropoda > Arachnida > Ixodida > Ixodidae > Ixodes > Ixodes persulcatus. The sequence continues at coordinate 217,767 of JABSTQ010011256.1, forward strand.
ATAACACCGTCATAAATTGGAAAACCTGTAAATCGGCTCCAGTGAAAATTGACCTATTAGTAAATTACCAACAGCGAGGGGAACGCTGGAAGTGTAATTCTACGATCCGCGCGCTCTGGCCTTCCACTTATAAAAAGATTCGAAGTAAACAATCATAATAAATCTTTGACGAACGCGCGTGCAAGGTAAAATTTGTTTTAGGCTTTTTGCTTTAGAACAGTTACTATACGGCACACGCCAGCACGTGCAGCCGGCTAATCGAGTCAAGGCAATTCACTTTCCAAAGATGTTGCCATGCCGAGAACTATCGCGTTCATTTAGGCTTAGTAATGGCTAGAATCGAAAGACTTTCTAAAAAATGCGGCGAGGTCATTGCTCATGCTTTGCGTTTTAAGTGAGGTAAGGCAAAGCGAAAGCCTCCTGCACCATTCATTGCTAACTAACGCACCCGATATTGCAGCTACTACGACGTATTAGTTCCAAAGCGAGCGGATTTCACTCACCGGGGCACCACCATGTTTCCCCGCCGTCCTTACTCTGCCGGTCACGTAACCTAAAATTCTCCCTCGTAGGGAAATGCGGTTAACTTCTAACCGCGGTTAGAGATAACCAGCTTCGAGCAAACGGGCCCTGGAAGCTCGGTTACGCCAACACACCTCCGCAGTCTTTGAACGCAGCGGATAAAATTTGGGGAAAACCGGTTTGATCCCAATACTTGCCTGCTTAAAGACCGACGACCAGTTGGAGCTTTCCACATTTCCCTCGCTTCCTCCTCTCGTCTCTTCTACCCTGTCTACCGTTGCACGTTTCCTTCTCCCTCATGGTGAGAAGGATCTGCCTTGCAGACCTCGAGTCTGGTAGTAGGCTTTTAAACCCGAGCATGTTGCGCTGAAGTGGCACATGGCACGATGCGACCTCTTTTTGGCTGACGTCTTGGCACAAGTTAGCTGAAACACCCCGTAGATAAGGTATAGGCCTTCGAGTATAGGAAAGCGACGTCTATTAAAAATAAAACGCTTAACCCCCGAGCAAACATACACATATAGAAAACCACTTAATTGTGCTTACTATGTTGCTCTTACATAATTAAGAGGCAAGAACAAAAAAAGAATACCAGGAGTGTCAGCTGCATCATCAAGTATCAGAACACCAACAAAAAGCAGACCCACGACTCTGTTTGACGCGTGCGTGGCAGTCCTTAAGAAATTCAGCAATCGAACAAAAAAAGGAGAGCGGAGATTTTTGACGGCGTCATAAAAACAGCGAGATTAGTCTCCTTACCAATTTGGTAATTACAACGACATTACACGCAGGGATATAAAATAGACACAATTAAGAAACAGATAGAAATCCTTTCAAGTGCGACCTTATATAAATCAGTACGAAGCTTTTAATCACGCTCCATGCCACTTGATGCCACATACATGTTAATAATGATCATGCGTCCGTTGAAACGATGCGTTTCATGTCCCCTACGCGGCTTCTAATCTCTATTTTCGGGGTCTTGGCCGGAGCAAATTATCTTCAGTTTTATAGTTTGCATTAGCCAAAGTAATCAGGCGGTAATTTGCCACGTTATGGCGTCTAATGGGATCATTACTTCGGGGACTAGGCTTGCTGCGCGAATGCTAAAGGGGCTGGAATAACTTTGCTTTCATATCACGCTTTATGCACTCGTAATGAAACGCCAGCTGTATCGATCATCTTTGAACTTTTAAAGGAGGCCGTCTCAGGCCGTCCGGGTTTGATGACTATCAAATTTCGAAGTCTTTATTGGCTTATTCTATTACAGAATAAATCACAGAGTCGTCAAGATCTTCCGTTATCACAGGGATTAACGTTGATAGAAGGAGAAAAAACGACCACATAAAGTGCGCTGCGATTGACAGCGGTAGCTGCTGCGTTGTGGAAAGGCATGTTGAAGGATATTTACCTTTAGCCAGTGTGCTGTACAATGTTTGCAATGGGTTCTTTGCTTTCACTGGAATTGATGCAGGAGACGTGTGAGAGATGTGTGCATTGGTGGGGAACGATTGTGCGAGATGTTGCATGTTTTGAGAAAAACACGTTGACGTGTTTTTCCTCTTTTTTGCTAAAAAGCTTTTCTTTTTGAACAGGGATGCCCTTGACTGCGCCTGCGGTGGAAGAAGCGAAATTAATTACTCTAGCTGTTCTGTAGAAGCGCGGAGAGTACACGAGAACGGAACCTGGGCGGCGACAGTGGGGAGGCGAGGGAGCGTGTCCGCACAGCGCGACCACGTGGGTATTTCGCAACGGCGGCTGCCGGAGGGGTAAAGGCACGGCCACATTGGCGTCGTGGAGGCCAACGGCGTGACGGTCGGCGCTGGTCGGCGCTGCCGGTTGCCGACCGAAACCAGTTTTCGGCTTCAGCAGGACGCCGGACGGCGCCGCAAAGCCAACCGCTCCTTGCACGGTTCAGAGCGCGCCGCCGCTCGCCGCAGAAGAGAGGAGCCAATGGGAGGTGGCGTAGATAGTGACGTCGCGATGCCATGGCAACGCTCAAACCGGTCTCCGCCGCGCGTCGTTCCGAAGAACGTGTTTCGTGTCGTCTGCTATCCCTATTTCCCCCCGACGCCTTCCGCAATGGAGCGGTTCCTTGAAACTGTGCGACTGTTTCCCTTTTTATATCACAAGACGCAGCCAGACTACCGAGATAATGACGCTAAGAACAACTGCTAGGAAATTATAGGAGAGGAATTCGGAATTACAGGTGAGTTTCTCCATGGCACTTGTTGCATGTCGTCTGTGCTGTGACGGATGTCGTGTGGATTTGGTGACACTTTCGAAAGTAGCCTTCATCTCTGGCGCGCCGCCGGGGCAGCAAAGCACTGACCTGTCCTTCGGTGTTTCGGTAGAAGCAACTCGGCCGGACCCAAAACCTGCGCCTCCTTCCCTTCAGAGCGCGGCGACGTCGCAAGATTAACGAGCAGGCTAGGATTATCACATTCACGCTGATCACCAGGTCATCATGGACACCTACCATGTAGGCAGCGAGTGCGGTTTCGATGCTGCTACATGCGAAAGATGAGAGCCAAAACGGAAATATTTACCGAAGAGCAGACGACGAAAGAGCGGGAAATCCGAGAGAGGTGCGCGCGCGATCGCGAGAGCCAGTGCTGTCACGTGACGCTCGCAAAACGGAGGACAATGTGGACTCCTCGCGTTGGGACGCCGGACGGCGGTGCCGCCCGGTGGCGCCGACCGGCGGCGCCGTTTACGCTAGTGTGGTCAGGCCTTAAGGGGAGAGCGTCGCCGGTGCAAGAACGGCAGCGGCCTACAAGAGGGAAGGGAGGGGGAAGCGAGAAAAAGCCTTGCCACGTTTGAGGAACGACGGAGAGAGAGCAGTGCCTCAGCTGAAGAGTGAGGTATTGCGTTCGTACATGAGCCCTCGTACCGCTGCAGAGAGAAACACATCTCTCCAACAATATTTTGGGGAATTCCGTGACGTGAGAAACGCTCAGGGAACCTAACAAAAACTCATTCGGTCACGCCAGAATCACTCGTAGTAATAACAGCAAAATAAACATCAATAATTTTCTAAAAGCGTGACTCTCTTTTTTTTTTCGTCGTCATTTTTTGTTTTGTTTTTTTGGTTCTCTCCCTAAAGAAAACTTTCCGCACCAGAAAGTAATATAGCACATTTGGAGTGCTCACTATTGGTATAAGCTGCAGTTCGTTGTTTATAATATTTAAGTCAAATATGTGTAATACTTTGTAATGTGTATTGCGTAATGTGTAATGCTTTGTAACGCTTTGTAATGTGTGATGTGTAATGCTTGGTAATGCTTTGTAATATGTGATGTGTAATGCTTGGTAATGCTTTGTAATATGTGATGTGTAATGCTTTGTAACGCTTTGTAATGTGTGATGTGTAATGCTTGATAATGCTTTGTAATATGTGATGTGTAATGCTTGGTAATGCTTTGTAATGTGTGATGTGTAATGCTTTGTAACGCTTTGTAATGTGTGATGTGTAATGCTTGGTAATGCGTTGTAATATGTGATATGTAATGCTTAGTGCAACATGCAATGTTTAATGTTGCGACTCTTGGGAAGCGAGTCCATTCAAAATAGTGCGCCGTTGTTTTTCCTACGTGTGCATACTTAGGAATAATTGACCTGTTTTATAATGTTAAAGGGGCGATGCAACAATTTTTGTATTTTGCGCAAATACCGCTTAGAACAGATCCCTGACATTAATGACCTATGAAACACGAGTTCGTTTTTCACCCCACGCAATAGAAGTCCCAGTGAAAAGTTAAAGAAAAACGAGCAGCGTTCACCCCCTCAACTCGCAGCCAGAACAAGCGGCCACGTGATCTGGAGCCGATTATATGCCGCCAATGTTGATCATAGCCACGCGCTGGGGTTGGCAAAGCACAGGACACGCGCTGAGTTCCAGACATTGTTATGGCTCGGCTATTGTCGTCGTTGCAGCGATTGGACACTGGCCACTACCCGAATGCTTCTCGAGCTAGTAATTATCACGAGCCCGAATCGAGTGCGCACGCAATGCTCGGGTCCAATCTATGAACAGCATTCGAATATCGTCATATGGGTGTACTGCGATTCCCACTTTACGTCATCAAATTTTGCAAAGGAGAGATTAAATGAAAATGATCGCTTTTGTCTCTGAAATTACACCGCAACAAAGGAGTTTCTTGGCCAGTGGCGTTGCGTGCGAGTAACCTTGAGTGCCACTAGTGCCAGCAAGCTCGTGTAGAAAGAAAAACATTCCAATTGAATATTGTTGCACCGCCCCTTTAATTTTTAGTTGCCTGGTTAATTTTTTTTTTGCATTTGCCACTTATAGCGTTATATGCAGTTTATTATTCTTGAAAGCCGTCTGAGAGCCGTGTGGATGAATACCTCTTAATGAAGTCGGAAGCGCCCTCATTACCCTGGTAGACTATAAACAAGATATCAGAAAGCATTGCGGGAATTTCCGTGCCGCCGCCGCCAAGCCCGCCCCTCCTGGTCCTTCGCAAACGTTCTTAAGTCTATTAGTTGACAAGCTCCATTGAAGAGTGTCGTCCGAAAACAGTTCCTAAATGTTGCCTGCCCGCGAGCAGGTATGGGCAGATAGTGTTTATAGCACTATCAGTGGCACCGCTCCCACAGGCAACGAAGCTGGACCGCTTCCGAACGACGCTCTTGCGCAAACCTTATCTTCACCATGGTGACAATAGAATTACTCTCCAGTGCAAGCAATGTACATCTAACGTTCCTCTGGTTCCGTCACCTCTGTCCACGCAGGCTGGGACGGTATAAAGTCCGTAGATAAGAGTTTCCTACAAGTCGCGACATTCGTTGAAGCGCCGACTGCGTGACGGTGCATGTTTTAGGAAGCGAATGGCGGCGCACATCAGGGGTTTGAACTGAATACCGCCATTTTGTTCCAGCGGAATGTCCTTTGTCATTTGTATTGGTAGTCGTTACTTCTAAAAGAAGTATCAAGGGACTTTAGGATGATAGCGTAGCGAGCGCCACCGAGCGGACGTGCTACGTAAGGGCACCAAGCGTTCTAACAAAGTTTGACAACTGAGCCTAATCTAGCAACGTTGGTCCGGCGTGCGTCCAGTCGACCAAGTGCCACACACCCACGCGGACACCGACGTCGGTTCGTTCGGGGGAAGGGGCCTATGTTCCCGTTTACCTGACAGAAACAAGCAAGCGCCACGAAAGTACTACGCATACATTACAAGCACTACACTAAACAGGAGCTTTATACACACAAAGACTCTATGCAAATAAGCCGAAACCCCGTGGCCGCCCGAGATCTTGTTCTCCAAACACCAGGTCAGTTCACTGCGGGAGTAGGAAGAGAAACAGAGAGAGAGAGAGAGAAGAGCGAGAGGAGGAGAGAGTCCGGATAAAGGAGAACACTGAAAGGGCATTAAACAGGCCGGAAGCCGAATTAAAATGAACTGTTAGGCTGGTTTGTTATTCATTACAAAATTAGAACGCAAAAGACTAGGACAGGAAGGGAACAATGGGACATGAAGGCAGTGGGTCATCTTCAACCTGTCGGTTTCACCGAACCCCTCCTGGTGGTTTATTATTATCGTTTAGTTTTTAATTTAATTCATTTTACACCCAGAGCACTTGCGGGCTATGAAGACAGGGAAAATGAAAACTAAGAATAATGCAGCTTGACACCCGTACATTGGCAACTTGGCAAGAATAAAAGTAAAAAAAATATATATATATTTCAGCAGGATTGAATAAGTTATAAACGAAAAACAATACCCAGTTATAGAGAGGTGGTACAACACCTTTCAGTTTGCAAGCTCAATGTGAACGCCTAGCTCGTCATCACGACACTCCCAAGGAACCTTAAATAGTATTTTAATATGCCTACATTATGTTAACATTAGAGAAGTTGGTGGATCGTGCCATTTGCCCAAAACATACTATATTATCAAATGAAAAAAAAGCGGCCCGGTCACTGGGTTGATTCTAAACCTCACGATGTGGCAAGGAATTAGTCTAGACGCTACATATGATCATGCCCTATAAGGGGTACTCACACAAGGGAGAAATCCCTCACTTCTCTCCCCTGCATGTGCGTCACGTGGTAACAACATCACGCCTTCGCGCGGAGCCGCGCGTATAGCCGGACATCGCAGGGGGATGGGGGAGGTTTTGCTCGGGCTGCACAAGCAGTCCCCCGCCTTGGCGTGGGATCTCTTCGCAGTTGGCGGTATTTTGGTCGCGTGTCTGGCAACTTTGCAGATCTTGATCATCGGAATACCGGTGGTGGCGTCCGGATCGCCAAACTTCTTGTGACTTGCGCTGTTGCGCATGTCGTCCAACCATAGCCACCACAGTCCGACTCCGAGGCACCCGGAAGGGTTTTCGGTATTCATCAATGCCGTCTCCTCATGCAACTGGTTTCGGATTCTACGTTCTTTGCGTTGCATTTACCCATTCCAAAAGCGTCTTCTTTTTAATGTTTTTTTTTTTTTTTATTAGGAAGCCGTTTTTGTTTTTTGTTTTTCGCATCTAACAGCGGTGCTATCATAACAGCGTATCGCAGTTTTATGTGCGCCTCGATTTTCTTAATGTCGTCAGCGCGCACCGAGCACGGTTGTCGAGAATACAACCGTTCAATTCGTCTGATAACACTGACGTCCCTCTCGGCTCTCCGCCGTTCGTGGGAATGCTGGGGTTGGGGAGGGAGTCGCGGCGGGAGGGGGGGGGGGGGGGGGGGGCGGGGGGGGGGGGCTTGACGATTACTGACGTCATGCACATTCCACCCCGGAAGCATCCCTCATGTAAATACCCATGAATTGGAGAGATAGATTTCGAAGAATTTCCAAAGCGTTTCCAATCGTCTCTTAGTTGCAGACTTCTGGCGTTTTCCTTCGAGTCGTTGCAGTGAACGCAGGGCTATCCGAAGTTAAACTTCGAAGGTGTATCTCAATCTGTCGATCAAACCGTCAGATACAGAGTTGTAATGTATGACAGACTGTGGGCTTGCACGTCGTTTTTTATTGACTCGTGGCGTCAGGGGATTTAACATCGAGTGACGAGGTCACGCAACGTCACGGCGTCAAGTCGTGGTGTCACGTTACTTGGCGTGACGCCACATCAAGGGTTGGCATCCAACGTTATTATATCTAATAACATTGTAGATGTCTCGCGACAGCAGGACGTCGCACTATGAATTACCTAACGCGTTGCCGTCACGTTATCTGACATGAAACGATTTGGCCTCGTGACGTGTTGGCGTCAAGCCATGATGTCACGAGACGTAACGTCACGTGGCACGGCGTTGAGTTACATCACGTCACGCGATGTGGTCAGGCGACGTGACGACACACCACGACTTGACACCCTACGTTACTGGATCCGATAATTTGGTTGACGCCGTGACGTCATGTCCCCTGACATGTCACACGCGGCACGGACGAACACAAACATCTAAGTTAGCTTCCGTTAGAATGCAATTCTGCATTAAAACGCCAGAACCGTTGCACCCCCAGTGGTGGCAGTTCTTTTCTCTCTCTCCCCCCAACCGCAATCCTCCGGATCCCCATTAATCCAAAGAATTGCGCGCGATGGATGCCCTGCGCTTCCAGCGAGCAGCGCTGCGCCGCCAAGCTGCCAGCGCGCTCTCTCAGAGAATTGGAAATGGCAGCGGCCCAGAGCCGCCGTCTACGACCTCCCGTGCCCCGTCTGTCCCCCAACTGCACGTTGCGTTCCGAACCACACGCGCATGAGCAATTGTTTTAGGCCGCCCGAGCTCCCCGAGCCCACAAATCTCCGTTGGTTGTGTGCTCCGGAGGAAGGCCGCGCGCCGTTCCGCGAACATCCGCCACCGTTCGATCGGTTCTTCTAGACACGACAGTGCGCTGGCAGCTCTGGGGCTCCCCTACTGGATCAACCAGACGTCGTTCTTGCCCCACGTGACTTCGCGTGCGCTTACGAGTGGAAAACGTTGTGTGGCAGGCGGACGTCGGGATGACAGGCTCCGTCTTCAATCGAAGATGGACCGAAGCGCGCGCTACGAGCAGTCTGAGCCAATCCGGCGCTGTGGACGCCACCACGTGACTATACTCCGTTTCACTTTAGGACGGAACGAAGGGGACGCTAATAGCCGCCTGAGCCAATCCAACGAAGGCAGGCGCTCCTACGACCCAGGTACAAACGTGGTCACGTGGGGATAGTTTCCACAGCCCCGGGTTGGTTGGGATGGTTCTCCCGAAATCCACGAGACACTCGTGCGACAGTGCATTGGCTTATAGCTGGCTCGTAGCGTCGTCCGTAGTCCATCGTACGGGGAAAACGAAGTATGCGGGGAAAGTGGGCACCTCTGTCTTCAGTGTCAGCTTTGCGCGCGAACGGAGACGCGTGGTTGGAGATGGGCCGCGTGCACTGCGCCGAACGACTCGCGGGCTGTCGGCTCTTGTTGGACGCTTTCTTTTCCGGGCGCACACCCGGCGGCCGCGTGGGGAAAGAACGGGTCGGCGTTGTAGTCTCGAGATGAATTCCGAGGCTTCCTCTTATTCTTCGGCAAACCGCCCGCCCGCGCGACGCTGTGGATGCAATGCACACTTTTGCCTCCGCGTGTGTGTGTGTGTGTATGTGTTTGCGATCTGACGCGATTGTCTTTTTTCTTTTTTCGGCTTTGTCGTCAGAATGTTGGCCTGGCTCGATGTTTTCACTAGCGCTGGGGGTCTTCTAGCGCCGCAAAGAGTCGTCGGAAGAATGCCGGCGGACACAAAATAGACGAGCCTCTTTCTGCGGCGACCGTCGCTTAGAGTCTCGGTCTGCTTAAAATTTATGGCCGACGTCGGGTTGTATATAGAGAGAGTTTTGGCGACCGGGAGGCACAGATTGATGGTCTCGAGTCTGATCGTTATGAATTCCAGTGTGGAGACATGCGAGGGCCACAGCGATGACAAGGGGGATGTTTCTTAGACAACGTAGTTGTAAGCGCTCTTTCCGTTTTTTGTTTTCTTCTTTTTGTCTAGCGGCCGCAGTTTGTGATCTTCCACAGTACATGTTTCGGAGAAAAATATGTATTTGAGAAGTATTAAATATTAAGAAATTTTTTAGCCATCTTCAAATAGCCCAGGTAGTTCAAGAAAGCCTACCATCTCAGGATGATTTACCCACTTCTTTAAGTGAATGTGCTTCTATGACGGCTCATGCAATTCTTACAAATTTAGTTTTCCAAAGAAAGATAACCCGTCAAGTGACCAAATGCCAGTATGCACCGGGTCCCGCGGCGATAGTATTCTAACCAATTTCTGTGGTTCTTTTTTTTTTTTTACGTATCCCGTACCCTAGTAGATTTCGTCCCTTCAAAAAGTTGAGGACTCCTGTGTAACTCCACAGCACAGTCAGGCCGATAGCTGGGACACCTTATCAGACCATAATGTATACCATTATGTATATTGCCCCTTAAGACGAACCATCGTCAACGTCTGCTCGGCGACTGACACATTTTTTTTTTTATGCACACAGAAGCCCTCTAACGAACGCGGCGTGAGACGCAGGTGTCATGATCCGACGTCACCGTAACTCCTGACATCTACCGGGCACTGCGCGAGACTCGTATGTGCAGCTGTCCTCAACACGGGCGGTTCATTAGGCTGCGTGTCGAGGCAGGTAGCTAGCGTCTCTGTGATAGTGACCTCGTTTCCCAATCAACAAACACAAAATAAAATCCTGAAAAAAACAGAAGAAAAAAAAACGTTGCGGAAATTTGGAACAGACTTCTTGCCACTCTCGCAAAATCGACGCGGTCCTAACGGTGTGCTGTAGCCCAAGGCATCTTGAGAATCTACTGTCACGGTTTTGGCTTCAATTTGCAAACCTCTCTTCACGATACACCGTCACAACCAAATACAATGCAGGCTTTTTCGAATATGTGACTTTGCTTAAATTTATGATACTACAGGTGTTGCCTCTAAAACGAATAGAATGCTGTGGCATGTTTTTTTAGGAAGGGGGGGAGGGGGGGGGGGGGGGGGGGGGCAGCGGCTTTCGACGTGCCGGAGTTTATGCGTAGGTAAACACAAGAAGGAGTGTATTGGGCCGATCATTCTGTTCCATAGTCTCAGCGTATTCTGCACTATGCAGCGGTAGCTTGGAGGGTATGGACGCGGGCGGCCGTATCTCTCCTCGCTAAGTCTAGGCAGGCCCTTACGGCCGCTGGAGAGCGAATGTTTCAACGGGGGCTAGCTCACGAAGATGAATGGGTGCCATGCAAGTAAGCGCTGACTTTATTCTTACGCAGTGCTGAGATGCACTACTTCGTCAACGGAGCAGTCGAGACCCAAACGATTTCACTCCTTTCCATGGTCACAGAGGTCCCACGATGCAACGCGCCCAGTGATGTACGCAACGACTTTTAAAAAGTAGTCGGTTCTTTTCGACGAGGAGACGCCTTCCAAGTACGACTACATCTTTTCGAGTGGGGAAGAACGCGTACCAGCTATCGCTGTAGGAGCGACATCTTGGCTATCTACGACGGAATCTAAAACTTGCACCATCATTAGTGAAACAACTAGCCTACACTACACTCGTAAGATCGCAACTTGAATACGCGCCATCCATCTGCTCCCCTTGGTAATATTCATTGATAACAAACATAGAGACACTTCAAAATCGCGCAATCACATTCATTTTGTCGGATTACTCACGAGACACCAGCATCACGTCTTTACGAATGAAAGCTAACCTTGATCTGCTCTCATCTAAAAGAAACTTTTCATGCCTGTCTTCTTTTCACAAGATTTACTATCATAACCTAGACATAAGAACTTCACTATTATTCACAGCCACTCGCATATTTCCTCGCATTGATAACGTCGGTAAAGTTCGTCCAATTTTCGCCACGTCAGTTTCGTTTCTTAATTCCACCTTGTCATTAACCATAACATACTGGAACAGCCTGCCTAACAGTATCGTAACCCAGACAGATCATGACACATTCATATCCCAACTCGACCATTCATCTGCAGCCGCACTAATAGCAAACTCATTTCGTGTTTATAGAAATCTTTTATTTGTGTATTTTTCCGTTTAATCAGCTGTATTTCCTTAAAGATGTTTTGAGTGCTTATTTTTTCCCCTGTTTTTGTTGCTTTATATAACAATGTTCTTCAGCATGTAGCACACTTTTTGTTTGTTCCTTTATATAATGTTTTTATTTTTTCAGCAGGTACCCCCCCTTTGTGTAATGCCCGTAAGGGCCTTCAAGGTTTAATAAATGATGATGATGATGATGATGATATTACATAGGGAAGAGAGCAGGAAATGTTTTTTTAGTTTTTTTTTTATTTTAGAAAACAAGGATGTCTTGTTGTAGGCTCTAGGTCCCGTACCGGAGGCCATCGCGGTGCACAGTTTGGACACGAGTGCTGCCTCGTCGTTCGGCTGGTACAATTAAGTTTAAATTTATTCAGGAAAGGCCGACGAGTGCTGCTTTTTGGTAAAATGCGTTGATCGCGGTCACGACAGTTCGACCCTGGTGAAGCAAGTGTGTAGAACAGAGAGTGTACTGTTTCTCAGTAAGGGCAAACTTAAAATGGCTTGGAATGGAGAGCGTGCTGGTAAGGGTAATAAAAGCCTTGTCCGTTTTTCTATTCTATGTTCTCCCCATTATTTATATTGAAATGGCTGTTTGAAGGGCTTCGCCGAACCACTTCGTGGTGCTGAGACAATTGGTCGGAAATATGCGATCACGCGCGTGGTTGGAAGTAGGAAAAACGAAACATTATTCTACGATAAACTACGGGTTGCCCCAAGGCTCAGATTCCGCCCGAAGAAAGCGCCGCCGAACTGTCAAGGTTTCAGAAATATTTATGTGATGTGATTTGGACGTTGTGAGGTAATTTTTGATATCTTTTTTATATGAAATCAAGGCTGTAGTCAATTCTGAAGCTGCATATTGAAAAATTAAAAACAGCGCGAACAAGACGAGGGACATGAGGAGACGTAAACAGACAGAGCGCTGACTCTCATCTGAAATTTGATTGGAAAGCAACACATAAAAATCGCCGTGAATAAATAGGACGCAATTCTTACCACATTGTCATGCACTATGACTGTCACACACGTGCCCCTGAGAACGCCAGTTCTTTATCAAACAGAGCGATCGGGTGCGCACTTACACACAGGCCATTTCCACATCGAGGTATCTGGGACGCCTCGGCAATCTCCCTCGTTGCTTGCTGTTTTTACCCCAAGGATGACTGTCTTCTAACATCGGTTCGCACCCAGATCTGTCACAATGAATGGCGAAACTGCCCAAGGGCAATGACCTTACGAGAGGGCGTGTTATTTTAGCCTATCATTTATTCATCGCCCTTCCTGGCTGACGTACACTCAATTGCATGACAGGGGTATCTGATATACGACACCCTCCCTACACTGTACAAACTGATTTTTTTTTGTGTGTTCCTTTGTGCATGTGTGGCTCCTCCGTTTACCACGATCTACTCGCGCACATAACCTTGCCAACTTCGTTGGGGCTAAAAACACCGCCGGGACGTTATGTCTCTGCGCCACTTTGTTCAGCCTATGAGTCACCTTGTGTATATGCACGGTAGAAACACTGACCTTACTTCAGGTTTTTTTACTAGCATACTTGTCCGGATGTTTCAGTGCCTTAATGAGACTCTTTTCCAGTTCCACGAGAACTCCGTGCGGATAGTCCCCCTTAGTTAGTCTTTCTAATTGGATTAAAAAACTATACCTCATCTCACGTGGACACGATTTAACTAAGGCCGTTTTCAGGCATCACCGTAACCTGCCTGAAAACGGCCGTAGTTAGATCATGTCCACATGAGATGAGGTGTAGTCTTTCAATCCAATTAGAAAGTCTAAATAAGGGGGGCTATCCGCACGGCCTTCTCGTGGAACTGGCAGAGAGTCTCATTAAGCGCGATCCAAACCAACGCGTTTTTGTGCGCGCCTAGGTCGTGCGCTTCCTGGAAATTGCGTATTTCGTGACGTTTTTGCTGTTTTCGGCGCGCTTTCTGAGTCAGAAGCGTGGGGCGTTGGTTAGGACAGTGTGCTTTCGGGCGAGCAGAGAGCATATGCGCCAGACGGCGAAGAAACGCGGAGCCGGAACTGGTGCCCTCCTCCGATTGGCCGGGAGAGGATGTGGGAGAGGAGCGTCCTACTACGTCACAGCGCATTTTCGTGCGCGTTCAGAAAAAATTGAAATCATCCAACTTTCGTACGCGCGCCCGGAGAACCCAAGGAATCAGCGCGACGTCACAAAATACGCAATTTCCGGGAAGCGCACGACTTGCGCGCGCACAAACTCGCGTTCGTTTGGATCGCGCTTTAAGGCACTTAAACATCCGGACAAGTATGGTTGTAAAAAACCTGAAGTAAGGTCAGTAGTTCTACCGTACATAGACAAGGTGACTCATAGGCTGAACGAAGTGGCGCAGATACATAACGTCCCGGCGGTGTTTTCAGCCCCAACGAAGTTAGAAGGGTTATGTGCGCGAGTTGATCGTGATAAACGGAGGAGTCACTCATGTACAAAGAAACACACACAAAAAAAAAAAACAGTTTGTGTACAGTGTAGGAAGGATGTCGTATATCAGATACCGCTGTCATACAATAGAGTGTACGTCGGCCAGACAGGGCGATGTATAAAAGAGAGGTTCAGAGAGCAAGCGCTCTCGGTGAGGTCATCGCCCTCGGGAAATCTCGCCATTCATTGTGACGTGACAGATGAAGGTGTGAACCGATGTTAGAAGACACAGTCATGCTGGGAGGGTATAAACAGCAAACAAAGAGGGAGATTGCCGAGGCGTACCAAAAATCTCGATCTGGGAATGGCGTGTGTAAGTGCGCCCTCAATCGCTCTGTTTGATGAAGAACTGGCGTTCTTAGGGGCGCGTGTCTGACAGTCATAGTGCATGACAATGTGATAAGAATCGCGTCCTATCTATTCGCAGCGATTTTTATATGTTGCTCTCCAATAAATTTCAGTTGAGAGTCAGCGTTCTGTCTGTCTACGTCTCCTCTCGCCCCTCGTCTTGTTCGCGCTGTTTTTTTAATTCTTCAATATGCAAAACCAACTCCGCCCAAGTCTTCACCCTACCCTCAAGCTGTAGCCGTGATAAAATCACAACTACAGTCTGAGAAAAGCAGGAGATGGTGAGTCTCGTGCATCTCATTATCTCTCCTTGCGGCATTAGCCGATAAGAACGCCGAAGGACGAATCACCGAGCAAGAAGCATTAACATAAGGAGTCCCGCGTTTCTTAAGCTGTGGGCGACTACAGGGGAGGCTGGGAGTATGTGGAAAGGAAATGAACAACATCTAATGCTGGAACCGAGTTTATAGAAATTTTTTTTTTGTTCGTGTATTTCTTCATGGTTTTGTACAAAAGTGGCGAGATGGAACATGTCATATCCTCCAATATACTGACAAAGCCTGGCAGATCGCCACGAGAAGCGGCCGCCGAAATGGAAAAGTTGGAGCGGCAGACAACGGATGAGAGGAAAGCCACGTGAGTGGCGCCCCGCTGCGGCTAGACGCCGAAACACACATCTCCCGAGCGAACAAGTGCGTTTCGGGTCCTCGCCGCTGCAAAAGTTGTGCGCTGACGTCCAGATTCCCCGAGAAATGGCTCTTCGATGCTCTGTGCTACCAGATACTCTCGTTCTAAATCTGCTACCGGGCACTCTACGGCTCCGTCGTCGAACTGCCAGGCTTTGTGAGTATAGGGGGAGGCTATGAATATGCATACTGGCAGACCGCACTGCTACGATTCTTTCTTGGGAGTGTGATTGCAGCGCGACAGAAAAAATCCAAAGTCCAGACATTATACCATCGGCAGATTTTGTTCATTCCCACATATGCAGTATTTTAGAAAAACATATACAATATTTGAAGACAATTTCTAAAAAAAGGAAATATAATAAACACCGTATACGCTTTTTGAATAAATGTCACTTCCTCGAGGTTGATCTAGAAATCTTTATTTATTGTATAGAAGGATGTAAAAAAACGTCTGACAGCCATTACGCCGTGCTATACTCGGGGACAACGTTTCTCGACAGTGCAGTAAAAGCTACGGGCACTCGTGACCTCTCCCCTTTTGAGCGCTGATGAAAGCTGTGAGCACGCTCTCGTTCTCTGCTTGAAAATTCCAAGAAAAAGGTTTCTCCGAGCATAGTAAGATAGGGTTACATTATTCTCGTCGTCTCTCCTTGACACGAATAAATTCTCTTCGAGACTAACGTTCTTCGAGGAGAATGTCGCCTAGTGCCGAAGGGAGGTTGTCAGAATAATATTGGTAACAGGGCAAGAGTCACAGAGCGATTCCTTCCTATTCCAAATCGACAAACTCGTGAAACTGCTACTACTAGGTTTGATGCGCACGAGTTACGTTTCGAGTAGATTTATCCGTTTTCTGAACACAAACGATCATACAAAATATCATAGGCGGGGCCGTCAATGATTTGATGTATACGTGTTCGCAATCTTGGGAAAAGTTGGCTGTAATGATGTCATAGTCACAGTAGTGAGTGCCGAATTTCCCATAGAAACAACAATTTTGCTCTCACTTGTCTTAACAAATGAATGTTAATGACGGTCAAGTTAGAAAAATTACTATTTTATAGACACCAAGTCCTAATTTGCGGCACGGTTGATACCAAAAGAAAGTCCGAGTGACTGGTACTGGATCTTCATTGAATGCTCGAAGCTTGAGAAAACTAAAAGGCAACGATGCAATCTTTAAAACGCCTTAAACTTTCGAATATAAATTTGATTATCCGATTCTCGGTATCATAACAAAACGTTCTCCGACCATTCGAAACCGAACACCACTCGGGGCCTGAATAATGGAGCCGCACTCCGTAGTTCCTGCCGGATATATAGCTTTCGTACCTTACAATGATTATAGGAAGCCAAAACACGTCCCCTTCCACACCATCCGCACTCATGTTTTTTTTGTTTTTTTTTTGTCTTCTGTCGCCTAGTTTTCGCGAATTTCTCTAATGATAAATTGTCTCGTGACAAATTGTCCAATGCGACCAATATCCGTGCAGCGACACTCTCTGCAACGAAGTTTCGTTAAACAGATTACACTGCCAATTGTGAAGTGTAGTTAGTTTTGTTGTTGATTTTGATTTAATTGTGAGTTTACTATTTTCGCTTTTTTATCTTTTTGGTTTTGTTGGGCATGTTTTGAGTTGTACATTTTCATGCTATTTCTTATATGGGATGGCGATGTCACTACACCTCTTTTGATGCGAATCCAGATTATGTGTTGATGTGCGCTATTTTTTACATAAAGATAATAAAACTCTGTATTCTTAAACTATAGCTGGTGTGACCATGCCTGCAGTCCACCTCAGTCATGCAAGCTTTTCTATCGGACATCTACTATTTGGCGCATATCACTTGAGAATCCCTTGCTTGACCTGACAAAGTCCTAAGTGGAGATAGTCAGCCGACCCTCCGTTATTCAGTCCTATTTTTACTTGCGATGGGACATCGGACTTTTCTTTCGCTATCAAGAACTTTCAATGCTTGTTTTTTTGAGGCAGAAAACAGAGCTCGCGCCATAAATATTTCCTGAAATATCCAGATACTGCAAACGCGACTGATTGCGTCTTTTCGTGACTGTAAGCTCTGCCATGTGCACAAATATATAGCCAACTGAGAGGGCGCTGATTGTTGATCACCATACTTCTTCCCATAGACTCGTAGAGAGCTTGTGAGGAAACAAAAATAGAAATTTATAACGTGTTTCAATCGGTCAATAAGGTTACGTTAAAAACTAGGCTCGATTTTTTATTTGTTTATTTTTACATTTATAAAACAGTTGTGGTACAGGATGAAGTAGTGTTATTTCTTTAGGTTATTCTATAAGTTGGAAGGCTTTTTTTTTTAATTTTCCTCTAGATAAACAGCGAACAATGTACAACCCTCTCACAGAAAACTAATCTTCTATGAAGTACGAATAATTTGGAAAATCGAGGATACCAACTGGCCATTGCTACACGCGTTTCGTTGACTGAAATGTATTTTTAATGTAGTGCTGCGGCTGTTATTGTGAGAAGTAGTGTTAATTTAACCCAATAAAACTTCGCAAAGCGTCCATTGTTAGGTCGCATAAGCGAATATCTCTAAAAAGACTCTCGAATGCTTTGTAGAAAAAAAAAAAGAGGACACTCGACCACAAACGACAAAAAAAAAAAAAAAAGAGAACACAGCCTTGCAGTCGATGCAGCTTCTTTAAATGAAGGCATAAAATGCAGATTCTGGTTTCGAGACCACGAAGTATAGTTAGCACAGTGATAATCGTGTAACCAAAAATATAAAACCATAAAAAAAAGACCTCATAAACAATTTTTTTATTCAAAAATTAAAAGAAACTGCGTTTCAGTTTTTTTTTTGTTTATTTTCTTTTCTCCAGTTGCTGGACGCCGATCACTGGTGATATGCATATCTTAGAAGCGTCTGGCTGCTTTTTTTTTCTGCCCTGGCTTTTTTCAAAGAAGAATTCAATTTAGCCAGGGCTCAACCGCCATCGCCATATTTTACTGGGAGATCAATATCTCGTCTTCACTTTCGCAATGTCCGGTCCTGCAAACGCGCGCAAAAAAGAAAAAAAAAAGCGGGCAGGCGCTAAGGCTTGCCGACGCCCGTTAAGTCGCGAAGCGGTTCTCAAGATTACTTGTGGTCGCTGTCAGCTTAAAGGGAAACTAAAGCGCTTCTGTATTTGAAAAAACAAAAAAAAAAACACAGTTCAATAGTCTTTGTTTGGCCTCCAGGATGACGAATATCAAAATTGTATCTCAGATTGATGACGCCAAGTAGCCACAGCAGCGCTATCAAAATAGCTCTGAAGCCCCTCCTTCGTGGTGAAGAGGCAATCATGACGTATCCTGTAGTATATTGAAATCTCAACATTTCCTCGCTATGTGCAAGCCTTTCCCCGAGCAGTCAAAAACTACTCCAGACGTTCCGTCACAAGCGGCGAGTGCAAGACAGTTGAAACAACCTCTGGGTATCACGTCACACCCAGCGCGTGGTGCTTTTCAGTTTTCCTCGCGTCTATCGATACATTCGTGTCAAATGCTCGTGATATTCAAACTTACCGGACAAAAACACACTCGAATTCAGCTTGTGGGTCGCTCTATCAAACTGCTGCCCAATCGGTCCCTGCCTGGTCTGCTCTCCCAAGAAGTAACACGTGCAAGGATATGTGCAAAAACGTTTTACTGTTCGTTGCGCTGCGTTGCCCGGCCGTTAAGGTACGTTTATACTCAAACGTAACGTCGACGGGCGCTGCGTAGCGCAGCGCACACAGATACTGATTGGTCGCAGAGATCGAGTTCCTGGCCGCCGGCCAATGAAAGGCGCGCGTTCTGCGCTACGCTGCGTTCACCGAGCTCAACGTCGGAGTATAAACAGCCCTTTAGTCTCAGAGTCTGCCCAATCATCCGGATGTCGCTCTGCTGCTGCCGTCCTTGCCCGTGTCTCACTCCGAACACCTCGTGGCGCTGTCCCGAGCGCCGGGCCGCCGGCCACCGGTTCTGCCCCCTCACGAGCCATCGTCCTCCTCGGCTTCCCACAACCTCTAACTTGTTTTTTTTAGGGGCGAAGCTCCTTAGGGCCTAGCCTTGTCCGTCCGTTCGTCCGTCCGTCCGTGCTCACATCGATTGCCATCCCATCTGTCTTCTTAAAAAAAAAAAAAAAAAAAAAAATGTTTGCGCACTCGACAGGATTCGAACCTGTGCAGGGAGACCCCAATAGATTTCTATTCCATCGCCTTAACCACTCGGCCACGACTGCGGGACGAGTAGGGGGCTCTGAGATGTGGTAGTAACTCAAGAGCTGGGGATGTCATGAATGAAACGTTGCATGTAGCCGCTCAACGTCTATACAGGAGAGGGCGCTGCGGTCAAATGCGTATATAATTGCGTTAAACTTTGCATGCATGGCTCTGTATTTCACCGACCATAAAGCAGTAATAATGAAGTCGTAACGCAACCCGGAACTCAGCACTACCTATGAGCAATAAAAAAAAATCAGCACCATCAGCACTACCTATGAAGAATTAAATCAGTATCATCAGCACCACCAGAGCTTCGCCCCAATCAACATCATTTTCCACGTGGAGATGCGGTCATTTTTTTTTAAAGCGCCGTTCACACACTTGCAGCCGAGTAGGACCGAGAGAGACAAGACCAGGCTTTGAGCCTCCTACGATAACGTAGGACCTAATGCGGTGCTGCGGAGCCGGTCCTACGCCGTCGCAAGATGCATAAAAACCGGTCTACTCTCTCTGGGTCCTAGTCGGTCGCAAGTGTGTGAACGGGCCTTAGGAAACCCGGGCCGTAGATGAATATGTTTGCGCTTCTTGCTTTGCGATTTTTTTTTCGGGTGGTGTTGTCATCTGCGAATGCCGCCATATTTATGGCTGCGGTGCTTTCATTAGATGCTGTCGCCACTCTCGGCGTTTCTCACGCTGGAAGTGACTCTTGGCGACATGCGCAACCAAAAGCGTCGCTATGGTGCCAATACGCGATTGGTCAAACGCTCACCCTGATGTTTATAATTCCGTTAATCTTTTTTGTTTCTTTCATTCATCGACAGAAATCAGCTTGATGTCAGAATGTCAACTGTGAGACGATGGTGGCTTAAAAAAATCCAAGATTCCAAGCTTCCCGACGTTCTTTTTACACCCACCAGGGAACGTGATTCGTACGCAACTGACGATAAATAGCCAGGATCAGTCCTCGTGACGTCACGGTAAATCCTGACTGTGACGTCACTTAGAGAAACTTTAAAGCCGCGTTCACACCGCTCATACATCTTAAAAAAGGCAGACTGCAGATACTGTCTAAGGCATGCTCCTTCATCGTGCGATGATCCCGTTACATAGGGTTATCCGGAACGCAAGTCTTTCGTCTGCTTCTTGCGCGGCGGTTGCGGTGACGTCAGAAAGACGCCGAGCTCTGGCTGCCTCTGATTGGAAGAATAGTGGGTAGAGCCCAAGGCAGCTAGCTTTGAGGTCTACCCACTATCGGAGCCAATCAGAGCTCGGCATCGAGACGTCACCGCCACCCCATGCGCAAGAAGCGGACGAATTTGCGCTCCGCATGCGAAAACTGTCTGTGTACACCTTCGTAGCATACATGTGTGCGAGGAAAATATACGTTGGTCATGATTGTGGCGTGTCCACCCATAATTATGACATCATGCACGGAGCGAACGCCGTTCCCTTTGTATTGATGTACGAGAAGCGTCTACTGCGGCTTAAAGGAAAACTGAAGCGGTTCTGTATTTGAGTAAAAACACTTAAATTGTCTTCATTTCTGGCCTCCGGGATTACAGATATCGAGATTATTTTCTTTTTAAGTTTGGGTGCACCTAAAAAAAAAAAACTCTTTTAAAGTTTTCTTTGTCGCGGAGCGTGACGTCTTAAAAGGAGTTTTCGGAATCTCCGCTGTCGCGCATCTTCGGCGCCTAACAATGCTATGCACGCGCACTCTCGCTATTTTCGAGAAGCTCAGACAAAAAAGACGTCCCGACTGGTGTCAGTGCGGGGTAATATACCTGGCAAGCTTGCCATTGCTCGCGCTGCCCACACGAGCGACACGCGCTTGGCGGCCTAAAGATCCTTTTATGACGTAAAGACTGGTCGGAGGTTTTCCCTGTTTTCTCGCGTTTACTTACGTATTCGGGCGAAACGAACGTGGTATTCAGATTCACGGGATAAAAATATTCTAAATTCACCTCGAACTCGTTTTTTTAAAACTTTTTAGCTTTTTTTAAAAGTGTTTTCACTAAAAGGTCTCGACGCTCATAAGAGTTTTTGTATCCTGAACCGAGATCCGCGTATATCAAGATTTCGCGGAACTTAAAAGCCTTGGAAACATCCGTATTTAATCAAAGTTGCTCGGAAATCTACCAGACATCAAACGTTGCTCGAAGTGCCCGAACCCCGACCGAATTGATTTGAAATTCCAGGCCGGAGGCAAGGATGCTTTGGAGACGAATGTCCGGCATGCGCGCCGTGTCGCGTGTCGTATAAATAATGCGGGCGCTCTGTTGTCGTTGGCTATCGATTCCGCACATCGATCTCCTGGGGACCTTAGTTCCGGGGCACGGCGGTATACCAGCACTCCTAAGTTTAGGCGTGCCAAGATGGCGGCGTCCAACTTACCCCTGGGCTCACTGTGAGCTCATCGATTTCGATGGACGCTTCCTTTTTCTCACCCAGACTTGTGCACGTCAATAATAATAAGAAGGAATAACTACCCGAACAAAAGAATTTTATTATGGCCATATCAAGAACTGGGCAAATAAGGCCATACGTGGATACACCGGGTGTTTGAGCGAAGGCTTTAAAAATAAAAAAAAGGTATTTGAGAAAACAAAAAGAGATACCCTTTGCGGGACAAACTGCTATCCACGTAGGACGGTCAAGGATAAAAAAAAAACATACTAAGTTAGGTAAATATTTAACCAAAAATTTGCTAATTATCCTTCGAATTAATGAAAATAACCCTATGTTTCGAGTGAGAAACTTGCTAAGCAGAATTGACAACCGCTAGTTCAACTAATTTTGTAATTATACAAGTCAAAAACAGAATTTCACGGCGTTCTTAAAAAAAAAAAAAAGGCTAATTTGGACGCGTTTCTTGATTTCGGTGTGTTATCGGAGCGCATCCTTATGCCAGCGATCCTCCTCCCCGGTGGCCGAGTCGCGAAGCTACCGAAGTATGGCGCAAGTCCGTTGCGCCTCTGAACCAGCGGAGAGCAGGACTGCTATCGCAAAGATGAGCTCCGATAGGAAACCGCAACCTAGAAACACATCCAAAATGAGGGTTGCTTCGAACGCCGTTAAATGCTGCCCCTGTCTTATACAGGGTGTGCGGAAGTAAACAAAAACAAACACGACCGAGCTTCCGGGGGAGAATGTTGCTTCCGGTTGGCTATTGTTTGTTTTTGTTTTGTTTTTTGATGACTTGCAGTGCGTAACGAGTAGTTTAGAAGTCTCACCGCCGAGGACTAACTGCGGTTCCCCCTGAGATATACTTATACGGGATCGACATGGGCCTTCCTGATCCCTTTGGTGAAGAGAAAGATCACTTGTCCTTCAAAGAAACGACACCGAATCTACCGAGGGTATCGCGGACGCATCTTCGAATTCCCTGATTTATATACCTGAGAACTATACTTAAAACCTACAATTCCTTAAACGCGTTTCACTACTTTGTGAACGACAAGGCATCCACGATGGGCACCTACCTCCCCCAGGCGCCGACGATACGTGCCGAGCTTTCCCGCGGTGGTCGCCGAACCGGGTCTTTGTTTTAGCAGACAATCTTTAGAAATATTTTATTACGCTTCCTTCGGCGCGATGCAAGACTTTGTAATGCACAATTATTCCATGTTTGGACTCGCTTGCTTTGTTATTCAATGTTTCTTTACTAGAGCACCACGCACCCTGCTTTCGTACGTGCCGTAATAGCCCCATCCTTGTAGGTAGATGGTCGGCCGATGCGCCGCGGCGCGGGCGCCACATTCTCGCGTTTGTCGCGTTGCGCCACCTGTCGATAGCACATCGAAGTAGGCTAGTACCGTCTGCCAATGCCGTCGTCCTGCGATCATCCAAGATCACCGGCGTCGGTAGCGTCCCTCGTCTCGAGGTTATCGAAATAACTTAACTATACCTGTTTTCACCTCAAGAACCGAAGTAAAACAAGTCCGGCTCCTCGCGGAACGTTACTAATTTCCCCCTTTATGTGGATAATGAAGACAGATGTAGGTGAATTTTAGATTAGATATATGTTATCTTATCAAGACGTACACGTTCCAAACGCCAAAAGCATCGCTTTTTCCTCCGACAACCGAATCTCGTAAGAACTATTTCGCGCCGCGCAGGAATAATGCGCAAAACGTACTTTTTTCTTGAGGTGAAAACAGGTATAGTGGCATTTTATTCGTGCCGGTGCGTGCACGAGACTGGGGAATTTACGGAGCGTAGTTCTCGCGCAATTGAGCGCTATACTTCGTCTCACCTTAGTATGGACAATTGTTAGCCGCGCATGCTAGAAGCGCGAGCAAAATGCTTTGGATGAAGCTTCGGCGGCTGCACGAGCGTTCGTGCAGCGAGTCTTCCAGTCAATGCAGTCAAGGCTAGCCGCTCGCGCTTGCACAGCCTTCGCAGTTAGTCCATGCTAAGGTGAGACGAAGTATACACCTTTTCTACGTGGGCGCCGCGATCTTCAATTCTGGCACTTCCGGTATGCGTGAAAACGTCGCTTTCTTCTCCCCTCGACAGTAGAATGTGTTAAAGACGTTCTTGTTATGACCCTTCTATACTTTTTTACTTGTTCGGGGTTGTAATCTCTTGCTTTTTTTGTCGGGACGCATACCGGATATGGGGACGACGTGGCTGGGTGCGAGGCTAAACGAAAAAAGTGTATAGAGAACGAAGAGCCGTCGCACACCCATTCAAGCACTAGGTAAACACAGGAGAACCGGAATAATGCCTCTCCCCATGTCATGGCGGCGGGAAGTGGCTCTAAAATCAGTCGATGTAACGGTTTTCGATGGTGCTTAGGAAGATTCTTTTTGAAACCATATGTTTATTATCCCCAACTAGAAAGTGAATTAGTAAGTTTTATTTGTATAGACAATTAGCACTTTCTTTGCAGTCGTTGATGTCTGCCGTGGCTGGTAATTTTCTCCCGCGAAAAGTTGGTTTCTTTTCTTAAACACCCTATTTTAGAGACCTTTGAAAACTCTCGCTGAAACACGTTGTATATGTATAATACTGCTTTTATCACCTTACTTGCCCAAATCTTGACATGGTAATATATGGCATGTTCGTACGGGTAAATACCATTACTCGTTACTCGCTCAAAAAAAAGCATCAAATATACGTACTCGGCTGAGGTTCAAAAGGAATGCACAGAGCTTAAAAAGAACGCGTTGCTTTGTCGTTACTTTGAATGGGTTGTTTTTTTCTAGAAATAGTCGACTTCCAGTGTTTACACGAAAACGTGCTGAGTTCACACACTATGAAATATGTTAATCTAACAGTTAGAATAACGAACTGGTGATTAGTGTGGCGATGATTGTAAATATTTCTTATGCATGTGTGTAAAAACGTAGACGTGACAACAACAACAACAACAAAATGGTAGGTACTCACTTTGATATACTTTGCGGTTCGCTGGCGCAATGATCTCTTTATGATTTAGCGCAGTAAGATTCTTAATTCAAACGTTCTTCATTAGTTAAACACCTAACTGGGTAACGTGTGTTGCACGCGTTGCCCTCCATAAGTATCTTAATACCGTTATTTAATAAAATGTAAGGAACGCACGTTACCTTTCACTTCTGTCGCAGAGTAACGAAGTTGTTACTTTTGTTACAAAAGGAACTAGATACACGTAACGCGTTACAGTGTGTGCCCCAACCACACGGGCACCGCTTTTGTTAGCTTGCCTACCCCACCACTGCTATTATTACAGGGACTATAGGACAACTAAATGCGCTATTCGTCAGAGTAACTCCTTACAAAAAAAGTTTATATCTGGTCAAATCTGAAGATTTCAGATATGGCACATATCAAACATTTGCCACATATAACCTGATACGGTATATCTGCCAGATATAGCCTCATAATGCCAGATATAGCCTGTTATCCCTGCAGGTTTGGAAATCCCAGATCTGGCTAAGTATGAAAATTCAAGATCTGGCCAGGCATATCAAAAGGACACAAGCCTGAGATCAGCACTTTATATCTTTTTATTGTCTATAATTCTCCCAAGTGCCCCGGCCCGCACTCAAGGAATCATTGTAACGGTGATCTTCTCTAGCGATCGGCGATTTCGGCCAATTCCACGGTTGCAAAGTTTCGAGTATAATTAGTGGTCACCCCGAACAAGCGTCCCATAGAGCTCAAGGACCTGTCATATCACTTTTGAAATTTATCGTCCGTGGCAGCTTTTATGATATGTGCATGCTATCCACCTTTCAGCCTGGCTGAGCCGCAGAAATCTCTTACAATATTATCATTCTCGTGATTGTTGTTTTAGCAGGAATGACTTAAAAGCCGAGAAATCACAACAACCAAAAAAGGGATATAGCTCGGATTCAGCGGAGCCCTTTATAGCCATTTCGCGTTTCTAACTTAATATTAATGTCTTCGAAGCTGTACGAGAATGATAATAATGTAATAGATATGTCTGCAGCTCATCCAGGTTGAAGCATGCGCAGTACTGACATTGGCAAGAAATTTTAAAAGTGATAGGACAGGTACTTAGGTTCTATGCGACACTTGTTCAGGGTGACTCCTAATTACACTCAAAACTGTGTAACCATAGAATTGGTCGAAATTTCTGATCACTAGGCAGCTGAAGGAACACCGTACCCGTGATTCCTCGAGTACGGGTTGAGGCGCTTGGGGGATTCAGCAAATCGTCTATTCGGACGTAATGTTAACACTTCGAAGTAATTACGCTACATTGAAATCCTCATGAAAATTAGCACAAATAATCCCTAACTTAAGCTTGCCAAAGCTGAAGTTCGGGATTATTCGTGTGTTCTAATATTTAGCTCGTGAACAATGAGTCATCCAGTTTGCTAACAAAGCACTTTTTTACTTGTTTTTTAAACTTTTTTTATATCTTAAAAACCGGCGGCCAGATCAAGCTGTATATACGCCAGATAACGAAGTATATACCTCAAATATGGCTGTATATAGGCCAGATAAGTCTGTATATACGCCAGACTAGGCTGTACATATTCCAGATAAGGCTTTATATTCGCCAGATAAGGCTGTATATACGCCAGACTAGGCTGTATATATTCCAGATAAGGCTTTATATTCGCCAGATAAGTCTGTATAAGCCAGACTACGCTGTATATATTCCAGATAAGGCTTTATATTCGCCATATAAGGCTGTATATACGCCAGATAAGGCTTTATATACGCCAGATAAGACTGTATATACTCCAGATAACGCTGTATATAGACCATATATAATCAAATAATGTTTCATATGGCCAGATATGCCCTAGATATAAGATTTCCGTACGCGACTGCACTTCAGCCTACATACTGTTTAGAATAATTTTATTATATTTCAGGTGTGAAAGACGTGTTTCCTGATTATCATTTTATAAACCTTCATTGGCTTTTTCCTTCACTCTGTTTATCTCTAAGCTCCCAGTGCGTGCTCATTGGACCAGTCGTGCATCCATTTTTGGTCACGTGATCACAATCCCGCCCATACACTGACGCGAATGGCGAAGTCAGGTGGTGTAAAAGGGAGGCGGTTCATTCGTCCCGCAGGCGTGTAACTCCCACCGCACTGTCAGCTTAGGGGCGAAGGGAATATAGCAGACGTGGGGACTGCATGCCTGCAGCCTCCACGTCTACGTAATACCGAGCTCTTGAAAGCCTGATTTCATGTGCGCGAAATCAATTAGGTAGCCTGGCCGCGCAATGCTTGCACAAAATATGTGACAGAGGTGCGAGCGTTTCGTCGTGTCTTTCTCCTATGTCCACGAAACGAAGTGACATTCAAAGTGAAAAGTTGTCTCACGCCTGCCGCCGTCGTTCGAGCCACAGATTCCCCGCATGAAACGCCACGCTGTGTCAAACGGAGTGACGTTTGGGAAATATTTCCGCTAGCATTAGCAAGTGTGAGGGTATTAGAGAGCGTTCCTTGCACAACCCCCGCCAGCGCGCTGTAAGCGCGTCTGCCTGTTGCTGCAATCATTGCGAAATGCCCACGCCGTGACACTTGACAAGAGCCCGCGCAACTTCGGTGTCCCGACGCAGTTTTTGTATATTGGGGGAGGAGGCCTTTCGTAAAGATTCAAACGTATAAAGTCAGAACAAAAATACTGAAATGAGAATATGCCTACTTCGTATCCCTGAGCTGTCAGACGGCAGAAAAGAGCGTCTAGGTTTTGGTTCTATTTGTATGCTTTCAAACGTTGCAGAAGATGGAGGCTCCAACGTGTAGCGGCCTGACAACCACGTTCAGTGTATGAAACGTGAAAAAAGAAATAAAATAAAAACGAAAATAGTTAGTCAAATTTATTTATTTAAATTATAGCATTTTTTTTAATCAGATTTATTTAGTTTAACACAATTACAATCTAAAAAATCTGGAGCGTCTGCTCTCCCAGAGAGCACTCGGGTGAGCCAAATGGCCGCAATCTACGGATTACGCTCCAAGAATGACGCAATTAATACTGTGACTAAGCCTAAAAAATGCGTAGCGATATTAAGCATAGTACAGACTGTTTTTTTAAGGTTTTAACACATTATCAGCCAATTCATTCGTTTGACCGACCTCCCTGAATTCCCGCCATTGTCTCGCCCCAGTACATCGTAAAAGAGCAGAAGCTCCAGATTTCTTAGAGTGATAGTCTTAGACTAATCTTTATTAGTCACTAGATGTATTTTTTTAACACAGTTGATTAACTTGCTAATGCGAACAACCACTGTGAAATTTGTTTGAAGAGTAAGTTACTGTTAATATATAACATGCCGTAGAATACATTTCACTTGGGCACTTCTTATTTCCGTGCTTTTTCTACAAAAGAGCTCCTTAATATTTGCCGCATTTATTCGAGTAATAGCCGCGTTGTTTATGAAAAAAAAAAACTGAGGTTTTGCTTTTCCGCGGAGCACGCGGACTGCCAATCACCGCGATCGACAGCACGATTCCAGCGGTTTACAGGACAGAGATAACGTCTTCGCGCGAAAATACCATCTGTGAAGGTTGCATTTGTATGGAGACTCGTGTTCTCGAGCTAGTTATTCGCTATGTTATTTATACGCAGCGCGATAATTGGCTGTATATGTGCTTTGCGGGAAAGTAGACTCAAGGGACTTGTTCAAAAATTGTGTGGCTATTACTCGAGTAAATACGGTGTTCGTTAGTGAGTCCACTTTACTTGCTACAACACGTCAAAAAATCAAAGCATGTCGTAAATGTTAGCTAATCCCACGCGGAAACCGCGTGGATGCAACTTCCGTCCATTTTTTTTCTCCTCCGCAAAGCTTCCAAGTTCCAGCTACCTTCGTTTTCGTTCCGCTCCCTGCACACGGTGGTGTGGTGTCCATAGCTCCTATGGCTAGAGTCACTGACTAGGTAGAACGGTAGGGAGGAGCTTCCGTTGTCCCGCTTCCAGCACGAGCTTCCTTACCTTCAATAACACCTTCAGCGATTCCCGCACCGGGAGAGCCAAAACACGGCGGAAGTTTATGGAGTGCATGCTGGAGGTAGCTCGCGTTCAAAAAACAAGCCCTGATGTTTTCGTTCTCCCAGTGACTATGCGGGCAGAAAATGAGGGAGAGAAGGAGACCAGAGCGCGGGGGGACGTAAGAACACCGAACTCACGGGAACAGTGGCACTGTTCCCATGAGCTTAACTACCGGGGATCTTAACCCGTCGCTGACTGACTAGGTTGTTTTTGTCGAATGCATCGGTTGTTGTCAGGAGTCCCGCGCCGTCAAACAACACTCTGGTAAAGCCGAGCACTCGCGGCTCCGATCGAAAAGCCCCGCGAGTGGTACGACCAAAACGTACGATTGATGCGAGTGGTTCCAGGGTGGCGACGTTTCAACGACGCCCCGTCGGCCCCCCACCAACACGACGACGACTCGAGGAACAACGACGAGCTTTATAGAAAAAAACAATAACATTGACGCGAGTCTCACCCCCGAAAACACGGGGGAACAGAGCGTTGCACCACCGCCATCAATTCCGAGACACTGGGGCATTCTCGTTTTGCTTTTATTGTTCGTCCTTGTTTTGCCGCCGCGTTCCCGCGGGGCTGAATGATTGGCGCCAGCGTTCCCGGCGACACCGCCGCGGCAGAGCAATAAGACGGTGGGTCCGCTTCTTTGTGTCGGAGTGACTATACCACCGACGGCGAGGCGCACAGACCGCGAAGCAGGTCGGAGTCGGCATTCTCACAAATACTCGGGTGACATAAATTCCCAATAACAGCCTCGTTCCCCTGTCGGTCTCCCGAGAAGTAGATGCCTTTGGGGCGGCTGATTCATGATGGCGCCTTTTACTCGTGGATTCTTGTTTTTCTCGACGTCTCTCGTTCGGTCTTTGCCGCGACAGCGGCGTATCACAGTCTGTCCGCCGCCGGGCGTTGTCTCGAGCTATTGTCGTTATGGGGGGGGGGGGGGGGGGTCGCGAAGTCCCTTCATTCGTCATCGCGTGTCTCGGGGTACTACACACTGGCGATTGCCATAGATTGGATGCGGCCGCATAAGAATATTTTCCCATTCCCCGAGTTGTTATAACTCGGCTTCACATTGCGACGGACCTCAGAGGAGCCTAGGAGCCATCGGAGCCAATCAAATGCCGCGTGGGTGTCACGTGACCTGACCTTCGAGAGGGTTGCAGCGACCAATGAGCATATATCCATAGTGGAGGCTGCCTGTATCTACCAATGGGAGGGGGTAAATAAAGCCTGACTGTAGCTCTCTTCGTATAAAGCCAACCATGCACTTTGCATACGTGTAGCACGGTGTTACACTTACTCGGGTATCCCTTTGGAGCGGACGCACGAACGCACTTACCGCGCACACCGGCGTCTGCCATGCCTTCTTGAAGGCGCGCCGCTATCTTGCTATGGGCAAGAAGTTCTTGCCCATAGCAAGATAGCGGCGCGCCTTCATTCATTTGTATGCGGTTGCGAGGACATCTTGCTGCGGGAAAGCCGGCTTCGCTCGAAGAGCGCGCAACCGCAACTTTAGCATAGCGGAGGGAAACAGAGAGAGAGGAGGAGGCGAAAGGGTGGGGTGACGTCAAGTCTCTGATCTCTGATTGGAAGGACAGTGGCTAGACGCAAAGTCCTGCTGTGTTTCTCTACAAACTCTGTCTCTCCAATTGGAGCAAGCAAGAGCATCGCTGCTCCTTCGACACCACCTAGGGATATTCAAAGCCTGCTCACTAGAACCTTGACGTCACCACAGTACGATCGAGCGAAGACATAGATTGGACGCGAGTGCTCCGCCGGCGTTCGGCTGGGGCATCGTGTCCAATAAGCGAGTCGAAAGACGCTCGGCATCGAGCTCGGGACAAACTCCCTGAGCTGGCGCCATCGAACTGTGACGACATTCCACGGAGGAAGAGAAGGTCGTTTGCGGGCCTCGGTTGTTCTAAGTGGTGTTGGCTTCTCGCGCGTACAGTCTGGCGTTTCAACGCCAGAGCCAGCGCGGGGAGCAGACAACGCTGTTGCTCGCTTTGTTTGAGGGAAGACAGTGGATTAAAGGCATAATGACAAAACAACGCAAAAGGCACAGGACACAAAGTAGAAGAAGGACACGGGACATACGCTGACTAACAACCAAAGGTTTACTATAACTTCCATGCAAAGGCAGCTAGCCTTTGCATCTACCCCCTAATTCTTCCAGTCAGAGCTCAGCACTCTGACGTGTGGCTCGTAGCGTCCACAGTGGTCCATCGCGCGGTGAAACGAACGGCGACACGAGTATACTCACTGCTTTCTGAGTGTCCCGTCTTGGCCCGTGGATCGTCCAATCGATGCCTGAAACCGGACGCCCTCCCACGCGTATGGTCGTCGAACGCTCCGGAAAGTCGATTAGTTCGCCCCGGCTTGCTTCGGCAAGGTTCGTATGTCCCCATGCAAAATCGACCGCACGATTCGATTATCCTGCCCAGTATTTCGGGGGTCAAACGAACCGACGTCTCGCGGTGTTTTTTTCTCGGAAAGGTGTCTTCGATTGAGTGAAATGTGTATCGGTTAAACATTTTGTATTGCCTTTCTGTTCGGGTCTATCAGATGACCTAGATGATGATGATAGGATTAGTGTTTAATGGCGCAATGACAACGGAGGCCACAATGCGCCAATTCAAGGTGGTTTAGAATGCATTAAACAAAACGGTTTGATATAGCTGAATAAAAAATTACAATCTGGCGTAAGTAGTCAGTTTTCCTCAAGCAGTCGAAAGCACGGCGAAGAGACACGGGCAATCACTAAGTAAAAACATTGGATGAATGGGAAGATGACCTATAATAAGTTCAGGGAAGCTAGACCGGCTCTATTGATGGCGAAATGGGCGATGTCATAAAATGTACAACATTGTAAGTCCTTTCCCATAATGGGCGCAGAGCTTTACTTTTCCGCCACGAAGAAGGTGCAAGTGCGTCAAGCGTGTGTGGCCAATCCTCAATTGGCCACACACGCGGAATGAGACAGCCAATCTATCAACTTTCTCATTCCCTGGAATTTCAAGCATGACTCCGTAACCAACACATTTTTATGCTATGTCCGAGTTAAAGGGCTTCATTTAACTTATCTCGTACATGTAGGGCAAGAAGATTCTATGTATGGAGCAGTGGGGAAACGACCAGTTACACGCTTTGAGAATCCACAAAGAGAGTAGCTTTCCTTATATCGCTGTTTAGTATGTGATCAACAGCTATTAAAATGCCATAGAGGTCTGCGGTGAAGATGCCTTCTACACAGTTAAGTTGAAGAGGTTTCATAAAGGAACCAAGATATACTGCAAAGCCAACAAAAGTCTAAGATTTCGACCCATCGGTATAAACTTCAGTATAATCTCTTGATGTCTCCTGGAATGAAAGTAACTCCTGCTGGAAGAACTTGTGGGCAGGCAACCCGCCTACTGTATTTTGTGAGTGTCAAGTCGCAAACGATTGGGACTTTGCCCCAAAAAGCAATTCTGTCCTTGTAATCTAGCACGGCAACAGTCATGAAGTGGGACAGGAAGGGAAACGTTGAAACTTTGAATGCGATAGTTGAGTGGCCGTACAATGCTCGGCTGGTTTTCAAAACTTCGAGATAAACGACGGGTTTGAATGTCACTGTAATCTGGGTGTTGTGGATTAGAATAGACCTTGTAAGCATAACAAAGACTCAGGTACTGTCTGTGTTTCTCAAGCGACATCTGATGCGTATCGACATATAGGCTTAACACAGGTGGTGTGCGAAATGCACCGGAGGCGATTCGGAGCCCTAAGTGGTGAACTGGGTCTCGCATCTTCAAAGTAGGGGATCGCGCTGAATAATACACGACTGCACCGCAGTCAAGGCGAGACCGTACTAGGGAGTTGTATAATCGTAAGAGGCATCGCCTGTCCGATCCCCATGAAATGTGAGACAACACCTTAAGAAGATTTGAAGAACATAAGCATTTGGGTGTTTCAACTTCTTCAAATGTGGTACAAAAGTAACGCCAAGAAATTAGAGTTCCTGTTGAAAAGGTATGTCTACGTTATTGAAATAGAAAGTGGGATCCAAAGATAGTCCCCGGTGAAAGGAAAAGGGAGCAGAAACAGTTTTTTCGGGAGAAAACTTGAAACCGTTTTCATCCGCCCATTTGCTTGTCCTGTTGATACTGAGTTGTAGTTGGCGTTCACGACTTGGAGAGGTTACATGAAAGAAAGAGATCCGCACGTCATCTACACAAAGAGAGTAAGATATCGATGGTGATACCACCTTTGCAAGACTGTTGATTTTTACAGAAAAAAAGAGTAACGCTTGAGGGACCCCATTTTCTTGGGAAATATTCATCTGACAGTGTGCCACCTAAGCAAACCTGAAAGGTTCATTCACTTAGAAACTTTTGACTGCATTGAAGCAATCGGCCACGCACACCACAGTTGTACAGATCCCGAAGGATTCCGAACCTCCATGCGGTGTCATATTCTTTCTGCAAATCAAACAATACCGAAACAATGCTGCCGGTGTAAAAATGCCTCACGAATAAGGGTTTCTATATGAACCAAATGATCTGTGGTTGATCGTCCCTCTCGAAATCTACACTGGTTAATATCGAAAAGGTTATGAGCATAAAAAAATATATATATAAGAAAACGGAAGGCACCGATTGATGAGCTTTTCATATGTATTTCCCTGGACACTAGTCATTGCGATGGGGCAGTAGATTGTGGGGATGGAGGGATCTTCGCCATGTTTCAAGAGAGGTATAACATGAGCTCATTTCCAGCAATGAGGGAAGGCAGCTTATTTTCATAAGGAATTAAAAATCGTCAGAAAATGGCGAAGTGATTAAAGGGACAGGTGCCTAAGCATTTCGTGATGAATTTCGTCTGAGCCCGGTGCAGCCTGCTTTTTTGTAGCAAGTGCCACTTCGAGTTGACATTTAGTGAATGGTTTGTTGTATGAAACAGTGACGGACCCTAACATGGGGACTGGGGGCAGAAAGAGAGACAGGACTTCCTTCCCGAGAGGGGAGCCTCCTCGTCGGATATGAGCCTACTCCAGAGATGGCAGTAATCACATTACTGTAATGAAATTACAGTGATTAAATACCTTTCGGAGTAATGAGTAATGTAAAGAATTACTTCTATAAGCTAGTAATTCGGTAATGTAGGGAATTACTTTCAGGGAGTAATTTCGAGAAAATTACTCATTACTTTCGAAATTACGTTTGTCCTAAATTATAAAGTTCTTTTGCAAGTTTTAAAACAGAACAAGGAAAATTATTTCGCATGTGAAATGTTGTGAAAGAGCATCAGAGGAAATAAACAACGGCCACCTGAGCGCAAACCCTCGTACGAAGAGCTGGACAGACGCACAAAGGAGGGCTGGAAAGGCGAGGGAGAAAAGCTTACGTATAGACATCGCCAGAAGGCAACGGCTTACGAACTCCAGGCACAACAGATTCACGGCGTCGCGTCATCACGACGATACAATACTTCGTTAATTCCTAAACTGACAGTGTGGTGAAAGCTGCAAGCTAACCAGAACCAATCAAACACCTTCCTTTCATCTCCTGACCCGTCGCTTTCTCTGCGGACTGCGCGTAGGTATGAACGAGAGCGTAGTTACGTAGCGAACGATAGACGTGTGACTGCTCCAACAAACACGTAGCTTCCACCGTTCATTCCTAAGCTCACAGTGCGTCAGCTTAGGGATGAACGGCTCATAGGCTACAAGGCGACGGGCACATCACCAGTGAGTTAAACATAATTTAAAACCTGAGAGGACTGGACGAACAGATCCCCAGCCTTGTACTTTCGCCAAGCAAGGTCAAATCGTAAGCTTCGACCATTGTGGATAACAAACGACCGGAATACATAGTTAATTCCAAATGCCTTGTCAAAGCCCCAGAACGTTACGTGCGTCCTCCAACAAAGTAGGTGCCGCTCACGGTATGCCTCGCTGCCTTCCCTTGGAAAGTTTATGCGGGGTTAAGCCTACAAGCTGATATCGCCCCCCGTATGTTGGGAAAGTACACAATTTAGGAAGCTCGCGCCCTTTCTCAACTGGCGACGCTTCTGCTTAGCAATTATCCAGGCTCTTTGTGTGACAATGCTCAAAAACGTGGGCTCTTTGGTTATTTGAAAAAAAATGCTCCTTGAAAGGAATGATCGGGAATGGGTCAACTATACTCGGCGACAATATTTCGTGGCAATGCAGTGGAGGGTACAGGCACGCGTTCCCTTTCCCATTTTGAACGCTGAATAAAGCTGTTCGCGGGCTCTCCTCCTATCCACTGCATTGCCAAATAGAATCAGATAGCGTCCGAGGCGGAAGGGACACGTTTCACGTGACGACTCCTTGCAAGACCGAGCTCCCATTGCAACTTCTAAATCAGGAAGACGGAAACATATCACCTTTTTAGTAGGAACCTTCTCCGTTGAATCAACAGAGAAACCGCTGAGTCGACTGTATTTCTAAGTCACAATTAAAGAAGCTATTCATCATGTTTTATACTTAATGTCGTGTGCGCCAGCAAAACCGCTGTTCAGTATAGTTCACTTTGAGGCGCGTAAAGGCCCTTTCACACAGTTGCGTTCGGAGCGACCACTGCTTACGAACGAATGCAACCGGTTGGAACGACGAGTTACCATAGCAACGAAGCGCCAAACGGTCGTTTCGTTCGTGTTCGTTCGCAACGCAAGGAGTTGAGCCGGGCTGAACTTTTTCGTTACGTTCGGGAACGACGGGAGCGACAGACCAATCACAGGTCGAGGAGAGCTCGGTCGCGCGCGTTGCATGCTGGTCGTGCCGGGCTCCTTCAATATGACAACATGGCGTCGGTGGTGTACGTCGACGTGGACGGCGTGGTGGAAGCTCATCGTTCCGCGTAAAAGCGCTATCCTTGACTGTGAATTTTCGTCGTGTGTCGTTATGATAACCCAGCACGTACTAGAAGGGAAGATCCACCTACTCGTGCGGCGATTTCGTGGCGGCACACTCAAGGCAGCAGAAACGCCCGTGCCGTCGTGTTTGTTTACTTCGACTACAGTGGTGCTTTCTTTGCATTTGTGTCCTCAGAACATCGCCCGGATTTCTTTTATGGCGCATTCCATGCGTGTGCTCAAGTTCAAGGTATTACTGGTGTGTACCGTATAAAGGATGCGAATTTTCACGCGTCTTCATCACCCGAGAAGGGTGATTAGTGTTAGCAATCCTGAACGCTCGCAATGTCTCGCTCGCAACGTCTATCGGATCACGAAATTATATTTCTACGTTGATAGTTCGCTGCTAAGATTATATCGTCTTTTATAATCATAGAAAAGGCGTGTGGCGAGATTTGTACTGTTGGCAAAGTTGTGTATTAAAGTCGTGATCGTGCAAGACGGCGTACTGCATCTTTTTTTCTTTTTTTAATGCACTACCCTGCAAGCGTTTCCTGAAAAATAAAAAATAAAGTTTGTGGTCATAGGAGGTGGTCTATCTATTTTCTGTTACGCAAGTGAGTGGTAGCGCGACCCCAACAGCGGCGGAGAGGCGGTCGCCGTGCTGCCGACGCACTGCGTTTGTTGCATTGGTCACAGGAGCGTACGCGAGGCGCAGAGCGGTCGTTCCGGTCACAACGGACCCAGTCGTGGATAACGGGTTCGTATCAGATGTTTGAACCAGCCTTTACACAGCTATTGTAGGCGCACAGCAGATCTTCGTGACTGTACGACGTAGCCGAAACCTCTGGCTGCTCCGGTGAGGTGGACCTCGCGTCGGGCAGGAAACCGTCCGCCATGTTTGTAAGCGTAGCTGGGTTGCTTACTATTGGCTTGGAGCAAGAGCTGAAGCTCGTTTCTCATTGGCTGTTTATTCGTTTGGTTGCATGCGGTTCCATGTGTGTGTACACGTCGCGTACAGTTGCCGTTGAAGTCGCAGCGGTTGCATTCGTTCGTAAGCATAGTGGTCGCTCTGAACGCAACTGTGTGAACGGGCCTTAAGGCTGTTGCGGTGTAAATGGGAAGATCTGAGGTTTGGTACATATAGACCAACTCGGCTCTTTGACGTCACATTACTGCGTTGGCGCTGCTGTCGGCACTGCGCATGCGCAGCG
The DNA here is from genome assembly GCA_013358835.2 of Ixodes persulcatus. NCBI lineage: Eukaryota > Metazoa > Arthropoda > Arachnida > Ixodida > Ixodidae > Ixodes > Ixodes persulcatus. The sequence continues at coordinate 254,603 of JABSTQ010011256.1, forward strand.
CCTCTCTTCTTCCGGATCTGGTTCCTGCACACGCGCTGTGTGAGCAAACGAGGGCTTGTTTTGTAAACACTGTGTTGGTGTATATGGTAAATAAAATGAGCGCGAATTACTGCCTCAAAGTATTTAAAAGTAATGTCAAAGTAATTTGAAAGTAATTTCATTACTTTTCGAAAGTAATTGTAATGTAATGTCTTTACCTTTAGTCTGCAGTAATTTGTAATGTAATCTAATTACATTTTTGCAGTTTTAAGAAAAGTAATTAGTAATGTAATTTAATTACTTTTTGAAAGTAATTTTGCTATGTCTGGCCTACTCTCGTCCATGGACTCTTCAGGCGTCGCCGACGGCCGACCCTTGGGGGTCGACTGCCCTGACGGCTCACCAGTTCTCTTCGGAGCAGAGGCGCGGGGTGGCTGGCCCCAACCTTGATTGAAAGATGCAGGGGAGCTATTCCCTGCTCTCGAGTGCGTAGGTGATATGCACGGCCAGTGAAGGCATCGACGAGAATCCAGACGTGTCCGGACACTATGCGGGTCTCGTCAAAGTCCCCTACTAAACCCACGGGAGCAGCGCCACTGGAACTCCTTCCATGGGTTTAGGAGGGGACTTCGACGAGACCCGCAGGTTGTCCGGAGTGGCACCGCACCCATGGGTTTAATAGGGGACTTCGACGAGACCCGCAGATCGTCCTGAGGCGTTTGGGTACCCTTTGATGCCGCCACTGGCCACGCAGGTCCCCTGCGCTTGACCTTGGCATGTCCACCCTTCGATAAGACTGAAAAGCGCTTCCTTTTTTCAACGTACGATATTATTTGTTTGTCTTTCAGCGTCATTGTTTCTTTTTCTTGTTTCCAGAGAGGGCAAGAACGCGAGTATGAAGGGTGCCTACCTTCGCAGTGTGCACATTTAGGCTCATTGTCACAGATGTCGCCTACATGTTTTTTACTTGAACACTTAGCACATGGTTCGGGCCCCCGACAGCTCCGCGACCCATGGCCGAACCGTTGGCGCTTGAAGCACCATTGAGGGTTCGGCACCTAGGGTAGGACTCTGCCCTGGAGGTAGCTTTCTTTTACAGTCGGAGGGAAAGGGGTGGTGTCAAAGGTTGGAATAATGCGCTTCGTCTTGCGTTTTGTGCCATCATGACGAGTAGTGATTCGTCGTTTAGCGACAACTCCTTGGCTAGAGAGGCCCTCCACCAGCTCTGCGTCAGATGTGTCTAGCAGGTCAACTCGAAAATAACTCCTTGAATGGTGTTCAGCTTGCGGTGAGGGGTAACACTGACTTTATAGTCTGACACAGAGTAAAGCAATTACTCTGCCGCAATTACTCTGACGCTATCACTCTGCCAGTGCTGCTATATTCGAGATCCTGGAGGTCAAAGGAAGACGATTTAAATGCGTTTCCTCAAATACGAAACCCCTTGGTTGCCCTTTAAATTAGCAATCACAGATTCAGTCCAAGTAATTGTATGCCAATAACGTTTTCGTGTGATATTTTTTTCAAAATTTTATTTGGCCATGTTTTGATCTCCGTAAAGAAAAAAACTGTACTATTTTTCCTTCGAAATTTGAAAACAGTATTGTAAAATAAACAACGTTTTAGTAAGTCAATCGGTGTGTCTAAATACCCAAATCGGGTATTTAGATGTCCTGATTTGTCCTCGTGCGTTTAAGTCAAGGGTGTGACATTAAAAATGGTATAAACCGTTGATATTAGCTCTTTATATCTTTACACAAAGAAAACAGTCTGTATTAGAGTCGCTCGAACAGAAACGTCTTTAGACAAACGGTTTATATAAAAATAGTGTGTTGCGGCCTTCCACAAAAAGAAAAAAAAAAGGAGTTAATAAACTTTTGCACAATACTCGAACGGGAGCGCTAGGAGCTGTACCAAGTATGACTCACAGGAGCTTCCGGTACCGGGCGCCTGTTGGCGCTTGCAGCTGGCTCTCGAAAGTCGGAGCATAGCTCCTCCCTCCATAATTCAATTTCCACCTGAAGTGGACCACAACACCCCAAGCGATAGCGTAGCGGGCGTATGACGTCCCGATTTTACACATTGGAAAGTTTCATAGAACTTCCTAATGAGAGAGTTCCCTAAAAGTCCCCATTAGGGAACTCCACAGGGAACTGCACATATGAGAGTCTTATGCGGTAGCGCATGCGCAGTTCGTATACCGGAGGGCCAATCGTACCGTATCGGATGTGCAAAAACGGTTTCCTAAAACTCCCTATTATCCAATAAGTAGCGCAACGGGCGCGATAATACTTTTTTTTCCTCGAGGCTCCGCACGTATACTCTCAGAAGAAGCAGAACGCACGAAAAAATTCTCATTAAAGCATGCTTAATTTTCGCGCATTTTGCTCCCGAATAATTGTAAACTCGCCTCAATTGTTGCGATAAACACGGGGACGGTGGGGACCATATATATCAGTGCGTCGTATATGTCCAATGCGTCTGATCGTGAAAATGCTTAATTTTCTTCTCGATAACGCAAAACCCCGGCGATTGTATCGTCATCAAAGAGCTTGGTAAGCGCGCTTTTTGGAGTGGTCCATGTGTGTGGATACTTCGCTTCGTCGCAGATAAAAGCGCGAGCGGAGCTACGCACTGACGGATCCAATCGAGTTAAGCTCCTGAAAACGAAACGCCTTCGTCGTCTTTCTGTGCGCGTGATAGACCAATCAATCCCAGGGAGTGCGCCATTGCCTTGCGGTTACGTTCAGTGCGTGCGATGCAACAAAGTATAGACCATTACAAAATTTGCCCTCTGCACTCTGCCATTTCATTCAAAATACTATCGGTCTTTCGCGGGACCAAGATAGAAATGCACGTTACACGATGCGAGGAAGCACGCGTACGAATGCACACATCAATGGAAGCGTTCTGATGCATTTCAATTAGAAAGAAAAAATGACAAGTTCAGCTACTGCCGACCGAAATATCTGCTACGGGGGGAAGCAAATTCTTGTCGACTTTTAGCGGCGACAACGTACGCTAGAAATTTGTATCACTCCCGTGTTGTTTGCAGAAAAACAGAAGAAAAAAATGAGTAAGTTACTAAAGCTATTTCTAGAAAACTTTTGTTCATCTACATATCTGCCACGGGTTGTACGCGACACTTTTTTTTTTTCATTTATATGCTGTTCCGTAATGTTTGCAAGAACATGGTTATTAACTATGCTGCGGAAAAGGAGTACAATCATTTTTGTTTCCTTCGTGTATTTTGGAGGGGTGGATTCGCTCTATTATAAAGATGTGATACCGAGCCTAGCCTTCTTTAACCAGAATAAATAAAAAGGTGACGCACGACGTTACACTTGCTCGAAACTTGTAGTCTTCGTCTACTGGGTCGTGTGAGGCGTTGCGAGCATGCGCAGTAGCTCTCTCCTGAGGAATGTGAGACGCCGTGCATGTGTCCACAGCACAGGTGAGTTAGCGTTTTTGAAAAAAAAGTGTATAACGACCGTTGAGATTGTTTGGACGATCGCTTCTCCTCTTCATTTCGTTTGTTTTCTGTCGGCGTCCGCCTCGAGTTAGTTCTCAAAACTATGTTCGCGGCGTTTTTTTTTTTTTTTTCTTTTGTAGGACGACGTGAAAATGCCGCGGCCGTCACCGTTAAATTTTCACGCTGCATGAGATTTTTCGCTGGCTTTCGCCTTACCGGACGTCGTCTGCTCCTTCAGCAGCTCGTTTTCCCGCTTAATAAATGAAGGCTATATACCTACTCTAATGCAGCATTAACGTAATGCAGGATTCATTCGTCCGTGAAACGTGACGTTTTTTTGTTAAGCAATGGGGTCGTTAACAGTCGCATAATAAACAGGCTTTCAGAGTGGCTCTATGTTACTTCCGCTGACAGCTTGAGAAGCGCAGGGTGGTGCTTAATATCCGCACGCTTTTTGATTCGTTCTTGGGTGCTGTTATGGGCTCTCAATTACTCCGAAGTGTCACTTACTGGGAAGTGTCACTTACTACGAAGTGTCACTCTCTACGAAGGGATAATAAGATGCTCGAAACTCGTCGCGCCCTACGTTTCTTAAGATGTCAGAGGTTATATTCGCTCAAAGACTAAGAAACAAAGACTAAGAGACTAAGTCTTATTGAAGAATGTTTTTTTTAACAGAACACCCCCCCCCCCTTTTCTTTCTCCTCTTTCTACCCGATACCAATAATTTGTCCGTCTGTCCGTCCGTGCATTTCCCGCTACATTTAGCGAGGAAATTGACGTCACGTGACCTATGCGCCAATTCAGCTTTTCCGCTAAATCTGGAAAGAAAAAAGTGAAAGCCGTTTACAACTCCCTGTAACGCCGAATTGGAGCGCAGCTCTTGAGGAGGAGGAGGGAAGGGTGCCCAGGGGAGGGTATACCCCTCCTCCTCCTCCTCCCCTCATTCTTCAATCTCCTCCGGGGGGGAGGGGAGAGGGGGTCACGTGACCTTGGGGGGGGTCACGTGACCTGGGGGGTCACGTGACCTGAGGGGTCACATGACCCCCCTCCCCCCTCCCCCCCGAGGTAACGTGACCCCGGGGGGGGGGGGGGGGCTCGCGCGGTACATTATGGGACATTTCCCATAATGCACCTCGGGGGGGGTCACGTGATCTCGGGGGGGGGGGCTCGCGCGGTGCATTATGGGACATTTCCCATAATGCACCGCGCGGTTACGCCGACGGCGACGGCGACGCCGCTCAAGCCGGCAACGGGCGCCTAAGAGCTGCGCTCTAAAACATGATTCGACATCATAAGACTTTCAGACCAATTTAGTTTCCCGTTTAATGTGGTGGCAAATATGGCGTCGCGTGACTTTTGTGCCCGGTCAGTTTCTCCCCGTCAAATTTAGAGCAGCATTTAATAAATAATGCAGGTTCTTCATTCCCCGAGGCGACTGTTTATTGGCGTCATCTGAAGATGTTTACACGTTCGCTCCTCAAACACTGCATTTCGTGCATCGTCGAACTTTGAAGGTCGCTGTCAATTTTGATCTTCACGCTTCTTGCTTCGCGTTTTTTTTAGATGCGGAGCATCTCTTGCTCGGGTCTATGTCCCGCAGCGTCGGCGTCGTAGTCCGCACTCACACTACGCATGCGCAACTCTCCTCCTTCCCTCTCTCCAACAGCTGCGCGTTACTCTCTCCGCTCTCTCTCTCTACCAGCTGCGTGCACTTCGCGTGCGTTCGCTTCTACTCACACCGCGCGCGCATGCGCAACTCTCCTCCTCTTGTCTCCTCTCCTTCAAGTGTGAATATAAGCAGCGGTAGCGCGCTGCGCGCGTTCAGTTCAGCGCTGTGGACTCCACTTCACTCCGTTCTTCCGATGAAGTGTGACTACCAAAAGCAATACGCAGACACACATCCTTTTATGCTCATTGGCGACTTTAATGTCAACGTCATGAAGAGCCATTGGATAGTTGAGTACATGTCATCACACCACTCGCTGCAACACGTATCATACGACGACCGCAAACAACAGCCAACTACCATTCACGGCACATGCATTGATCACGTCTTCACCAATTTCAAGATCCACCCACTGCACCAAGAGGGGTAATAACACCGTTAATAACGATCCGCGATGCTCCGCACCACCCCATGGTTTCCCTCGGGAAGATGGTGTATTTTCCTTTGGGACTCTTATGGACTAATGACGCAACGCCATTGGCTGCCAAGCATTGGTTTGACGTTTGGGGCACGTCACGCCCGGCGTTTCTTAAAGAAAAGCTAAAGAGGTACTTGAATTTGAACAAACGGTAAAAGTTGTAATGTAGACACCTTACAAATTATGTGTCGTATTTTTTTTTTGATCTTATTAGTAGGAGCGGCGTAATAGTCAATTAAAATTTCGACGTTGGCCCGCCCGTTGCGCGCGCGCTGACATTAGGAAAGTGCGAGAGCGGAGAGAAAAACTAGCAAAAGTGACGTCATCAGCGGTGTCAGATGACCCTTGCTCGCCACTACGCTGGCTTGAGGATGACGTCAATGGCGTCACGTCGCTCTAGACAGATAACGGGCGGCAGAGAGGTTCACCGCATGTCTTGCTGTAATCGCTGCGCCTATTTTTCGAAATAAATGCGGTTTACTTTTACTTCTGCCCAAGATAAGGGCGACAACTAAATTTTCTGCCCAAGAAGCTATAGAAGTTCCACTTCTAACTCAGATTTCTTGAAAACTGCTTCTATCGACTTCACTTTAATCTCTCGGTGGTTATCAACGCGCGTTCTTCCCGTCACGGAGTTCATACATATAATAAACTTCTGGAGGAAAAGTCCCGTCCCTTTCACACGCATTTCGACCGCCTCGGAGCGGCGGGATATATAGGGGCTGACATCGGTTGTTCTAGGGGTCCCAGATCGTTGGCGAGGCTTTTATAAACACAAAGAAGCAGCAAAATATCACTTGCAATGTCGGTACCGTCGTCTTTTGGCTTTATTTCGCGAAAAAAATAAGGGCGTCGGGTGTTGTATAAAAGAAAACGAAAGTCGACAAGCAATTGCACAACTTCAGCGCGTCGCGGCAAAACGGACACGCCTAACGTGGCGTCTGCTTTCTTTTGTTTTTCGTTACTTTCTGTCACTGACTTTCTTTTTTTTTCTCTCTCTCCCTCTCTCGGAAAAACCGATGTCAGCGCTTATGATTTGCCCTTCTACACTCCCGTTTTTACGCCTTGCTTCACGCACCTTTTTCATGCGAGTATCGCCGAGGTAGAGCGCATTCCGGTTCTCTCGTATACGACGTTCGATGTCACGCACGTGGTTTTTTTTTCCCACGCGACGATGTCAAAAGTTGGGGGATGAAAGCATAAAAATATGCGACAAAGAGTAAACAGAGAGAAGTAAAATGAGTGTACGAACGATCCACTTTTGGTCTTGCATGAGCTCACGAGCATAACACGCTTGCAAGTACGGCCTCCGGACGCCACCATCTTGCTCGCTTGGGGTGCGCTTGGGTGCAGCCATGGTCTGATTACGACGCAGGGCGTCATAGTCGGATTATGGCCGCGCCCAAGCTTACCCCAATCAAGCAAGATGGCGGTGCCTGGAGGCTGTACTTGCAAACGAGTATACACAACCCACTAAAAAAAAAAAATAAATAAACATGTTCATACACATTTGCAAGTCCGGTCTCAGGGCGCCGCCATCTTGCTCAGGGGGGTGCGCTCTTGGGCGCGGCCATAATCCGTTTACGACGCCTTAGCAAGGCTTGGTAACCGGATTATGACGCGTCCAAGCGCACCCCTGCGAGCAAGATGGCCACGCCCTGAAGCCGGACTTGCAAACGTGTATAGACCCTTTTTTTGGCAAGCGCCACCAGGTGGCGCTCCAGGCTTTGACGTCCAGGAGAACTTTCGGTTTATAAAAAGAATGAGTGCGAGATCCGTTAAAATGTTTCGAGTATTCCTATAATATAAACCAACTTGCCTCCACCAAGATGTAATAATGTACAACCGAAGTTCCTCAATAAATCTGCAACTTTATTGTCGGTGTAGCATTTATGCTTTCTAGCACCGGTGACATAAGCAACGCTCGACAGGCTTGCAAAGACGGTGCGACCGGAAATCGCTTGGGGCGCAAGCCGCAGTTCATGTTTGTAAACAGCAAATGGGTCTATAGGGGCATCGAGGGTTCCAAAATCTGTCTTTGGCGCATCAGAATGCAAGAGGGGCAAGCCATCAAAAAGGCAACATTGAGCACACGCTGCAAACGCGCCAGGACAAAGCGGCCAGGCGGGCGTCGTCACTGGTTGAGGTCGGGGCGAAAGAAAAGCGCGTGGGCGCATCTGGAGGATAAACAATGCGGAGCGTAAGTTCGTCTGGTTCTTTTGCAGGGATTGTGGTGACATCAGAACACCGAGCTCTGATTGGTTCTGAAGGAAGGATAGTGGGTAGACCTCAAGGCAGCTTGCTTCGAGGTCTACCCACTATCCTTCCAATCGGAGCCAATCAGAGCTCGGCTCTTTCAGACGTCATCGCAACTTTTGCGCAAGAAGCAGATGACTTGCTCACCGCATAGCGCGCGGTGCGCAAAGAGCAGACGACCTTGTAAACCGTATGGGGGTAGAAACTGAGGGAGAGGATGAGACGAGAGGGCGCGGGGATGTCGAAGACAAGGGCAGCTAGCCTTGTGTCTACCCACTAATCATTATAAGACCTTTCCAGAGCTTATCACCCCGGGGCATATCACCGCGGCGTCTCGTATTTTGTAGAAGAGAGGTACTGCCCATGCTCAGGACGCGTTCCACAGTCCAGTCAAAAAAGATGGCAGCGCGCATACGGTGATTATTGGAAAGTTTTATAACCAGAGGTCGGTGTTCTGACGCCACCCGCACGCACCCGCCTCCTCCTCTCCCCCGATTTCTACCCGTACACTTGCCTTGCACGGCCGCTCGATCTGAAACCTAGTGCGACCTGCCACATGCGCCGCAAACGGCGAGACGCGCCTAGTACCCCGGGCCGCCACCACGGCGCTACCGGTCTTACCTCTCCATGACAGCTAAATAATGTCAGCTGCCGGGGTGGTTGCGCTCCCAGCGGTCTATCACCGGCGCTGGTTGGTTTGTTTCGCGGTGTATAATCTCTTTACTTATAACATATGCTTTCGAGGGATTTCTCTTTTCTTCTGTGTTTCGATAACATCCGGAGCTTCTTTCTTGTTTTCGGGAGTATTAAACGTCAGTTGTCAGTTAGCGCTCTTTCCCGTCTCCCTCGTACTTCCTTCCTCGTCGTTTTGCGCTTTAATATATCAACATTATCTCTCCGCCGCTGCTCAGCAGCGCGCGTGCCCGGAATTGCCCAGAGCGTACACGACTACTAGCGCTAACGCGGCCAGTAGTGTGAACAGATCAATCTCGCCTTCGCTTATGCACGGCGGCGCGAAGTTGCGGGCCGTGCCTTGTTTTTGATCGATCGGCCGTGATACTTGTTTAATCACAATGTAGAAAAGCTAAAGCTAAAAAAAAATAGCACGGAGGGAGCAGAAGAAGCACGCAAGCAGGACGAACGGGCGTTAGAACTGGCACAGGAAGGGTCCGGTTTAAGAAATAAATTGAAGCAACGTCGAGAACACAAGGTAAAAGGCGTCGAAACGCGGTTTCTACATTATGCCAAGTATATCAAGTAACCCAACTCTCGACGTCACTTCACTTTATTTTTTTTTTTTTACATCAGGCACTTTCTGCGTCAGTCCCAACGTTCACGGAGTTCGTTCTGTTTGCGTGTATCTTCTGTTCCGTCAGTGTTTTTGCGCTGTTTCTACATTATTATCAACACATACCAAGTAGGCCAACTGTTTGTCAGTTGACAACGTGGTTGTCAAACTTTTACCTCGAATTTTAAAGTATAAAATATAGAGCAAAACGAAATTCTAACCTTCAAAAGGGCCCTGCAAGGACGTTTTTACTAGTTTTTAGTTTGCACCGAGCCTGAGCGCACTGAACGTAGTAACCTAATGAAACTTTTCTTTTCTCGAATTTCGCTTTATTTTAAAAGTTATAGGCAAATTATAATTACGAAAACAAGCAAAAAATGACCTCCTTCGTGACGTCCTTGGTTGCTTGAGTGGCCGTGAACTAGAGGAGGGATAGTGAGCTCAGCGAGCGGTCACGGCTGCCGCACTCCGTGTCGACGGCTCGAGAGGGCGCCACTAAAGCATGTTCTAGATAGGCTGTATGAAGCGGGCAGCCAGGGCGGCTCGCATTGCATTTGCTGCGCGATTAAACAACACTAATGCGGTATGACACTTCATTAGCCACAAACGACAGCAAACACGGGGTAAAGATCAGTTCAGAACGGGAGCCACTTCGCGCTGCCATACCGCCAAACGGCCAAACCACAAGCTAAACCTGCTCGCCGAAGGCCTTCGGAACGCTCGTAACCGGTCGGATCCTCCAGTCCATACGACCGCAGAGCCGCCGCGTACATCTGGGACCTTTCTACGCTTGCCGTTCGTTGGTGCCTGATCCTACTACACCTTTCTAGTATGCTCCTCCTTTTCCACCGCTTGGTGGCGGGTATGTCGACGGGTCATTTCTTGTTTCCGTACTTTCTAAACTGCATTTGTTTCCTTTCTGATCTAAAATAGGGAACAAAAACTACTTTTATAAATAATTGAAACGGTTCGCGCCACTTATATTTTGTATTTCGACTAAAAAGAAGCTTTTAGCGGCTCAAACCAGTAGTAAGTCCAGGACCAAAGACGTCACATATCGCGCGCTTTCGGTACCGCGGGTCGCCCCTGTAGGTGCAAGAGGTTTCCGCGTCGTCCGGTTAAAATATGGCGCACTGATATTTAGTTTCTCTCTCCGTGCCCGCTGCCTTGCCCGAGCCCCAAGAGACGTGGAAACCGCAAAAAAGGTAGACGCTTAAAGGGGCACTGACACATCAAAATCATTTTTTTTTTTATTATCCAGAACGATTGAAAACGATGCCGGGACATTACCCTCAAAATTCGAAACTTGATAATTCAGTATTTGTGAATTAAAAAAAAAAACAATTTCCAAATGCCGAATTTGAAGTTCCCGCGCGGTCCGCGCCAGTACAGTGAGACAAATTTTGCGGTCTCCTGCGACTCGACTTTTTTTCAGACCTCCGCCGTTGCCACGGCAACCCCAAGCGAGAAGGAGGTTATATCACGCCGGCGCGGGGAAGAACCGGTTTCTTTCCCGGCTCGCCGTGTTGCTCGCCGACGAACGCCGCCAAGTTTTCCGAGGGAGGGTACAAATCTAGAAAGCAACATCACACCGAACTCTGATTTCTGGTATTTCAAAAAGAGGGGCCGTAGTGCGTTCGCAATTGCGTTAAAAAACATGTTTTACAATTGCCGTTATTAAATGTTATAAAAATGTCACCTACAAAGCTTCTAAATTTCCTGATTTTTGACGTCACCGATCAAAAGAAGCGAGGAGGTGAGCGCGGGAAATTTAAACGCCAAAAATAAAAAGGCGCACGCGCGCGCGGGGAAATTTTTTTTCGCGATGCGGTTTTTTTTGCGTGTCTGTGACTACAACTTGCATCGTTTTAGACAATAAAAAAAAATACGACCTTTGGGTTGTCAGTGCCCCTTTAAGTATGACTGCAGGGCCCCTTTAAGATTGTTTTCGAAGTGTGCAATAAGATATTTCGGCATTGACTTAGGCTTTACGTCTTACTGAAAAGTTTTGATTGTAACGTGTTGTGATGTTAATTGCAACATTTCGAAAAAATGTACCTTGCAAATGTTTCAACATGGGTACTGTAGGGTGTTAGTTTCTATCTAGCAATGCCCACTAGCGTACTGAACTAAAGCCAGCAGTGAAACTATATATAAAAAAATTATCATAGACATATTACTTCACGAATTGGAGGTATATTTGATGATCGCATCGGACTGCTAAATGTCGCACGAACTACGGCGACCAAAATAAAGTACGTTATTTCAGCGTCACTATAACTTCAAACCCAATTTTGTCTCAACTGACAACCTATTTCTCCGTTTACCCTTTATTAAAGAGAGTGGCAATGCACGGCCTTCACGTCCAACGTTTCCAACTCTAGAAAACAAAGCAAAAGAAAATCTAGAAAATGATTACAAAGCGCATCACCGCTATCGACAAAGTCTCCATCAGCCCTATCACCAAAGCCAACACCTGAGGAACTAAAATTAAAAAAAAAAAATTAAAAAAAGAAATAAACGAGGAAAAAAAATGTAGGGAAAATATCATTTCTCGCCGACAGAAAATGAGTTTGGAAGCGACATCGACTCCCTCCTCCCGGATTCTTATCTTCCGCGCGTCTGTCTTAGGAAAAAGGTCGTCTTCGCTTCCGTTCCTATTCGGAAGTTACTTTTCTCCTTTCGCGCACTGTCTAAGCTGTCTCGGGTTTTCTTTTCTTTTTTTTTTTTTTTGCCTCATCAGGCGTTGAGCCCGTGACTCGAAGCCAAGACGAAGATTCGAGAGCCTGGAATTAAGGGAGGAAGCGACACGGACCGTGGAAAGCATTTGCAATGTAATGGCGGACGCCTCCTGTGTCGATTGGTTAAGAGTGCGCATGCGTGTTGTGTTGTCTAGTGGCAAGGAGGAAAGCGGGTGCAGATTGCAGACGACCAACACTTTGGCCACCACCTCGCAGCTCGCATTGCAAACGCGGCTCGCAAAACCACGTGACACCGAGCTAGCATTTGGGGGGAAAAAAAAAAACTCTCTAATCTAGGCACATTACTGAAGGCTACTCACCGAGGTGCCATCTTTGAGGGACTTTGCGGAGGACAGCTATCGTTTCATTTCACGACCGATAGTGAAAGATTGCGCACGACGGCACAACGCGTAATGGACGATATCCAGATTCCTTTTTTTTTTTTTCTCTTCACCGGAAGTATTATTATTTCGCCGTCCCTCCTTGTCCGTCGCAGAAGGTTATTCTCATCGTTTTATCTTTGCTTAGATTTGAACGAGTTTGTTATTAATTTTGTGGTGTTTGCTTGTCCGACTGTGGGGAAGTCGGTCGCGCTCTATGGAATCGAGAAGTTCCGAGTTTGATCACCGCGGTCCCTGGCTTGCGTATGAACTGGCATAGAATCGGTGTCCGGTTTCTGTGACAATTGCGGCGTCACGCGTGCTACGCATACCAGCGTTCTTTTAGACTCCTGGCTCTATTTCCCCCCTGCGGCGTTGAACCAGTGTCTCAAACTTCGAGTCCTTCGAACTACAGAATATCAGCCCGTATTTGCGTACGTAATTTAACTTTTTGAAAATAACACTTTTTTTTCACTTTGGCTTAGCATGCTATAGATTCAAGGAATGTATAGTGGGCTATGATACATCCTTTGAACTTAGATAAAAGGCGCATTATGCAAATACTTACAAATGATCGTATATTTGAATTATCGAATTATGTATATGTAAGAGCTGCCCGTGAAGCTTGTTCTTTGTAAACTTGCTGCTCGTAAAACAATATCAGTAGGATGCTGCTAAGATCGCCAACATCCTATTTGGCGTGCGCTCATTGACTGCTGGTGAACCACGCTGAGGGTGTTAGCCCTGGTGCAAGCCGATTCATACCCTTTCAGGGTGCAAAACGTTTTAGTGTGTGGAAATGCCGGCAAGAATCAGCAGCTTGTTTCAGCGCACATGTCGCTAAAATAATAAAAAATAACCTACTTACTCACTCTTCGAAACTATTTTAAAAATCATTCGCGAAAGTGAGTGATGCGGAAGTCTGCGGAAAAAAAATGACCGCTGTCGATCAAAATAGTTGATGCTGGAAGCTTGGAAACGACCACTGCCAGACACGAAAAAGTATTTAAAAATCCGGTTTTAGCAAAGTAAACAATCACAAAGCCGACAAAAAGGCAAAGAAAGAGGTTTGAAACATAATTATTATGCCGATCGGTGTAACGGCAGGGCCATCAGGTACATGTCTTTACTGCGATAGCAGTCGGTGGGACACTTCACGGGTTTCGAGCTGTCTACCGCGCTCCACATCAACGCGGGCCGTTCTCAGCACTCCGCCAAAAGATTCCCCAGGGACGTCACGCCGCTCGACACGACTTTGTCGTCACACCGAGCATCACGTCACCGTACAATGTCTCATCACGCCATGACGAGACATTGTCATGTCAAGTTACGTTGCACGGTGACGCCAGCCGACTTAATTACGTCAGGTGAGACCATGAGTCACGTGATGTCATGACGTCACATGACATTCAGACTTCACGTGACAAACGTCGTCATGGGACACCATGACGGCGCGTAGAAACATAAACATGAGACTGCTAATACTGGAAACAATAAAAGCGAAGCATTTTCGCTAATTATGCCAGAAAGGTTGTCGGGCGATGAAACCAATAAAGCTATAGCTGGGTCTTAAGCCGGCGAAACCACGGGCGTGATAAGAGGTGGAGGTACACGCTTGAAAGTTGAGTGCGCGATTTTGAAAGTGTTCTTCAGTGACCACAGGACGGTGTTAGTTGGTGTCCAATAACATTGCACAAGACGTTTGGGAAGCCACACCAAAACAGGTAACGGTTCATGCGTACACACGCAGTTTCGTCGTTCCCTGGATTGCAAACTTGGGCACGCGATTTTGGAAGTGTTCCTCAATTAGCACGAAACAGTCCTAGTTTTTTGCCAAATAAAACTGTCAAACGAGTTCACGAAATGCTCACTACTTAATACACCCTTATTGGTTCCAAAATATGGAATTTTCGTCCGGTGTGGTACTCGGTTTATTACGAAACGCCCGTGCGGACTCAGTGGTGCGCGCTCGCACCTTTACCGTTCATTCAGTCCATCTGCTCCGAAATGACATCTTAGCGGCTCCGACGTTCACACCTTAGATATCACAGCATGTCACCTTACGTGTAGCGTATGTGTTTACCAACGTTTTAAAGAATGGCAGCTCCGCCGAGCACCACGCTACGCGAAATGCCTGGGGTACAGTTGGTGCTAATTCTTTTTATACTCGAAATGGGAATTGCATAAATGGCGGAACCGTTCTCTACGCTGGCGTACATCTTAAGAATAGTAGCGATTTTATTTTCCTCGCTCAGGCCTCAGTGCTTCATCACTGAACGAAGAGCATTTAAACAAAATAACAAGCGGAAAAATTATTTTCTTGCAGATTTGTATAAAAATTATTATCGCTGTTGAATGTCGTTCCGCAGTACTTTTCAGGCCCTCCAACTACACTTTGTGGGAGCCCATTGCCAGCGACACCACGCCGCGCAGAAGCGAAAGTAAACAAGCAAGATGTCGAAGTGTTCCCTGTGTTCGCCGCGCAGCCAGCGGAGCGTAACATGAATTTTCTTCGACTTTCGAAGGACAAGTTTTTGGAAATGGGTTTCTGGCAGTGTTGGTGGTATCGCCTTACAAGTAACGGCGTTACCGGGAATGCATTTTGTTTTTCGTATTTAGGGGAAACCGCAAAATGATAGGGTAAATATGCTCAGCTTGTGCATGGACATAATGTTTCTTGTAACATGGCGCTCATGCATACCTCTAACGACGAAACAGTAAGACGCGTTAATTCATAATTGAAAAATTAACGCAAAAGCAGCCCGCGTTACATTTTGTCGGTGACGGTAACGGAAGCACTTTCCTTTTATTTATGTAACGTGGGTCGGTAACGCGTTCCTTCAATTTGTAAGTAACAAATAACGTATTTCGGTACTTTTTTTTTTTGGTAGCGCTTACAACGCTGGTTTCTGGTAACAAAAACCTGCTTCCTGACGCTCGCTGTTGCCCCGATGTGACAAGATCGCCGGAAGCACGTCATGCTTCCGTCCCGTTGACGGACAACGTTCTTCCATTGTTCTTTGAATGCGAAATCGCCTTTAGAGTTATCGTGACGCTTCCAAATCAGCTCTTAATTCGCTGCCACTCGCTTGTGCAGAGGCCACCAAGCTGGCCTTTGCTTTATAAGATATGCTATGAAAAGCCGCGAAAAACTGGGTGATTTTCGAGGCTTTGCTGATGGTTTATTTATTTAACCGGTGAAAGCTACACGCGGTTTGTTTATGTGAGGTATATGGCGAGGGTGACAATGTAGGAACTATTCGTCATATCAAATCTAATAATTTACTGAATTTTTGTTAGGGAACTTTTCAGTCGATGAAAATGAACACAGTGTTTCAAATAGGTACCTGCTGAGCGTTACCAAACCCTCTCAATCAGCAAATTTGAGAAATATTTGGGGCGTGCAAGAATCAGGATGGTGCGCTAAGCTACAACTCGTACAGCACGCGGAAAGCTGGCAGTGCGAGAAACGCGGATGCTAACACCACCGCGCGCTGATCATCCGCGTTTTCATGCCGCCAGCGTTAACGGCCGATGATCAGCCAGAAAAGGCGAAACATTCCTCAATTCCTCCTTTCCACTTAAAAAGGAGGAAGGCCCTTCTCCCAGCTTTTCGCGGGGAGTAACTCAGAGACCCGCTCCCGTGGGGGAGAGGAGGAGAGACGAACGCGAGAGGGAATGGCGAGAAGGAAACTGGGAACCGGTTGTCTGCCCGGCAGAAGACGATTCTCTAGGCCTGCTGCACGAGCAATATCTTTAGCGCACCACCCACGCGCTCTAAACCTTTCTAAAATTGACAGATTTAGTGGTTTTCACCGAAGCTCAGGAAGTTTGTGATGGGCGCCGAGTGTTTGTTTTTAATAATTAAAGTTGAAAATTAGCCCCCTATATTATGGCCCCCTGGCCGTACAAAGAGCATTAATGTAATTCTCATGACTTTTATTTTAATGAAATCTGTGAAGCCTAAACGGAAAACACCCTGCATATGGCGAATCTCTATACATAACAAACGCGACATCATATCTTTTCAAACACACAGATGTAAATATTTTTCTACTCTGAGGACAGAGTGTCGGCGGAAGGGAGTACTCTTATGGCGTCTCTCCGTGTTCATCGGCCGACCGTACATGCGAGATAAATAGAGGAAGTTCTTTTGACAGCTTCCCTGCGCCCCATTTATTCTGCACGCGGTTGCGAACCGGAAGTGTCCGAATCTCGCGGGTACTTCCGGTTCGAGGGTCCCCGATTTCAAGACCAAAACTTCCGGTTGGCTGTGACCGCGGATGTTTCTGTTCAAGACCAAGACATCCGCTCTTGAACCGGAAGTTTGTGATATCACGCAGCCACCTGATGTGAAAGATAAAGCCTTTTCTGATATTTTCGAAGCAAATAAAGATTAAAAACAAATAGTGTAGTAACATAATGCCGCCATAGTATCACTTTCAATGCCAAAAGAAAAGGTGAAACCGGGAGGCGCTCTTTCACGGTCTCCAGGACAAAAATGAAAAAAAGGAGCATTGTGAGCAAAGTGGTCAGATGTCACCACTATAAGTGCCATGAGCAAAGTACACATGAAGGCCCCCTGTATGCTACTAAAATGTTCGATATAAATCAGTGTTGTACGGAACGGCGTTCCAAGGAACGGCGTTCCTGGAACGCGTTCCTTTTAGGAGGAACGAAGGAACGCCGCCGTTCCATTTTGCATCGCTGGAACTGGAACGGGAACGCGTTACATTTTTACTGGAACGGAAAGAGTAACGGCGTTCCTTTTTTTCGTCCAGTGGAGTAATTTTTATTTTATTTCGAGCAGGGAAATTTTGAAAGTACAAAACAAAATCTTTACGAAGTGCAGGATCTCGTTACCTTTTTGGCTGCTAATGTTAGGGATTATTTTGTGTGGTCCTCGCTTGCTAACAGTTTCGGGTGCAGGAGAGCTGGTGGACATTGATTCTTTTTTGAGTGCCCCAAAACTGCGGTACAAAAAGCAAGGCTTTTAGTCGTAGGAAAAGACAAAGAAAGAGGGTTGTTTCAAACTCAGCCACTTTCTTTGGTTCCACGAATCCTCATACACCCAGAAATCTAAGGCCGACTACAGCCACTTGTGAACTTCCATAACGAAACCTACAGTTAAAACAAGATCACAGACTGCCAGACATCGAACGCACCCTTGTATCCCGAACATTGGTCACTTAAAAGTTACACAAAAAAATAACCTTTATTTCTTCTTTTTTCCCCCACCTTCAAAATGAACAAGAAAGCCAACCTTACAAAGAAGTATTTGTAGTTTTAAGACTGACCTTCCAAAAGCCCTACCCTCTCCTTAACTTGCTCGTCTTGCGGACAGCAACATCGAGATGCAACTGTTGTTAAGTTCGAACAAGGGACTTTGTTCAATTGAAAGGTGTGAGGTTGTTGTAAAACGCTCGTAAAATGTTGGGTAACAGTATATTCGGCTCGTCTGAATCGTCCACTACAAACATGAATATGGTTAAAAGCTGAGATTTTAACTTGAGCATATCAACAAATGAAACCCTGCTTCCGCTTGTTTTCTTCTCCTGTTGCCCTTCCATAACGACATACAAACTCGTATGTTGACTACTAATGGGATAGATAAAAACAATCAGCTTGATTTAACTAAATATAGTAATTAGCGAAATTCAAATGTAACGTATATGTAACGATACGTTCCATTTTTTAAACTGTAACGGGAACGAGTTCCTTTTTCACAGATGTAACTTGTAACGGGAACGCGTTCCAAAAATCAGAAGGAACGAGGAACGAGCTTCCGTTCCTTTTATTGAGGAACGTGTACAACACTGATATAAATTAACTTCACGGTTAAATAATTTCTAAAATTTTAATGCACTCGCGGGAGTTTTTTTTTTTTTTTAATTTTGACTTTGTGTTCGCAGAATATTGATTCCTGACGCCTTTGATTGACATAATGACGGCATCAAGCAAAGTTAATGAGTTTGTGAGATTTAGTTGATGCATGATTTCCAAACACCGCGTTATGCACCCAATTTGCAATATTTTGTTTCCACAAGCGTCTATTTAGTATGGTGTTTTAACAAATTCGAGGTATCTCAATTGTTACAATTGCTTCACAGAGAGTTTTTCGACTCCTCCCTGTCGTCCCTACGTTGTGTTATGGATTTTCGGCTTTTTTTTTTTTTCTTTCGCTCCACTCACAGTGGGAGAACCGTTGCCTGCAAATCTAACACAAATAGATATACGGTCAGCTTGATCGACGGTGGTGGACGACCGACAAAATACAGGGAACAAAAACGCTTTGGCTAAGCATAGAAGCAACGCAGACTTTATTTTTTATTTTTTTTTTCTGGATATTTTACGCATGACTACTGGGAACCAGACGCAATATACATTGTATTAGCTTGAACTGCGTTGCAAATATCCGCGTTCTTTTCTTTAATCAACCCCCTTTAAGATCTTGATTACAGTGAAAAAAAAAAAAAAGAAATAAGGATTCCAGAATACGATTATATCTGAAAATGCAATGAGCGCATGGACATGAGCACGTGTGTCACGTTTTTTTTTTTAAAAAAATAGGAAAAAAAATTAACAGAAAAAAAAAGAGAACAGAGATCTCAGCTGTTAGGCTGTGTGCGAGAGGTTTTTGCTTGACTAGGCGGTTCGACTTCGGTTCTATCCCGAAGCGATTCCACCGGCGGCTGTCATCGCCCCAGCGCCCGGCAAGCTCTTGTCTTGTTCCCGAACACTATCTCGAGTAAATTCATCGGGAACCGATCTAGCCGACAGCCAAGGTTCCCAGGGAAGTCCGCCGGCGATCACCTACTCCACCTCCACGGTGACGTGAGCCAGGAACTGTCTACCTAAAACTGTATTTAGAGTCTTAAATTAGTTTTTATTTTTTATTTGAACCTTCTCATCAACCTTCTGTCCTTTGTTTTGTAAATATATATTACTTTTATTGATTTCGCCTTTTTGTCCCACTTTTCCTAATTTCGCGCGCGATCTCGGTCGAACGTGAAAACGCGATTGACTCCTCTTCTGTCGCCATGTTCCGAAGAACCGTGATCTGCCGTCATCCTTTTTTCGAAGTGAACTGACAGACATTCTTTTTTTTTTTAAATGCGAGTTTCAAGTTTTTCAGTCCGCTCAAACTATAATAATAATACTAATAATAAAGTGTGTTGTCTGGTTGTTTAGAAAGGGGGAAGTTTAGGTAGCCCCGTTGGGCGTCTGGTGTCTCAGCTGTATATGTATTTACTCGGCGGACATGTTCCCAGGCAAGTTCCTACAAAAACGGTGATGTCTCATTTTCTGCGGTTTGAAATCCGCCATGTTCCAGACGAAAACAGCATGCAAAACTCAAGAGTTGGTCCGCGCACCACGGGAACGTGTTTAGGGACGAGTCCACGGACCTCTTGAACGCGGCGTGTCACCTGTGAAAACGTCATAAAATAAGTTCGCGGACCTGTCGTACTACGGTTGTCGAGATTTTAGACCCGCTAAATTGCCGTTTTTTTCTGGTCCAGCGAGGTCCGTGCCAGGTCCGCGGACACGCCTAACTCGAAAGGAACCAATCGCGCCAAACTGCTCGCGCAACAACTGGATACAAAAGTCGTATTGTTTTTCCCCTACAGTCCACTTTCAGCGTTTGTTTATATAGCTACCCTCCTAATTACACGAGCGCTGTCAACTGTCATTGAGCCAAGGACTGTTAACTCAATTGCGATCGGCCGTAGTTTCACGGCAGTGCAAACTGTCATTGAGCCGCTAGCGATCATTGAGTTGAACTAGTTGAACTGAGCAGGCCTATCTTAGTTAACTGGGGGGGGGGGGGGTTCGCTTCAAAAGAGCTAACGATGGCGGCGTCCGCCGCATTACCGCCGATGGCCAGCGCCAGCGAAGCAATTACTATTGCAGAAGATTGGGGGAGGTGTCTAGAAAGTATCGTAGCAGCAAATACTGTCGAAAGAGGTATAACTCGGGGCCAGAGCCATTGCTAAAACGATCACGGCACGTCGCGGAAGCCCACGCTCGACGATCGCGGCCATTGCGATGTCAGTGCCGATAAGACTTTCGTTATGTCTCTCCTAAACGGACACTGACAGGGTATTTACGCTCGCCGAGGTTTTTAGTTGTACGTGACCTATGAGAGCCCAACTACCCAGAACAAAATTTGCGGCTCGAAATTCGGTTTCGTTCCCCTCGAAAACCGCCGATCGAGAACGGGGCCGGTTTAAGTCGCGCCCACTCTCTTTTTTTTTTTTTTTTTTTTGGCCACGGGCCGTTTTCTAAGGTTTCGACGAGACCATCAAATTTAATCCAAATGATGGGTCATTGAAGGCCCACAGTGAATACTAAAAATAGAAAAAAATATGAAACTCATTTTTTGTGGCTTTCAAAAAGCTGCAAATACGTTGATTAAAAAAAAAAAACAACAACAAGGTTGCACAGACAACCGGAAGCATTCTGTGCGTTCACTGCATAATTCTCAACATGGCGTCGTTTCGCGTTTCGTGGGACTCGCGGGTGGCAGCGGACAACGGGCGTGGGACCTCTAGTTCACAACTGTTGTTCACGGTACCGGCGAATTCTGTCTTCCTTCGAAAGAGAAATTTTGGACCGATCAAAAGAACTGATATTCATCCCGTACGACACGCCCGACCAGCAAGCCGATTGCACGAAGACGTCGCCGGGCCGTCGTCTCTTCTCTTGGCTGAAGACATCACTCGCTCAAACGTCAAGCACGAAGTGCGTACATCGAGTTGAATACGCACGCGTGCGGTTTCTTTACTTTGTGCGAATGTGGCCAATGCGTGGTGCTGCCCGACTTCAAGCCGGGAGTGCATGTAACCCGCAGGCAATATGAAGATGAACGCCGGACCGTCAACTGCTCTGTGCTATCAGCGCCATGACGTGGCTGTCACGGCAGCCGCGTCATGCACTCTCAAGAAAAAGGGGTGTAAAAGGGTGTATCGTTACACTCTTTGTCCCATATAATACACCCCAAAACTTCAATTCGACGTACACCGCCCTACAGTCGAACAGACGGCCCCAAATTTTACGAGGGGCTTGATAGCCGTGTGGTACAACTTATTAAAATAACTAATGTACGTTTTACTGACTACAAAAAAAAAATGATCGGGGTTTTCTTGGCCCTACTGTAAAAACTCGGTGTTTTTTTTATGTGGTCTTTGATACGTACTTTAGCTATTTAAAAAGTTATATCGCACCGTTATAGAGCCCCTCGTAAAATTTGAGGCCGGCCGTTCGACTATAGGGCTCTGTACGTCGAAGTGAAGTTTTGGGGTGTATTATATGGCACAAAGGGTGTAACGATACATTCTTTTACACCCTTTTTTCTTGAGAGTGTGGCGCTGATAGGACGGACCGGTCGACGGTCCGGCGTTCACCTTCATATTGCCTGCGGGTGTATACTGGAGGGAAATCGGCAGCAAAACTTCCGACATACAGTCGCATGGATGCATTACTACGAACTCAGTTGAAAGAAGTCCGCTTCACACGCAGCGGGCACATGTTCGATCCCTAGTTTGGGCGTACCATTTTTTGAAAAACATTTTGTGATGTTAACATTTCTTTTTTTTTTACAATTATCACTGAAAAAAACAAAAAACAATTGATGTGGACGACACGTCGCTGAACTAAATTGTATGGGATTCCCTTTTTGACACCTCTGCCGCACAATGCCACTTTCAGATGTGAGGCAGCGCAGCTGTTCAGCATCTTGGCAGTATTCTTTTCGGAGCCGATCACGGGAATTCCCCACGGGCACTTACGACTAATTGCCAACACTTAAATGTACAAGAGCAACTCATGGTGAAGTACAGAACAGCGAGCGGAACAAACATAACTGCAAAGGAATCGCACGGCGAACGGATCCCGAACACATTTCACCTGCTGCACCTGGAAAAAAGAAAAAAAAAAAAATCGCACGGTCGTGTGTAGCCACGTGACTTCCGCCACTCACTCTCTCCTCTCCACATCTCCGTGCGGTGCGTGGGTTTCGGTTTCAGTTTCGAGCAGTTGCGTTTTTTGGCTTCATTAAAAAAATACGTGACTCTGTTACAAAATAGTATTCCGACACCATAATAGTAGCCTGGCAAAAAATAAAAAAAAAATGGGGGGGGGGGCGGGGGGGGGGGTGTCAGTGTCCCTTTAAACGTTCTGATCACCGTTTCTTTACTTTAACAATAAAAAATGCGCTAATTATATTATTTGTTAAACATTTATAATGAATAAAAAGTGTGCATATAAGTCATTTGAATATCTTAAAAAGAAAGTAATGTGACATCAGTTTTGATTTTGTCTCGGTTTCAACGTGGATCGAAAGTCGGGATTCTTAGGCCTATGTACCGTGTAATACGTGGTAATACCGGACAGATTAGTTGAGCTCGATGACATTTGGGAGATGCCAACAATCGTTGTCTCAATGATTTTCGAAACGGCCCGTGTAACAGTGGTGTTACTTGAGTGTGTTTTATATAACAGTTGACACTAGTTGACACTTTATTAGAACTGAATCTGTTTATATGGTATTTTTCTAATTACTGTCTTCGTCTATGCCGCATATGAATAAACTCTAAAAATCGACGATGTTTTACGCCCTTTTTTCTTACAAATTGCAGACATAGGTCCTAACATTTCAATACAGAAACCGACCTCGACTAAAAAACAATCATCAATTCAAAATGTATAAATACAGAATGGAAAAGTATTTATCTAAAAGCCCCAAGCGATAATACAATACGTATGCAAGAAATATAATAACCAGGTGTAAAAAAAGATGCCAATACCACAACGCGAAATCGTGTGGTAATTTATGGCTATCAAAAGTAGGAGTGAAACGCGGAATATATATTTTATGTCGGGAAGAAATGGTAAATGTGCTTGGATTTCTCTTCTTCTTCGCTTGATCAGATAATTATTTATCTCGCTATCGGGATATTTTTAAATTTAACTCAAATATAAATTATGCCGGTAAATGCATGCTGCGGAATATTTTTAATATGTTCAATAATAAAATTTTGTGAAATCGGGTTGACTTTATATATCGATAATTTGTTCCTAAACATGTTTATCGCTTGCTTAGCATTAGGACTTAAGTGGAATAGGATACGTGGCTATTTATTTTCAGATGGTCTACGTGATATTCAATTAGTTACACACTTCTATGTGACACCGAAGAAAACGGCTTTCCTTTAATTTTCAGATATGGTCTGCTATTATTCTTTTAAAATGACCAATCACATTATCATAAATTTCGGCTGCGAAGTTTGGGTAATTTTATTGACCGCGTTGTTGCGTTCAAACTTTGGGGAATCCTTGGGTAATTTACAGCCGGAGGCTGAGTATTTGTCTCCAATTTTCTTCCTATTTGGGAACTTCTCACGCAAGCCTGATGGTTCCACACTCAGGCCTGACGCCGCGCACCATGTGTGTGAAGAGTGTGAATGCATTCTGCTGTCATATCAGCCACAATAAATCTAAACTTTGTTTCGCAGGACAGCTGTAAGGCAAAAAAACAAACAAAAAAACATTAGTGAGTTATTTCCGTGTTTCTCAACTATCACGATTCTATTCCGGTAAGTTATTCCACCAAACCAGCATCTGAATGCTTTTCCGACTCGTCGTTAAAGGGGCCCCGCAGAGCGTTTTTGGTAATTTTTTAATGTGCATAACGTTCGCTCGAACTAGTGAGCGGTACTTTAGCAACACATTAAAAATAAAATACAGAAGACATTCGATGCTTTTTGAGCATAATAGGTAAAAAATTTCCGAAATTTTAGCATATCTTTTAGTGTTGATGATGTCCTTGGTTTGAGCTAATAGAGAACCGAGACGACAAGAGCGTGCAAAGAGCATGCGCGATCTTCCTAATTGTTAGAATTACCATTCGGTAATGAAGGTGTGAACGCCCCACCAATTTACGGCTGTTCTAAGCAAAGAATCACGCGCTTGAAAGGATTTGAAGGGGTCCCGTGCCCCTACTCAGCCAGTCCTTCCTATAGAATTTGATGCCGTCATTAACCGACGCTCTACAGGGTGAAACAAGGAGACGGCAGGCTCTTTAAATCAACCGGAAAATTTGGTTTCTTAACCTATCGCGCTACGACTTTGTGCAGCGTTGCCCACAGATGGTGCATTCTTTTGTAAAATTTGCAAAGAACGAACTTACCTGAGGAAAAAGTAAAAAAGAAAAAGGCTTAGCTCCTATGGAAACGCAGCGACACCACCGGTCTTCAAAGAGCACGGCGCCGTTTCGCACGGGACACAAGAGATGGCGCAACGAACGCCGCCAACGAACGAGCATACGGCGCCGAGAGCCAGTGTCTTTAGCAGACAATGTTTTCGACTCAAAAGCGGCGCGCGTTCCGCAGGCGGCGACAGTCGCAGAAACAAAAACAGGCGCGGTAACAACAAGCAACTGCAGTTCCTTGTCTGCTAAGTACGCCGGCTCTCGGCGTCGTCTGCTCGTTCGTTGGCGGCAGTTGGCGTCGTGACCGCTTGCGCCATCTCTTGTGTCCCGTGCGAAACGGCGCCGTGCTCATTGAAGACCGGTGGCGTCGCTGCGTTTCCATAGGAGCTAAGCCTTTTTCTTTCTTTACTTTTTCCTCAGGTAAGTTCGTTCTTTGCAAATTTTACAAAAAAAATGCACCATCTGTGGGCAACGCTGCACAAAGTCGTTGCGCGATAGGTTAAGAAACCGAATTTTCCGGTCGATTTAAAGAGCCTGCCGTCTCCTTGTTTCACCCTGTAGATCAATCTCGTCAATGAACACTCGTGTTTGACACTGATATGCAAGCCCTTCGAGCAGCATTTAGTTTTCTTCGTCCCTTTGCAGTGCCGCTTTAAGCCTTTATATTCCCCGAGGCAACGTATACGATTGCACATGCTCATTCCAACTTCGTCGCCTTGTTCATGGAGCGCGTGACTCCGATGCAAGACGCAGCTGACAATTACTATACGTTAGCAGCTTTGCTCGGCGTCTAGCTCGCTTTTCAGTAAAACGTGACATGCCCGAGCGAACAAATGTCGAAATACCATGCAAAGCGTCGTCACGGCCGGGTTCCACCCCTTGTTTCGCAACTGAAAGGGATCTCTAACACTCGTCAACGTAAAAAAATGAGTCATCAAATCGCATTTGGGTTACTCGCAGCATAACCATCCTCATCTTCTCGGCAGATTTATGTGCATGGCCGGTTAAGCGCAGGATTTTACGCCCTACGAACCGGAGGTAGCGGTAGAACCTCCGCATACACAATACTCGTCCTCAGCAACTTGGCCATTAGTTTTGCCTTTTCGATTTCTAGCCTAAACTGGCGTCTATATTCTTTTTTTTAAACAACGTTTTACTTTTTTTTTAATATAAGGCTATATCACCGGTCTTCAAAGACCACGGCGCCGTTGCGCACGGGACACAAGAGATGGCGCAACGAACACCGCCAACGAACGAGTATTCGGCGCCGAGGGCCAGCGTCTTTAGCAGACAATCTTTTCGACTCAAAAGCGGCGCGCGTTCCGCAGGCGGCGACAGTCGCAGAAACAAAAACAGGCGCGGTAACAAAGCAGCTGCAGTTCCTTGTCTGCTAAATACGCCGGCTCTCGGCGTCTGCTCGTTCGGTGGCGGCAGTTGGCGTCGCGACCGCTTGCGCCATCTCTTGTCTTCCGTGCGAAACGGCGCCGTGTTGTTTGAAGACCGGTGGCGTCGCTGCGTTTCCATAGGAGCTAAGCCTTTTTCTTTCTTTACTTTTTCCTCAGGTAAGTTCGTTCTTTGCAAATTTTACAAAAAAAAATGCACCATCTGTGGGCAACGCTGCACAAAGTCGTAGCGCGATAGGTTAAGAAACCGAATTTTCCGGTCGATTTAAAGAGCCTGCCCAGGCACATAAAACTGCGTGGTTGCCATGAATCAGACAGCGTTCAATGATCTCAGCTTCTATGTAAAGTTCATACCGGCAGAAGCAGGGGCTGCATTTCTTCGCTGAGGCAAAAGTTGGCATTTTATATTGTTATATCGGTACTGATGGCACTGTAGGCACTGCAGTTGAAAAACTTCTTCTACGAGTAAAATTAAAAGAAACGCTGTTTCGTCGCTGGAGCACTTCACCTTTGTCTTCTTTCCTGGCAGATTGGCCAGACGCTGTATCCACCGTCCCGTGCGCTGCCCGGTGGTTCTTTTCTAGCTTGTAGTGCAGCGAAAGCGATGGGCGCAAGCTCACAACTTTGAGGGGTGCCGCGATCTTGTTTGGTAGCACGTGGAGTGAAAGCAGCAACGGGAGCTACGAGCTCGGGGGCTCGTGGTCTCCACATGGGTCAATCATAACCATGGAATTTAAAGACAGGTCCGCGGACCAGCCGCGGACCGGTGTATTTCTCCGTAATGACGCCAAGGTCACGTGATACGCACATTTCTGTGGTCAGCGGACGTGGTTCCCTTAATTTGTCCGCCATGTGAATACACCATCAGAGCTAGTGCAGTACGACCGCTAGCCTAGAGTCTTTAACGTCCACCAAGCAGTAGTGATACACGACCGCACGCCGGTACGATGCTCATCCAAATTCGAACGGACAAGGTGGGGATGGAACCTGTTATTCGCGGTTTTAAAATTGCCACCCCTTTAATCACCGCACTACCAGGTTACTGAAATAAATGAAATCAATACCTGTACTTGTTACCTACTTGAAAAATAACTAAGTGCGTTGCTCTTCACTTCGACTGAAAAGTTACCTCTGCCCGGATGTAACGCCTTTTTTCCTCATTACTATAAATGTGTCTCTTTTGTGAAGCAGCAGCCGCTACCAATATTCCTAGTCGTTAATAATTTATTGCTTTCTAACGCGTCGGATAACCGCAGATATAATAGCGTACGTTGTGCACATCTTTTCATGGTCCACCTGGCGTTTTCTCGTGGTGAAATTGCAGGCGCCAGCTGAAGTGAGTCAGGTATACTTTCGTAGCGTACGTTCTCCTCTAGAACTAACTCGTTCCACGCTGCTTCCTCAAGAACAAACAAAAATACGTTACATGTCCCTTCCTTGTGAGAGTAATTAGGCCGTTACTTCATGATCGAGAACAGTCACTAGAAGCAAGTAATGCTTTACGTGCACGAACGCATTCGGCCACCGATTCCCCGCTGGCAACCTTCCCACGATGCAGGAGTTGCGGAATTGCGGCAGAAAGGGGCGTGCGCTGCCGCGATGGATGGTGGTTTCCACGCGCCCGTCTACGAAATGGAGAAGGAACGGGCGTGAATAACAAGCGCGGAGCGACCGAATGCCCGTGCCACTGCCGGGCAGGATCCAGTTCCGCTAATTACCGATCGCCCAGCGTGCGGGCTTATTATCAGACGGACAAATGATGGCCACCCGATGTCCGGAGCAGGCCGCGGCGCGCGCAGTATACATACCGTACTCCGCGTTTCATCGTATACGGGATGGACCGCTCAACAGGACTCTGGTGCGGTCACGCGGACAGCTATAAAGCAGGGCTCACACCGTCTGCAAGACACTGTCCGATGAGCGTTCTTTTTTTTGTGTGTATCGTGGTCTTATTCGGCATACGAACTTACCTGCAGACGTGCTCAAAAAGCACGTATCAAAGAAGCATGCTTCCCACATGCTCGAGGTTTCGTCCGCAGTGTCATCGCTTCTGCAGGGAATACCCTGCTTTTTGGTATACGATGTTATGAGTAGTCTGACTGTGACTCTGTTACGTGAATTGTCCACGGCGTCTCGCTTCGTGAATAGTTCTTGGGCGTTCTTATGGGCTCATATCTTAGTTTCTTTGGTTCCGAAGCGACGATAAGATGCCGGGAAGTCGCTCAGCGCTCTGCGTTTCTTAAGATACATCAGAGACTATAGAGTCATCGAGGCGAGTTCCCTGTCGCGGGAGCTTCACGTGAACTTCGGGATGGGTACAGAGAAAGCGCGGAAAACGCCTAGTCACGTGATACGTTCCCAGCCCTGGACTGGCCGGGATCGCACCTAGTGTCCGTCGCGGTCCAGCCTATAAGGTGAAAACGGAGTACGTACGCGTGCACGAACGCCCTGCAATTCGGAGATTGGGGGATTCGTGGCCGCGTTCCCTCGGGAAACGCGCGGCTACACTTTGTTTCAAAATAACTCGGCAAAGGGCTGGAACTACGCCGTCCCATTCGAACCAATTGAAGCGAGGGAGACGAGCACGTGATAGCTCTTTGCAGGAGGAGAGCACTCCGACGACGCTTAAGATCGTCACGCGCTTTGTTCCGAGCCCGCCGATTGGCTCGCGGTAGCAGTAAAGCCTTCGCCGTTTGACAGGTTATGGGGAAGCGGAGAATGAGGGGCATCTGTTCTCGGGCTTGACCACTATAGGGGCAGCTCCCTCTCTCCTCGGTCAGTCAGAGCGCTGCAAGGGGGCCGCCTAATGGAGTTGTGCGGTTGTACCGATACCGCCTAGAAAGAGGCACGGCTGCGCCTTTCCTCCAGTCATCACTATGGTCGCTGACAAGCGTAGGAAATGCAGGGCGCGGCTTTTTAACACGTTCGCGCGTTCTACCTCGTGATTGGTCCTCCGACGTTCCTATTGTCCACTGCTGCAATCTCATTGGCTGGAGAACGATAATGAGATGCATGCGCGAAGCCGTCGGCGGGGTATCGGGTACCACTATTTGAGTTATCGAACCGATCTACTAAAACTTCCTAGCGACCGTAGACGGTTTTCGCGCACCTGTTTCTCGAACCATCACCGGTCAGCGCGCCCTCCGTGCCGCCATTGCCGACCTTCAATGTTGATCGCGCCTGCTCCTCCATGTCCTGCGAGAGAGACGCCGTTTGCGACTGCTACGTTGTCCGATGGGCGACCGCAGTGAGACGGTAAACCGCGTCCAGCGAGCAGGTTCTGCTCAATGGCAACTCGCTAACACTGCAGTGGTGACTTTGAGTTCTGGTACCACGCTGTATCCGCTAAACATCCTCCACTAGCGTTTGTGTGGACTGTGTGTGTTTAGTGATATCTCTGTGTATCGATTCCCCCAATTCAAAGAGCGATGACGGCGTCAACAACGATCGCTTTGACACATCAGCAAATGCAACATCGAAGTACCAGTGCTTCGATGGTACAATGGCGTTAGTTAATCGCGAACTGTATGTCTAATTTACGCATTTTACGCTTGTTGTCGTCGGTTCGCTTGTTTTTCTGAGCCCAAAGAATCGTAGGCAGAAGAAAATGTTACGCACGTTTAGGAAGTACATCCCTTTATTCAAAGCGCTATACATTTCACGTTAAGTTATGCTATCCCAGCAAATGGAATAAACTGAATTATGATCGCATATTTGTAAATATTGTCGCGGCGTTTAACACACTGCTCGTCTGCCTTTGCACAAACACTTGACCGCTCTCTCTCTCTCTGTCTTATATGATTCGCACAGATTACAGTGATGTGATTGTTGCGTCATTTACGCCGACTTGCTTACTCTGCTATATTTCCGAAAAACGCGAGGAATTCGTTTCATCGCTGGGACTAAAGTTGTTTTGCCCCTCACAAAGTTTTATTCTTTCAGTTTTGTCTAGTTAAGAAAACCATAAAATTCAAAACATTTTCGAACTTCTTTCTTTTCAGCTTTACCCGTAGTAAAGTAGTTATTTGAGCTAGTTGGTACTTCAACATGATAAAACAGCCCACCGCCCCTTTAAAGGGGCTGTCGAAACGATATTCAATTGGAATGTTTGTTTCCTTTACACGAGCTTACTGGCAGTAGTGGGACTCAAGGATAGCTCGCACGGAACGCCACTGGCCAAGAAGCTCCTTCGTTGCGGTGTAATTTCAAGGACAAAAGCGAGCGTTATATTTCAATCTCTCCTTCGCGAAACTTGATGACGTAACTGGGGGATCGCAGTACACCCCAATGTCGATATTTTAATGCGGCTCATAGATTGGACCCGAACATTGCGTGCGCACTCGATTTGGACTCGTGATAATCGATAGCTCGAGAAGCATTCGGGTAGTGGCCCGTGTCCAATCGCTGCAAGGACTACAGTAGCCGAATCATAACAAATGTCTGGAACTCAGCGCGTGTCCTGTGCTTTGCCCACTCCAGCGGGTGGTTATGACCAACATTGGCGGCATATAACCGGCTCCAGATCACGTGGCCGCTTGCTCTGACTGTGAGTTGAGGGGGTGAATGCTGCTCGTTTTTCTTCGATTTGTTTGCGACTTGTATGGCGTGGGGTGAAAAACGAACGCGTGGTTTATAGGTCATTAACCATAAGGATCCGTTTTAAGCGGTATTTGCGCAAAGTACAAAAATCGTTGCTTGCATCGCCCCTTAACTCAAAAGCGAAATGAGAAATCACGTGGTCGTGACGTGCCTGGACACCGGATGCGGTAACTCGAAGTTTCCACCTATATATCTTATTAGGCAGGCCATGAAACTTGTCATTGGCAAGTAATGATAAATGCCGCCACGACACTCATTGGCCACAAACGCGAATCTAAATATCCGTCGACGAATTGACTGTTGACGAGCGCATGCGTCCGAGTGAGGCAGTGCTCGTTTCCAAGGTCCACCGCGGTTGCATCACAGTAAAATGACGGAGTGTTTTCGAAGGAAAAAAAAAAAACTTTAGCTATAGTTCGCTATATCTTTTAAATGTTCGTACCGAAAAGCGGGCTTCTGTTTTTATGTCCTCGTGTACTAGTTTTCTTTTTGGCCCACTAAACAAGATGCGATGAGTAGAATCCTAATTTAAAATATATATGTCAGCCCAAAATGTATTTCATGATGCTATTTCATTTCCCCTTTATCAGTACGAAAATAGTAGCTCGGGCGTCGCTACATTTACCGGATTGTTACAGTAGGCTAAGGCAAATTTTTATTGCTCTGGAGTATCGCTTTATTATAAAGTTTTATTCGAGCCAAATCCTATTCGGCTTTGACTCACTCGCATTCCAATTCTTTTCGATGAGTAAGAAAAAAAAGAAGATCTATAGGTTGGTTCACTTTGGAATTAACACTGTTAACCTGATGCAAATATTATAAAAACAATATATTAAAAACCACGTAATGTTAACTTCGATAAAATAGTAAAAATAGATCTCGTTAATGGTAGGTTGCTGTGCACTGTAGAAAATGCACTTGCACTTGACCGAGAACCTGGAGGTCGACTATAGGTGGCAGGGTCACGCGGTACCAAGTTTGCGGCGCCCATGCAAAATTTCTGTAAAGCCTGTTGCTTTCAAGTTTGGGCAGCGCCTCTGGGGAGAGAAATCGAATTTCTCGGTCGCGTTTCGGTTCCCCGTCATTGCACTTTTCACGTTGCTGGTGGACGCTAAGTTGGCAAACTTTTTGGGCGGATAACATTTGGTGAGAAGGAGATGACAAGAACAAAAATTATCAAGAAAAAAATGTATTGCTTTAATAAGGACAACATGAGCTGCCTTTTTTAATTTGAAATTCCTTTGTTTTTTTCGGCGTTTTGTTATCACGCGTGAACAGATTCTGACGCCTTCTTGTAAATGACAGTGGCTCGCGCATGATTGAATGCTGCAGTGGCGCTTTATGCTCGACGCAAGCATTACATGTTCACGTTGGGCGCGCCGGCGCCCCCTGGCCGAGAGAAGCAGCTAGGCCTATACGGCATTTAAGTTCGTCTGCCCCTTGCTCACGTTATGCGTTTATTGACTCGCCAAACTGGCCCCGTATTGAAAATAACACTTCAGCCCTGATGGGTCATGAGACCCTCTTAGCCCTTCAAACCCCTTCAGCCCATCAAACCCCTCAGCCCTTAAAACTCATTCAACCCTTCCATTCCCTTGAGCCCTTCAAAGCCCCTTCAGTCCTTAAAACTCACTCAGCCCTTCAGAATCTTAATCCTTTCAGACTCCTCAGCCCTTCACCCCGTAGACGCTCAAAATGACTGTGAACCATAGACAAAAAAAAAATCAATTTAAAGTATTATTGGAAGTTCATTTTAGACATTAAGTTTTACATGCATGTTGTAACTCAAAAAGACGATAATAACGAACGTGTACTAAAACCCGGGCTCAAGCAACAGTAGGCAGAAGTGATCAGACCAAATGGGGACAACCGTGTTTTTGTCGAAAAAAAATATTTTTCGAGGTACTCAAGATGCCGCTGGGTAAATTCATGAGATGTAAGGTGGTTCAACTAATAAAACCGAGCAGGTGCACCACACGCACACATACAGACTGCCAGTAAAACGTTTCGAAAACCATAAACGCAAAACCAACGTCCGCCGCCATTGAGAAATCCTGAGCACGGTCATGGTGTCGTCCCTCGTGCCGTCACGGTGGTGTCTAAGACGTTTTTTTTTTCGAACGCTGGATGAGTTTCTGAAGTGGACGGACGAAGAAGCGCAAGAAACAAGGTACTAAGGCCTCCTTAAGGCTCGCTCCCACAGCCGCGTTTGACTGCCTTAAGACTGCTTCCGTCGAGCTGTTGCTATGGCGACCCTCACAACGAACGAATGGGGAAGCGCTGCGCTGCACGACGCAAGGCAGCGCAACGCAGTCGACGCAAATGCGTGAACGAGCCTTTAATCCGTACAATGAGCTGCCCTAGATGATAAGTTCCACGCATGGAACGGGAGGTCGACAGTCAGCGTCCGCTCGTTGCAGTCGCTCGATACAAAATGGTCAAGCGGCTTCCCCGACGCATATATCCTGAAGGGTCACGTAATTTCTCACACAGACCCGTTAAAACGATTTCGATGGGTGTCAGGCTCTCACGGAAAATTTTGGGACAGAACCCACAAGCCTCTCAAAAAAACTATGACGGGCCTCTTACACCTCTTACACCTCTTAAATATTCTTGAAAGGTACGTCGGGCCCCTTAGAAAACTTCGACGGACATCTCAAAACCTTGAAAACAAATTTTGAAAGGTACGTCAAACCATTTCAGAAATCCTGGTGAACCCCAGAGACAGTTTTTATTAGGGCCGTGCTTTTGTTTCCCCTCGACCTCAAGCACTGAGGGTACAGCTCGGCCTCCTCGACATCGTCGTATGGTGGAACCACGCAGTATCGTCTAAAACTGGCTTCCGGATTAAGGCCGCCTGAATACGAAAGGTAGCGACAACTCCTCTCTCCTCCTGTGGTGTGTACACGTTTTATGTTTATCTTTTGCTCTTTCGTACTTCCGCGTCGACGGTAGCGCCGCCTGGATCGGTTAAAGGCAACGCCGGCGCCCTAGTTCCTATAATTGGTTTCAACTGGAGAGTCAAAGCGCAGTCAAAGGCCGAAAGGCACGCAAAAACAAACACAGAGACTAAAAAAGGCTATGTCACACTCCGACCTCGAGCGTAGCGCAGCGGACACAGCTACTGATTGGTCGCAGATATCGAGTTGCTACTCGCCGGCCAATGAAACGCGCGCATTCTGCACTACGCTACGTTCGCTGCGCTCGACGCTGGAGTATAACAGTACCTTAAAAGCGCACTGTAACGGCGTACCAGCCTTGAAGGATGTGTTCAAAGAAAGACGATGAAAGCCGTGACGTGGCGTTTTCGGCGTTACTTGATTCGAGATATGGGCTCCTGGCGTTTACTGTGCTTTGAAAGCATAGGAATTCTTCAATTCATCTCCTCCCCCATGCACGCTCTTTTATTAATGTTTTTTGCCCTTTTGCGTTTACGCGCCCATAGTAGCCCCGTCTGGATCGCTCGTTGAAAGCAGACGGCCTTCTTCAAAGGGCGTCGTTACTTTCCGGTATATAGGCGCTTCAGGGCTGGTTCAGACATCCGCAACGAGCGCGTACGCTACAACTGCTTGCGTTGTGACCCGAGAAACTGGAACGACCACTGTGCGCCGCGCACACATACTCCTGCAACCTCTACAACAAACACAGCATCCCTGGCAAACATGGCGGTCGTCAGCACGGCGGCCGCTTCTCCAATGACGTCAGCGGTTTCCGGGGTGCCTCCAAAAACAAGGGGATTCGCTGCCACTCACTCCTTTAACGAGAAATGAACAGACAGTTCTTGATAACCTAAGCTTTCTTAATTTTTTTTTTTTTTTTCAGGACTTCAAAAGTCGCAATTGGGGGTTTTACGTGCAAAACCAACGACGGGCATGCTCGCAAGGCTGGGAGGATAAAAAAGGGAAAAAGATGCAGCACGCCGTCTTAGAGGATCACGACTTTAACACACGACTTCACAATAGCACAAATCTCGCCACACGCTTTTTCGATCACAGAAGATTATGCAATTTTAGAAGCAATATAGCAACGTAGACAAATATGACTTCCTAATCACATATTAGCCCCGTGCGCGACCAAAAGCGTCGCTGTGGTCGGCCTTCCACGATTGGCCGAACGCTGGCTATGACGTCGGAAAGGGGATTTATCATCGACGGAAATAAGAGGAATGAAAGAACTTTAATTTTGACGGTGTTGGCAGTGTTCCTTTGAGAGCGCAATGATTTCAAGCTTCCACCATGCTAATAACAAACACCATCGAACTTGTTGTTTGCAAGGTAATGGCGTCACAAGGGGGAACCACAGGAGGGCGCCACCAAAACTTCTCGCCGCTAATACGTTGCAGCGTTCAGAAATGCTAACACTAACCACTTTTCTCGGGTGATGAGAACGTGCGCAAATTCGACTCCTTCGGACACATCCTCAAACACAGTACGCATCAGTAGAACCTTGGACTGGAGAACACGTATGGAATACGCAAAATAAGAAATCTGCTGGGTGATGTTTGAGGACACAAATGCTAAGAAAGGACCATTGGAGTTTGTAGGTTAACAAACGCGACGGACAAGCATTCCTGCTGTCTTGACGCCACGAGCATCACCGCACGAGAAGATTGCTGGTTTATCATCGCGACACACGACAAGAATTCACGGTCAAAGATATCGCTCTATGCGGAACGCTGAACTTCCACCACGCCGACCGCGTCGACGATCACCACCGACGCCATGTTTCTTTCAGCAGATAGCGGTAGGCACCACGACGGTACACAACGCGCTCGGCCGAGCTCTCCTCGACCTACGTATCAATGGTTGTTCGTTGTGGTCGGTGCGTTCGTTCCCAGACGTAGCGAAAAAGTTCAGCGCGGCTCGGTTCCTTGCATTGGGAACAGCACGGCCGTTTGCGGCTTCGTTCCCACGGCAACTCGTCCTTCCAACCGGTTGCGTTCGTTCGTAGTCATAGCGGTCGCTCTGAGCTCGAGCGTGTAAACGGACTTTAAGTACGCATCGTCTCGCAGCGTCTTGCGAGGAGCGCGACATCCTAATGCGGCGTCACCGAGACGCACACATCTGACACTTTGCCGCGTGTTCTCGCCGAGCTTCTGCGTGTTTGGCTATGCCGAAATGCATTAGCGGATCCCCGACCATTTTCGCCCTAGTAAAAACTCGACCAAACATTGCGTCACCCATTTCATCAGATACATACCTAGAAAAAGTTCGATTAGAAAACAGAAAAAAAAAAAAACATTTTTCGAACGTAAATGTGAGAAGTCTCTTTTCATATGATGGATTGCGCGACACTGTTAGTACGAACACATTAGCGCGTTTTCGCAGTTTATTTGTTGAAGGATTGGGCGGACCCCGCATTTTGCCAATCATATTAGTACTCCCCTTCCACACACACAAACCAATCTTTCCTCTACATTAGTAGTTTTGATGACAGTCTTTCAAAAATAAGATACAAAAAAAAAACTAGTGGTTGCTTGCGCGTTAACAGTGTCGCGCGGTGTATGTGAAGCGCTTCACATCAATGATGTACTCGCGGAGGAGCGCCCGTGCGACGGGAAATAGAGACGCTCGGATTTTGCTCCAAATAAAGTTGAGAAATATCCGAGAAAACGCTGTACAACAACGAGGACTTTTTTTTTTTTCCTTCGAATTGCGATGAACTGCGTAGAGAACAAAAATGAACAATAAAAATAGTGTTGATATACGCAGAACGTAGATGCGTAGTCTACCTACTTCTGAACACAAATACCGCAAAGGATAAGGCAGCTGTTACGACGAAGCGCAGACTTACCTTTGCCCTCCCTAAAAATAAGCTTGCCGCCGGGGCTCTTGGTCAAGCCATCACGCGTCGGCAAGACCGTCCCTCGATCGGCACATACGTGTATTTTTTTTTTTTTTTTTTGTACGGAGGAAACTGCACGATAAGATTTAGAAACAACTGACGGGTGTGCTTGAGAATTGGAGTCATGAAAAACGCCTATATATGTGGCTATTGACAGACTTGCTGATCTCGTGATGGAATGACTAGGACCGATGCTGCAAAGTTTTTTGGGCATGAGCGTTCAAATACTTGTGCCACGTCAAAATAACTGCCTGAATCTGCGCGGCGGTTATGCGAAGAAGTAGTCAGAGTATGCCTTTACATTTTTTATAGAGTAAAAAAAAAAAAAAGACGGCTACTCCGTCTTTTTTTTTTTTTTTAGTCCGGTTTATTGACATTTAAAGAAGAAAACAGCCCTGGCATTAGTAATGCTTCTCTTTACGCTAAAAAAACAACAACAAAATGAAACCATTAATATTATTTACAGGTTGGGCCGAGAAAATAAAACCAGGTTATTAGGACCCGCAGAAATACACTACAGATTGCAGAAAGCTGAAACTCCGTGAGAATGCGACGCGAGCGGTTGTGATAAAACGCGAAAGTTTCACCGCATGATGTTACCTGGATGAAAAGATACGAAATAAAAAAAAGGAAATTACTTTGAGCCGACGTCCACCTCAACCTAACCTATATCACATAAAATTTGAGACTGCGGGCGCCCGAAACAGTTATTTCGGTGAGAGAAAACGTGTCATCTAGAAATATCCTCTTGTTTTCTTTTTTGATGAGAAGTTTTGGCGCTGACATAATTGTTTCTCGGATTTCAGTTTGATGAATATTTGGTCTCAAATTTCAATGAGATGAATATTAGGCTTAGGTGGACGTCGGCTCATTGAGAAATTTTGTTTTTCTTGTCTCTCTTTTGATCTATGCAACGCCATTCGCTCAAGCTTCCGAATTTTATCACCATCCCAAGTTTCACATTCTCACCGAGTTTCAGTTTTCTGCGACGAATAATTTATTGAAGCGAGCCAAAAAATAAAATAAAAGTTTCATTTTGTTTATTAACCCTTTACATTAATACTACTTACGAAGTCCGTAGACAGAATGCACCACGTCGTTCTGGGCAGTGTGCTTTTCTTTTTATTAACATGTTTATTGTGATCTCGGGAATCACGTTATTTTTCGCTAAATCCAGCGCAATAGACCTTTTTTCAATGGTCCGCCCCAACGCCTTTCCGCCATTGCGCGATCGCATAGGTACTCTGAGCATGTATTGGGCACGAGGGCAGCGTCCGCGTTGGGCGTGAATTCGGCTCAGCTCGTATCAAAAAACGAGTGTGACGTCAGGTTTCGGCGAGGACTCGGATCCAATCACACGCTTCGTGTCCAAGCAATGGCGACCGCCAGTGTTGCTCGTTAGATGTGTTTCTTGCAAAGGGCCTATATTTAGCGTGACAATGCAGGTTCCATTCAAAATGTTGCGGGAGCCTGAATTACTGCGTAATATTGCATCAATGGAATTTCCCCTCTAAATGTAGCGAGCAAAGGCTTTCCCACCAGCTGTTCGCGTTACGCAATTCCGCTACATTGGGCGGGTTGTACTTCCGCGCTCCTCATTTGCGTTAAATTTTTGTGTTACGCTTTCGAGATATACCTTTCGTGGCATTCTATTTTTATCGAAACAAATACAAAATTTGCGTGTACAAAAATATATACAAAATCGTTTGTATAGTACAAAATATTTTGTGTTGAAGGAGATCCCTAAGCAAAATTTTCGTAGAATAATGTTTTCGACTAAGTCATTGAGAGAACGAGAAGAGCAAATATAGAGCAACAAGTCGCGGGAGTGAGCCATCTTTGGTACGTATAGAAGTGCGCTTGCGTAACTTACCCGTTTTCAAGAAGCCGCTCTTTAGTCTGGCCACTGTGGGTAAAAAGAACCCGCTTCGTTCGGGGGGTGGAGGTCAGTGTGGCACCGGTGGGCACACCTTATGGCTAGGCTAGGTGGAGCTATCGCCCGTTATGAAGTGTGCAGCCACTAGCAATTATCCATTCATCCATCCAGGCGTGGCCACGCACTGGCAATCTCCCAAATCTTACCCGAGTAACCTGTCTCCTACGTCAGCGGGTAATACCACGTGACATCGCGAGTAAACGATCCGCGACTCGATTTTGGAACGGCCGGGATTATCACCTGGATATTATGCGGATTGGCTTCGTCTTGGGCTACGGCAAAAAGAAAACAGCAGCGATGGCGTAACATAGCAGACGATCCCTTTTGATCACGGGGAAAGTACTCAAAGAGACGATAATGTAAACCACAGTAAAACTTCTTTTTTTTTTAGAGTGACGACGCGGCGTTTTTGGAGATGGCTCCACCGGGTCCACTTGGTGGAAAAGGAGAAGCAGGTGAAAATTTAGAATCTGCTTCCACACGGTGTGGCGGTACTCAACAGTGATATATGTAACCTAATTACATGGCTTTTACACGAAAGAAGGAAAAACTATTACAAAGGAAAATTTTAAAATTAAACGAAATTTTCTTGGTGTGGGAGAGATCCTGGGAGAAAATCATAGACTGCGTTCGAACATCTTCAGCCTTGAACGTAAAAATACGGAGTTCACTCCAACGCCGAAGACGACAATGCGAACTCCTGATTACATTCGCACTCTAATAAGAACAACGACGGTACATTCCCGCGGAAGGTGCACGATCTGGATGTGGTGCGCAGTCTATTCGTGCGTTGAAAACATCAAATCAAAATAACCACAGATAAATGCCTGCACCTCGTTCCCTGCCATTTCGACCGCCTGCCACCAAAAGCCAACGAAGCAGACGAGCTTCGACGGCTGTGAGCGCAGAAAAGACGACGAGCACACGGCGAGCAGATCACGTGACGTTTTTACTCATGTTACCCACCGATCTGAGGAGGGTAGCGGGAGTAGTTACTCCTGAGTAAACAACCCACCTCTGGAACGCGAGTTCTGAAGTCATCGAGTAAGCGCGAGTTAGTTTTGAAACGCCACGGTACGAAACCTTCACTCCGGAGTCGGATCGAGTAAATTTTGGAACACAGCCAACGAAAGAGGAGGCTAGAAGAATGGTGGAAGGGCTCTAGATAGGTGTGAGTATGCACAAAATCGGTATAGGCTGGACAATTTAACGGGAATTTCAAACGAACTTTAAAGGGGAGGGTGTGAATAGTTTTAAGTTGTAGTGATTGACAGCTTTAGAAAGTCAAGGCGAAGCAGAAAGCATAAACGCAATAAGTCACTTATTGCGTTCACGCTTTTCTGCGTCGTGATTTGTTCTTCGCTTTTTTTATCCACCATATTCGAAATCTCGTTGGTTGCTGATCGCTAATGAAATGCACGGGACGCGCCACTCCAGCGTTCCTACAGCTGTCTATGAGAATAGGTAGCCCAAGCTACCGCCCAATCGAAAGAGTATAACCAATACAATCAACCCAGCCATTCAACCCGGCTTCATTCACTATCAGACGATCTGCGCACAAGAGCACCAACTAGAATGAACAGTTGGTCTAGTTACGTTAGTATATACGTTCATGACGAAAAACGGCGCGAAAGAAAAAAAGCAAGGACACACAGGAGAGAATCACTCACGGGACAAGGCGCCGAATTGCACACAGCGCCTCGTCCCGCGTGTGTGCAATTCTCTCCAAACGGAGAGAAATAAAGAGTTTGAGTTTGAGTTTGAGTTAATTCTTGCCTCTTTGTCCTTGTGTCTTTCGCGCTGTTTTTTTCCGTCGAGAACAGCAGGATGGCGGCGTCCAGAGGCCGCATTTGCAGATGTGCTTATTAGCTAGGGCGACACAGGCAACGGAATTGTGCTTCGGCGATGGTTGCGTGGGCTCTTCGACCGGACATCGCCTACTGTGCGGGGCGGCTAGAAAGCTCGCACGCAGCACGAGGCCGGCGTTCATTAGGTGAGTAAGCGTGGCCGGCGATGGGGTTGCCCGAGGACTCGCTGGCCGGCAAAATGATTGCCGGTTCCCCCGTGCCGCCTCTAGCCCGAGTTTCCCTCGCCAGTGCTTGTACTATACTTGCTCCGTTCACCTCGAAGTTGATAGTCGAATGCAAGCTATGTGCTCGTTGGACCAGTCATCAGCAGCTCTTTGGTCACGTCATCAGGTTGTGGCCCACATCCAAGCGCGGAGAGCGGCGTCGTGTGATGAAAGGAAAGCGGTTGATTGGTCCGGTGAACGCGTAGTTGCAACGGCACTGTCAGCTTAGCGGTGGACAGAGGGAGCCGGGGACGGACGCTGGCTGTCTCTTCATCTCGGGCACTCCGGACGGAAGACGAGCCGATGATTGGAATCAGGGCGGGCGTAATCACCTCGGCTCTCTTTTGCGCCCGTCATGTCTGAGTCGTGGAAGGGTCACCGAGAATAGGCAACCTCGCCGGGGACCGCGGAGAGAGCGAGACCACGAAAATGTGAGGGGCATTCACCGGACGCAATATTGTTGGTTGTGGTTTGCAGTGCAGGTTCAGAACTGTCCCCTTTTTAATGTCTGCCAAGAGCAACGATCCGGATTGGTTGAAATGCACGTTTAAGGTTTATAATCGGGTATTTCTCCCAGTCAAGATATTTGTCATGGTCGAATGAAAGTAAGATATATTTCTGAGCAAGCGCCGCGAATTTCTATAGTAGTAGTATCATAGCTTATTGAATTTTCGATTTCGGTAAAAATATGCTTGTGAGCTAAAGATAATATCTTGCGCCAAGGAACTTTGTTGTTAAAATGTTCGAGCGCGTGTGTATTGTTCGTAGCTCAGTTCCCACAAGCTGCATTGAAGGGCTTAAAGGGGCCGTGGAACAATAATAAATAGGAATGTTTTTTTTCTTTTTTTTTTTTCATTTTACACAAGCTTACTGGCACCTAGCAGGGCCCAAGTGGGGCCCAAGCATAGCCGCACGCAACGCCGCTGACCGCGAAGGTTTTTTTTTTTTTTTTTCGCTGCGTAATTTTAAGGGTACAAGTGGACGTTTTCTTTCAGTCTCTCCTTCACAAAGCTTCTTGACGAAGTTGTTGGAAATCGATTGTTAGCCGCTGAAGTCATGAATACCCTGACGTTCTGCTTTCGGCGTTATAACATTGACTCCATGCGTTCGTAGAATTGAACGCACCATGACTAAAAGTAGAAGGAAGCATAGCAGGGAACCTGTTGGCAGACTGATATTTCCACGGTTCTTTATACCCAGGAAGGCGTCGAGAACGAAGAGTGAGAGAAGTTTGGAATGAACAAAGTGCGCCAGCCACTATGATTGCCGCGGTTTGATCTTCGGCATAAGGCGACCTGGAAGTTTTTACTTAGAAACGTGCGTATTACATGGATTCCTGCTTAAATAATTAGGGATAAGACAATTCAACATGTTTTATTCGTGGTTGCTTGTTGCGCTGCGCTGACTGAATGTGGAGCGTCGCGCGACGGGCATGAAATATTTTTGAAGGCAAAATGTCTGAGCTAGATTTTTTAGCCTACAATTGTCATACTAAGAACATCTCAATGGCAGGAGCCAAGATTTGATTGACATCTCAACGGCTCGTCTTATTTTCTAAATTTTAATGATTGGCTCTCAGCCCACTGGAGCAGATGGGAACGAAAGAAACGATTGTACAAAGATTGGCTAATTTTCAGGCAAACATTTGTTACAGGCTTATCCTATTAATCGAGCGTGTCTTCTTTCGGAGAACAATTTTTTGAACATTCGAATTAATTACAGTGAATAATGATACTGGAAAGTTCGTGTATAAATGCCACATATCCTTTTACGTTGTATTTATTTATAAATTTATACGTTTAAATTACTAGTGCTTGAGATGAATAATGATAGCACTTTTTTGCGTATTTAGCGCTTTACGTTGAAACTGCGGTAACTACGGTTACTTAACATTTTCATTACTATTGTGGTTCTTTCTTAAAATCTAATATGTATATATTTTGCGTTCAAAACTTCCAAGGTAGTATTTTAGCCGCACTTGTTTGCTTCACGCTTCTAACACCAAACAAGCAGGGACAGGCACTAGACAGCCGATGAAAATTACTCATGAATATTACTGAGCTTGAGCAGAGGTATTAGTTGGCCGTTTCAGCTAGAAGGATCATTTTGCCTTTATTGAATTTTAGTATTTACTTTTATATGCCATTATTAATCTTTAAAAGTTACCAGAAAAACTTAATCAGGCATGCTACATCAGGTGAA
Organism: Ixodes persulcatus; assembly: GCA_013358835.2. Taxonomy (NCBI): domain Eukaryota; kingdom Metazoa; phylum Arthropoda; class Arachnida; order Ixodida; family Ixodidae; genus Ixodes; species Ixodes persulcatus. Next base: position 297,129 of record JABSTQ010011256.1, read on the forward strand.
GTAATATATATCCTCATCTATCTCTGCTAGTCGAAAAGGGAAATGCACAAAGGTATCAAAAATCAATCTAAACCCCTAAAAAAAGCGGACTCGGCTATATTTTGTTTTGTTTTATGCGTTAGGCATGATGTTTTCTGACCAGTGCGCCTGCATACATTCTCTCCTGCGTATCAAATATAGTTTAATTACGTGCCTTTTCCAATTTAGCGCACTGATTGTTTATCCCAGAGCCCACAAATATAAACCACATTATAAATCATATTTGAATGAGCCGGAAACGTAATCATAGTTGTTACAATCTTACACAAACGAAAAGTAGTACCTGTTAACTATCATGATTTTTTATATTAGGTTTACATTACTTTGCAATTATTTAATGTTGTAATAAATGAGTATGCCCGTAGCTCGTAATTAAGAACGTTAGGTTTTCAGGTAATTTATTTAGAATGCATAAATCTACTGAGGTAATCCCCTCTATTTTAAATATAACATAACATCAAAGTTAGGCTTAGGAATTTTTTTTGCTTTAATGGATTAGCAAGACTAAGCGATGTTCTTTTTTATTATTTACCCGAATTAATTATTCATTTTTTGGAGTCTGCGAGTTTCGCTCTTGCCAACATGCTATTTAATATTTTAAAATCTAAAATAGGTATTAAGAAAACGGCAAATGAATATGCGTGAGGCCAAAATACACTTTAAAAAACTTTTCCGCGCTTTCTAATGTGCTGCCATTGCAAGTTGTAAACCATCCTGGTCGAGCAAGTAGTTTGAAAAAATCCAGTATGCCGAGCCTTGTTTTAGAAATATTCTGCTGGAGCAAGTTTATTGGCATTCATTTTCATGCCATCAAACGCCTTAGAACCCTCTGGGAAATTGGTGTACTGCTCAAATTACGACATTAATATGTCGTCACATTTTCAGTGTTGTCTCAAAAGCTTTCAAATCAGAAAAAAAAAAAACAGAAAACGGCGATAAATACGTAAAATTGAAATAAAACTGAAAAAAATGAAGAACTTTTCGACCTATCATTTTGGACTAGTTCAGCCTTGTCTACTGGCGTTCTAAACCAATTCTGAGGCAAATTAGCCTTAAACTTCGTTCTGTAAGGAAGGAAGTTCTAACGAAGTTCATTGTTTGAACCTGCATTTTGTCACTTGCACTTTCGGAGCCACAACAGAAACTCAGTATACTTTTTCATTTATTTATTTTTAAATATTACATTTCCCAGTTAAAACCATGACCGGAGTAGAAAAAAAGAAACTCCAGAACTGCCTAACATTTGACAGGGCCTTTAAATGCATAATGTTTCCGAGCGTGATTCAGGCGTATCCAATTCGTGCAATCGAACGTTTCCCAAAGTTCCTTCAGGTGGTACATTTATCATGCTCAAAATTTATTTGTCTATGTTTCAGGAAAGAAAGTTTAGGCCTAAAGATCCAGTTTGTTCCTATGCACAAGGGGGGAAACCCTGAAACCCGTCTGGGTAACGGTACTGCTCACAGTTAGAGCAACATAGAGCAAAAACGTAACAGAGTGTCTTTTTTTTTTAGATGAACAGCCGAAAGCAGATTGAGCATATCCTACCGTGTGTGGTACCATCGTTGAATAGCAGCGTCAACGAGACAGCTGCAAAAGTAAACGGTCAGCTAGAACGATAGGGACAAAACACAGACAGGGAGAAACAGAGACATACACACCGCTGTGTTTGTCTCCGTTTCTCCCTGTCTCTTTTTTGTCCATATTGTTCTAGCTGACCGTTTACTTTTGCATCATGTACCATTCAGCTCAACTTCAGCCTGTTATTGAGACAGTTGGTTTCCGCTTTTCCTTTAGGTGCATAAGAGACAATGGCGCTTTTAGGCTCATACTTTTTTTTTTTTTTAAGTTAGACATTAAGAAGTTTTTATACGGTAAATGCCGCAGGCTAAAGACACCCGTGTGAAAACGTTCAGTACGTTCCGGCCGTTGATTGGCTGGTTAAAATAACTGTTTCACTTCCAAACAGCTCTAAGGGGTGCATCCTGGCAAGCACGTACAAGTTACCCCAAAAAGAGTAACTAAATATCGTTACTCGTCACTCACTCAAAAAGTAACTAACCATGTTACTCGTCACCGATTCTCGAAAAGAACGCGTTACTTTACCTCAAAAGTGAGGAGTTACTTTTCTCGTTACTTTGAAGACCAAATACACAACTGCTTTTCTTTTATGGTTTATTGTTTTCTTTTTAGTAGTCGTTGCACTTCAGCAGTTGCTGCCTCTCAAAATTTTCATCCGTTATGTTTCTCCGCTTTCTTGAAAGTACATCTCTGGTGACGCTGGAGAGTCGTTCTACTGACGCGCTCGATGGAACGGCAGTGTTGTGCTTCAGGAAGAGCTGGTGAATCTGGGGTTCCCCTCTCCCTTTCGTTCTCTCTGCCTCTAAAGCTCCGAGTTGACAATGGGTTCTGTGCCTTCTTGTGTTGGCAACCTCCGGGTTTACATTCGGCCTATACACGATTCTAGAGAGTTCCACCAACCAACCTTATTCTGTTCGCTGAGTGAAGGCCATTCCCAGCTTTGAGTTCGACCGGCGTGTTCGGCGATAAACTTTGTTGTACCGTCATACTGTTCAGTCGTTTTTCGTGTTGCCCATCTGCCTTTGTCGCAATAGACGCATACTCAGGTTAGAATTAAGACGAGGCTCTGCAAACGGTGCTGTACACGTTACTCCTCAAAAGTAACGAAATACCCTTACTCGTTACTTATCCTCAAATGTAACTAAGCGCGTTACTCTTTCCTTTTCTAGAAAAGTAACTGTATAGGTTACTCGTTACCAAAAAAAAACGTAACTAGGTAGAAGTAACTCGGTACTAGTAAGGCGAAAGGTCCATGTCTGCATCCTGGTCATGAACACGAACGTTCGAGTTCCAGTAATATTCCTCCCCCTGGGAACCTCGCGCTCCCATTGGCCAGAGCGTGCGTCATAGTTTGACGCTGTTGCCTTTGCAATGTTTGCGGAAGAGGAAAGCCTCCGTTCGAGTAACAGTCACTTTTCGAGTTCAGATCGGGACGACAAAGTGACGCGTGACCAGGTATCATCCTACGCGGCACATAGTGGAAGTCGCGTAACTAGATTAACTGCGGCATTACTCGACACATTTTGTACTCTGTTTCACATAAGTGCGAGCTTGGTTATCAACGTCTTTGTTGAGCAAGCGCGCTTGAGCAGTGCGACCATCGTTTGGTGCAATGTGCTCGGGCTTGATAGCTTGTTTCGATCGCACGAAGTGAGACAAGCTCTAGGCAAGATTATGGAATAAACGAAAATGGCGTTGATGCTTGTTGCGATGGCTCGACGAACCCTCACAACGACCGGTTTTTGACTGGCACGCGGATGCTCTCGCGATGCACGACGACTGCTTTCAACGGCAACACCGCGTGTCGAAAATCACAGTGCGAAGCTGTGTGCCCAGCTGCGTGACGAGATACAACGACCGTAATGACAGTCGAGCAGCAGGTACTAATCGCGCTGAGGTTTTCTGAAACAAGGAGCGATACTAGGTCATGGTCGTCACCGATGAGCACATCGCTAATGCCCAGTCGACGGTGAGCAGAGCCGTGACGGCCGTCGCGAGTGCCGTTGTCAGCCGACGGGGAGGAGACGACAGCGTCGACAAAGCCCCGGACCAAGGCAGCGTAACAAAGCTTCCGTCGCCACCACGGCAAGCTCACCGACCTCATGGGGTGCGCTGACTGAACCTAGAATCTAACTGAACCTTCGTCACCATCATCGTTCTGAAGGTCTCCTACATTTTGCTGCAAATACCACTTTTTCATTAACATCATGGTGGTATGTTGACGTTAAAAGTTGAGTGTTTGTACCACTTCGCAGTTAGCGCACGCTTAGTACCTATGCCTACAGTTGGCCATTTGTAGCGTTTTGTATTAAGTGTCATTCACACAATAAAGCCTTAAGGGTTTGTTGATGGAATTTTCTTTTACCAATAAGATATTTGACGTTTTCACGCCAAGCCTTTTTTATGCCTGTCATCGCACAGTCTAATGAAGAACTGCAGTGAACTGCATAAACAGGTGGGTCCTAAATTGAGACGTTAGTTGTCTAGGCAGCTGGACATTAGTCTGCCAAAGTATGGCGACATTGTTACCCACTGCACACGAGAAATTTAGCGAGTGCAATACGACTGCTAACCTGGGGTCTTTCGTGTGCATCACGCAGTATATACACGACCGCACGCCGGTACGATGCTCGTCTAAATACAAACGGGCAGGGGTAGGGATTGAACCGAGAATCAACCTGAGCCGTTGTCGACGAAGGTTATCACTGCTCAGACATTCCTCTGGATGTTTGTCATATCTGTGACGAAGGAAATCACTAGAACACATCATAGTCCTACTCTCAACACACGTACGTTTAATGTGAATATTATGACCCCAATTTAGTCGATTGTCGTTCCAAAAGTGACAATAGCTCATTGAAATTGAATAGCAGTGTGAATTGACTTTTAGACATTTGTGATGCTTAGCAAACACGCAATGTTGACTTACCACCATCAGGCGTAAACGAGAAGCGACAGCAGAGTAGGAAAAGTAAGTTACTACATACTCTCTAATTATAGCTATGCCGCACTCACCTATACTAGAATTCAGCATAAGTCCAGACGCCGCCGATGCTACAAGCACGAGCATGTGGCCCTGAATAGCGCTTGCACTGCATGAGCGCGCGTGCTTAGCAGGGTCACTGAGAGCCCGGAGCTCGCGCGTCTAGCATCGCCTGCGTCTGGACTTAAATTGAAACGAAGTATAAACGGTTTGGTAGAGCCAGACATTTCCATAATATCTGCTGGGAGATGTGGGAAGGAAAATTGAGCATATATGTACTCAAGAAAGAACTACTACGCTACGTCAAGCATGCCAGCAGCAATCTTAATCTTGGTATTGTGGGACGAGACCAGTGGCTACGCGCATGCTTAAGGCAGCCTGTAAATGTCGGATCCTCTCCCATATGATAAAAACCAGTGGCTTAGCCAGGGGCGGCGGCAAACTTATAAGGCTTCAACCCCCCCCCCCCCCTCCCCCTTTCCGAAATCTAGGCAACTCTATAATGTGCATATGCGCTTATATATATACACGTCTCGTGAACGAAAGAGAGTGATGGGAATGTAATTATACGCCCCACATGCGCTCGCCTTCTTCGTATTCAAAAATTCCAAGTAAATAATCCAAATAAGTCGTTTGGGAGTGCAAAATGCCTATTGTTTTAGCCTTTTGCTTTAGAAGTGTTACTGGAGCCTATGCGGAGAGCAAGTCGTCTGCTTTTTGCGCAGGGGTTGTGGTGACGTCAGAACAACGCCGAAGTCTGATTGGCTCTGATAAAAAAATAGTGGGTAGACCTCAAAGCAAGCGGCCTTGAGGTCCCTACCGACTATCCTCCATTCAGAACCAATCGGAGCTTGGCATTCTGTTTTCACCACAACCCTTGCAAAAGAAGAAGCAGACGAACTTGCGCTCCGCGACGACGAAAATAATCGCTCGCAGCTTTTTCATTTAATTGCATTATAATTGCGCTCCGCATTGTCTGCGCAGACGCCAGCACGTGCAGCTCGTGTAACTACACTCGTTGTAGCATGTTCCTGGGGTAATTTTGCAAACGGTTTATGCGCCGAGGAACGAAGGGAAAGGAGGTGACGACAACACGCGGGACCGTCAGGACGCCGAGTTTGATTCAAAGGAATAGTGGGTAGACCCAAAGCTAGCTGCCTGCCTCCACCGCAATCGTCGAACGTGTTAGACTGCGGAACGCAGACGTCCGGCGCTTGACTCTCGCACTCGAACGCGTTTCACGCGAGTGCAGTGGAGACAAAGGCGTCTAGCTTTAGATCTACCCCCTAATCATTCGAATCGGAGCTCGGCGTTTGGACGACTCTGCGCGCTCGCGTCTCCTATTTCTGCCTCACTTTCTTTGTGCATTGATCTGGCCTCTTTCGCTAAGTGGTCGCTCCTTCGGCGTCGAGTGAGGTGCCAGGGTTATATAGGTGACGCCAGATGTCACCTGATTCCAACGGATCAGCCGCATCCACCCGTTTCAACAGCACGCTGCCTATCCACGCGGACGCGTGGGTGGGCGATAGTGGCGTCGCCAAGGTCATCGGCACCCGGGGCGGTTGCGTTTCTTTTTTTTTTTTTACTTTGTTAATACGTGTCTCTGTAGCAAAATATTGATTGGATAGTCTTCCGACACCATACTAAAACGCATATACTCTGTTTCACCTTGTGTTGTACCGCAGGAAAGGCTACAAGCGCGAGCTCCTTGCTCTAGGGCAAATCTCGGCGGCACAAGCTCTCGTGCACCAAGGGCAGCTGCCAACGCTATGAACTCGCGATTCTAGCCTTCGCTGTGGTACAACGTAAGGTGAAACGGAGTATAGCATAAAATTGAAAAAAAAAAGGGGGGGGGGGGGGGGTCGGTGTCTTTTTAATCTACCCGCTCTAAACTTGGGTTTTTTTTGCAGTACCCGGTGCCCACTGCACGCGCAATCTCTCTCTCTCTCGAAAAAAAATAAAAAAATAGCCGATAACAAAATGCGTTTTGAGAATGTCAGTGCCAAGAACCTTGAGCCGGGAGACGAGGTTAGAGGCGCTCCGGAACAAAAAAGAAACAAAAGGGTTTGAAACAAAATGGTCAGATGACCATTTTGTTCCGGACGCTTAATTTTGTTCACGCACCGCACGGTGCGTGAACGCGACGCCGGTACCCAACGACTTTGCCGTGTCTTGTCGCTATAGCTGTGACGGTACTGCAGGGCTGCTCAATTTTGGCTCGTGCCAACTTCTTTTCGTCCCGCATGCCCCGCAGGAGAATAAACACGGAGTGTGTTTTCTCATCTATGCCGCTTTTTATTTTTTGACATTCGACTTCTTGTTTATTGTTCCGCACAGTTAAATTCGCATTGGATTAGAGTTGAAATTTTACGATTCGCACACCTCTGGTTATAATAAACCGAAGATTTTGTGTTATATATATATATATATATATATATATATATATATATATATATATATATAGAGAGAGAGAGAGAGAGAGAGATAGAGAGAGAGATAAAACAAACTGCGGAAGTTTAATCGACAGTTTCGCCGAGAAACTCGGCTTCGTCAGGAGATGACTTATGACTTTCACTTGCAAGTCATCTCCTGACGAAGCCGAGTCTCTCGGCGAAACTGTTGATTAAACTTCCGCTGTTTGTTGCTTCTCACCGTGAGTTTTTTCACTTCGTTATATATATAAATAAGGGTGTTCGTGTGGTCGAGACATACATTTGCTGACATCCTCTGTGGTTCTAAGCTTCCTTTCAATCGTTGGCGCCAATGTCTGGGCCTTCTGAGTTCTGAGTCGAATGGCCATATTTTTACGCTTCACTCTGCGTCACCACCTTTCGTCACGATGATCACCCCCCGGCTCTCCCGCGCACCGGGAAGGGACGGGACCGACGCGAAACGTGTTTCAGTTTCTTGTTGGCGTACGTGCACATGCCTCCTCAAATATAGTAACAACTTTTTGTTGTTGTTGTTACAGTCGCTGAATTTTTTCGCGTTGGCTACTTCCGGGCCTCTGTTGTTGCCGCGGCCAGACGTTCCTTATGTGCGACTTCTCCCAGTATCTTGCCTTTTTTAAGATTTGTTTTGTTGTGTATTTTGTACATGTGGCGTTGCCTCCTCCTCTCCCTTATTTACTCATGCCTCCACTGATGTCTTGGCGAATGTAATTTTACTCTATGATATGACAAACCCCTGACGAAGCAAAGTGGAAAGTTGGGCCAGTTGGTTAATGGTTCTTTAAATAAAAGCGCCGAATAAGGCGCTTTTATTCCTTCTTTGTCCTTGTCTTATTCGGCGCTTTTATTTAAAGAACCCTGACGAAGCTGGGTCCTCCCGGCGAAACGGTTGGGAAAAATATTTTAGGTTTTAAGTTCTAAGTTTCCAAGTTGTTTTCTGGCGACGTTTACGTTTATATATATATATATATATATATATATATATATATATATATATATATAAGAACTGGCAACCGTGTTCCGGTGTTGATTTATTTTTTTAAAATATCGGTGTATTTAGGTAATTTCTTTCGGGCGGACGCTAGAAACGATAATTTGGCAGTGAAGCCTTTCAAGAAAACTTAGATGATAAACTAAAATTTGGATTTCAAAAAAAAAAGAAAAAAAAAAACAATGCAGGAGATGTAGGCGGGACGCTACAATCCCTACAACACTACTCGTAAAGCAATATCTCGAATTGACGGCCGTATTTTTGGAAAATGAGATTGAGATTGAACGAGGCCGACGAGGCGCGTGACGTCAAGATATCTCGTTTCCTCCTCTCTTCGCTTCGGCCCCTCAAGGCGGCGAGGCGGAGAAGACGCGAGGCCGTTCTTTCTCCTTCTCGGAGGAACAAGACGTGAACATATCTGTCAAATGCGCCTCCCTTTTTGAGAAAATACGGTCATCCGTTCGAGATATCGCTGTATGAGTGATCTTTGGGTGTTTGTAGCACCCCGTTGCACGCTTTTGCCGCCGTGTTTCGTGGAATCCAGATTTCGGTTCACCAAGCTTAAGAGTTTCAGCCTAAAGCGCCGTTCATATATATGCAACCGAGTAAGACCGAGAGAGACCAGACCGGTTTTTAAGCATCTTGCGACGTCTTAGGACCGGATGCGCCGCAGCGGAGCAGGTCCTAAGACGTCGCAAGAGGCTTAAAAACCGGTCTGGTCTCTCTCGGTCGTACTCGGTTGCATATATATGAACGGGCCTTAAGCAGGAATGGTTTTGACATGAACGGTCCTAGCTGAAGCAAAAGCAATTCCAGAGGTACATTTTCTTCAGTTTTAACCTATTTCTTTTTTTGACAAAGACGGTTGTTAGAATATGTTCTTTTTATTTTACCGATTTCCTATTTTTGACAGCGGCAGTTAGTTTCGGTGATTTGTTTTTTCTTGTTGTTAAAACCAGGTAGTTTTCGGCCTTGATATAAATGAAGAAATAAAATTGTATACTATCAAAAAGTTTCCCAGCAAAATCTTTCTTTTTGTCCCTAAATGGGGAACAAGATTTATTCATCTGAAAACTCCTGATACCGTGGCGTTTCGGTCGAACCGGCTCCTTGATAACGAACAATATTTGGGCGACACGACAAGTAACTTCCTACATATTTGTTGTACTCCGCGGTTAAGCCATATTCAGCCTTAAAGGTGAGTAATTATATTGTGTATCCAATCAAACACCTTTGTCATGTCTCAACACATAATTAAACCCGCAGAAAATGTCTTGGATTCTTCGATCGTGCCTTCATAAAAACGTGTTTGAGCCAAATTAATAATGTGCTCAAAATACCTATAACATTTCATGAAAATGAATTCTCAAAAATCTAAGTTACCTTTGACAGCAGTGACACCCGCTTCTGCTTTATTATCATCAGTTGAGTCTTCGGATTCAAACATAAACTCAAAAGCTGCAAACTTTCCACACTGCAAGAAACGACATTGATTTGAGTGACACATTAAAGCATATGCTTTAAAAATGACGTGCTATGCAACACCCCTCTAGGAGAAAACTAGGATTTCCATCAAAACCCCGTGATTAACTTTAGCCTCGTGTTTTTTTTTTGTTTTTTTTTATTGCGCCAATAATTTTAGAAGTATCAACGTCAGCCGCTATCACGTCGGTCCCACTTAATTAGTCGGGAAAGTTTCAAACATTAACAAAATGCAATAACAAAAATTTACTAAGATGTTAAAAAAGATCCAGTGATCGACTTCGGAAAGAAATGATAACCGTATCCCTTGCTTATATTATTCTGCACGCGTCTTTTGTTGAGGTTGTATGGCTTCCTTCTTCCCATCTCAAAAAAAGAACACATGAAACATTTAGTATTTTTTACGGTTACCATAACTATAATTAACCGTCTCCTGCTGTCTTGGCCATATATATATATATATATATGTATTAAGGTGAAATCACCGAAAATGTGCATTATCCCGTCAATACTGCAAGCCGTTCGTACATGCTGTATCTGGCAATGAAATTCTCTGGAAGAAGATACAGAGCAGATTGGAGGGTTTTACGAGGTGATTACATTAAATGGGTCGAAACAACGGTTTTAACGGCGAAAGACTTTGTAGCTTGTAGTTTGTATTACGTGTATCTTCGCACGAGTACAAGAAAACACGTCACAGCTTCCCCCGAGACACTGCCATTCTGCCGAGTAATTGAAAAATTAAAAACAAATCATTTTACGATTTTCATCCGCATATGGCGGTCACGGGAACAAAGGTATGGGAATATCGGGAAAGGGGGGGGGGGGGGGGGTTGTAAGTTAGCAAGTTGTACTATAATATGATGTCCTGCTGAAATTATTGTTACGTCTCAAAAGTATGTCTTTTAAGCATGAATAAATTCGTCAAACGTAATGTATTATTGCCAAAATTTCACCAAGGTTTTGTTGCGTCATCCAATAGCACCAACCCCTCTGCGGTGCTGCCGTTCCCGTGGTGAACCGAGTCGGTCCGATAAACAGAAGCGAGTCTGCACTTGCGCTTTCTCTCTTGTCTCGAGCTCGACCAGACGCGGCCACTTTCGGGGGGTGGTGGCAGCGGGAGGAGTACTTGCTGTGTCCGAAGCGCATTCTGAGATGTCGGCAATCAGAGTGAGCTGATTGCCGCTTGTGTGTGCGGAATACGGGACCGGAGGCTCTGCGTCCTCCCGGTTTAACTTCACTGTACACGTGTCTCAAAACGTTGTGTAACAGTTGAGAGGTATTACAATCCTTAATTTGCTTCTTTTTTTTTTAACATGCGGTGTAGCGCACGGATGCAAAAATGTTTTTTTTTTTTTTCTTTTCATTTTGAAGTGGCAGATGTTAACTCCCACTGTTAATAGGCTGAAGTGCATGAATCGTTGCATTGCCATTTGGCTCGGCAAAACGATACGATCATCCGTACGTGTATGATATTTTCAGTGACGTCTGACTTATAATTACAACTAAAATACAATTATTGGGAATGCGACCGAAATCATAAGAAGGCATAAGAGGACCTTTCGGGAAAGTCGCGGGAAACGACTGCGTTGTGATCATTGCTCTTCTGGGACGGTTTGCTGGGAAATGCAAATGTATCTCTCAGGGCTTGATTAAAAAAGCAGATAGACGCATTTTGAAGACATGCGACCGGCTTTGTAAGAAAAAAAGTGCCAAGCCTTTTTTTTTTCTCTCGTTTAAAACCATTCTTGTTAAAAACGACTTTACATGCCTCTCCTAAAGCAGACAAACGCGACTCATTTAACTTACATTGCAAGCCTGTTCACGTTGTTTTTGTTTTGTTTTTCTGCGCGCAGAATTGAACTAGAATAACCGAAGCGAGCATGGGACTTACGGTATGAGTCATTTGCCAGGTATACGGTAGGTCCCCTTAGTTCGTCACGTGACCTCAATATCCCTCTTGCGGATATTTTAATAACTGCCGCGAGAGATGGCCACAATCACCGGCAAACCGGCTCAAAGCCAGTCTGGCGTCGCACGCGTGTTTTTTTGTAGCGGCACTCGCAACCCCGTGAAAAAGGCATTAACTACATCCTCCATCTCCGGGAAACAGGCCGGGCGCTAATTGAACCAGATAGCCCCGTGGTGACTTGTTTCAGCGAAGCATTCCGCCCTGCGACTGCCTGCCTGCCGCGTGTAGCGGTGCGCCGGGGAATAAACGAACGAGTCCGCTGTGCTCGCCCCTGTCGGATTGTCTCTCGGCTTTGGGGCGGAAGCGGAGCAGCGCGCGACACGAGGTCACATCGATTAACTCTACATCCGACGGCGGCTGCACACGTCGGCGGGGAAGCGCCCCACCTAACGTCTGCCCCCGACGAACACGTGTGAAGCCCCAAATTGGTTTTCGCTGCCGCGTACGCTCAGGGGGCTGGTGCAGACATGTGCGTGTGAGCGCGACGGATCGCGTCAAGGTTGGTCCGCACATTTGCGTTCGGCTGTGACCTACTGCGTTACGACCGCTCGCGACTGCGGAAGGTGATAGAGAGCCTATAGGTTCTAAAGAGAATCCATGGAGTGTTTGCAATTTAATGGCGGACGCCTCTTGCCAAGACTGGTCGCATGGGCGCGTGCGTTGCGTTGTCGCGTGGCGAGGAGAAAAGGAGGCGGAAAGGCGAATGCGTTTGCAGACGACCAACGACCCATAAACCACGCGACTCCTATCGAGCAGTCCAGCACTTTCTATAATAAGAGCTGTCTATTTAACGCAACGTCAGAGTAGCGCCACCTGTCGGGTAGTCCGCTGGAGTACTTATGACCCTTGTGTATGACTTTGCATTAGCTTACGCACCATTCCTTCGCCGTGGGCTTGGAACAGTTCGCAGACCATGGTAAGAGCGGCAATGTCTCATAAATAGGATGTGGATTTGATCTCGCTAATACCGCAAAACTTTCTTTCCTGTTGTGAGTGAGTACAAATATTTTTATTTAAAAAAAAAGGTGGTTGCACAATGGCCATGGGCTGACGCAAAAAGAATATTGAAACGTTTTACTTAGGCCCGTTTGTTCCCGTGGGAGACTACGGATCTTAGCAATTGGAGACGCCATCCGGAATCGCTTCCAGGTTTAATTCGTGCTTGTATGTCTTTCAGCTTGCATTCGGGGTCTATAGTGTTGCCAACGTTATGCTCTTTTTTTTTTTCTTTTCTGGAGCGTTCATGGTTTTATACGAGGTGGTCAGTGTTGGTGGCTGTATTTCTCTACAGAAGGTATGTTTTATGGGTTAAACACAGTCGGAAGTGTTTCCTGAAAGATGGCGCCATTGTTCCAGCGTGTTTTCTTTTCTTAATCTGTTACAAGCGAACGCAGCACAATCGAGCAGAATTAAACGCAACTGTCCGAACTACAAGGCCTTAGCCGCTCTAAGCGCATCTCCGAAGCTTGTCCATGTGTGTAGCCACTGCTACTTTCTCCCCCTTTACGCTTTGTTTCAGCCTGCTTCTTGTCCACACCTGTGAAGATGGTGCCCCAGCGTTGTCCGTGAGAAAACATGATTGCGCTTTAAGACAAGGACATAGGAAGAACAGACACCAAGGAGCGCTATAAGACCGTCCCTCTCTATAGCGCTCTGTGGTGTCTGTTCTTTCTATGTCCTTGTCTTAACGAGACCATGAAACGATTTTGAAATCGAATCTCATTCACCGCACGTCGTGAAAGGTGTGAAAAGAAACACGAAAACACAAAAAAGAGAGCCCCAAAAAATTCTTAGCTATAGAACTTTTAAAAGAAACCCGGACTCTTTTGGACCTTCTTTCCTTCGAAAGCGCTCTGCCTTTTCACAGCGATGCAGCCGCGGAACTTCTGCACGTCAGCTAAATCGACGTAGCCTATTGGGCAAGAGCCTACCTCACCAGCACGGCGATCATAAACAAAAAATAGCCGGCGAATGTTTATTAAAAGTTTTGTTAAATAATATTCAGATCCACATTTTGTAGCATAATTAGAGTTGTGAGTGTGACGAAAATTGCCGAATCTGATAATGCTCAGAGTTAAGCGTCATCAATCGTGTGGTAAACGAAGCAAGAGAAAGACCCTATTGCGCCTGCGCAGTCAATGCCCCAGCGTCGTCTGCTGAACGGGTTTGCTCCTGGTCGCGCTTTCTTCGCGGAGACTTTCGTTTTCTGGCTGCTCCAGTAGTGGTGGGTAAAAAGAAACAGTTGCAATTTCACCGCTTGCCACTCGATGAACCACGTTGTCACTGAATTCGACTATTTTTCTCTGTTTTTGGAGTTTTCGGGAGGGAGCGCATCCGGTTGTCGGTCGCCCCTTGCCCCACGGGTTGAGCGGGAGAGCTGGGGCCATCGGCTTGTGCTGTTTCGCGGCCCCCGCCAATTAGGAACCGCGGGAGAGGTCCCGTCTCGAGGAGGGTGCGGCGGAATGTTTTGTCCCCAACTCGGGCGGTTTCTTCTTCTTTTTGTTGTTGTTGTTTTGACAAGGAAAGAAATGAGAAAGTGAGGACCTCGGCTTGGTTTCGAGCCGAGTCAAGTCAGTGTATGCCGAGATTGGACCGGTGGTTGGACGCGACGCGAAAGTTGGGAGCGACAGCGGGTGCGGCGGAAGGCGGAACGCGGGAAGAGCTCGGAGCGGCTGTGCAGGCCCCCAAGTGTGTGTGTTCATGGATGAGTGTGGTGCACTCAGCACTCTGGTGCCGAGGAGCATCGCACGGAGCATCCAAGCACACACAGACTTTTCCGTTTCGACCAGCGTCGCAACGGGCCCGCGTTACCCACATCCGCAACATATCTAGTAATTGAATTTCGCTAGCGACGCCGATTCAGAAAATACGTCGGTTACATCAGCACCATCAGCGCAGTAAAACCTACCGGCACACCCCCAACTCGCCGCCGCTAACGCTCCCATTCTCCTACTGCCGAGAGAACTTCCGGTTCCTGTGCCAGAGTACGTCACGACCGTCAAAATCACGCCGCAGCTTGTTTTGCGGGTACTTAGAGAGAAAGAGAAAGTCGATATTGCATTACTTTTTTGTGTAGAAGTTAATAAACCGAAACGAAAACGAATGCCTGTTCGGCATTCAGTGAACATTGAAGGTTTAATGTAAAAGTTATCTGTCAAAAGTAAAAACGTCATCATATTTTCTCACGTACAATACCAACTCGCCCAACAATCAGCGCTTGCCAGCGTTGTCGCTGCTTTTCTTCTCTGTGAACCATCTTACCTCAATACGAGCAAGCCTTCCCCGTTTCAGGTAGAGGTGCGGCTCCGAAATAGGGCGCTCATCTTTGCTTTAAATGCTCTCTCTTCATAACCAGTGGCTTCTAAAGTGAGCGAGAGATGGGGGGGGGGGGGGGGGGAGATTTGCCTCCCCTTCCTCGAACTGTTTTCTAAATATGTATAAAATGTGTAAAGGGTGATCACCTCCCCCCCCCCGCCCTATCTCTCCTTCCATTCTGACGCCACGGTTAATAAGGAAACATACGGTACTTGCGAGAAGAGCAAATGCAAGCGACAAGTTCTCAAACGAACACTTTACGAGCTGAAACCTGAGCGTTCCTGGTTTTTTTTCAGGCTATTGTCATCAATCTCTCTCGGTCTCATGATGGTTTTGGGCATACGCATGCCTGAATCCGTCATGCATGCGTTTGCGCGTGCGTCTGGGCGTCAAGAGAACTGAGAGCGTGTTGGCGCGGTGTCGCACAGAAGACGAGACCTGCGCCTTACGTCATTGTCAGTGCACGCTTGACCCTCCCCAAAGCGGCAAAAACGCTCGAGTTCGACGAGAGCGTGCCGCAAAGCAACAGACGCGCGCGTATTGGTGTCTCGGCGCGCCAGTATTGCACTTGTTATGAGACGTTGCCAGACGCATCCACGGCACCTAAGCTAACGATGCGGTGGGAAGTATACGGGCTCGCCGCACCGAAAAGGCCGGCTCCCTTTCACCACATGAGTCCGCTTTCTGCGCGTAGGTATGAACGGGAGCGTGAGAACATGGCAAAGCAGAGGCGCATGACTAGAGCGAGGAAAAGGAAGGCCGGGGAGGGGCAAGCAGACAGAACTCTGCAGAGAGTACGAGGCTTCTCCTCTCCAGCGTTCTGTCTGCTTCTTTCTCCCCAGCTCTTCTTTCCAACGCCCTACCTTCTTGAGCTGTAACTTACTTATAACACGTTTCCACCGCACAGCCAGCCTATAGATACGCCTCTTTGAAACGTGTGTCCGACTGCTCTCCGACTACACTGCCCGTATATAAAAAAGAAACGCGTCTTCGACTATGCTGCCCATACATCAAAAGTGGTTCCGAAGTGGCAAAAAATGACGTCACAGAAGCCGGAGTGTCACCCTGTTGGACGTCGCGATCCTGGCGGTTGGTCGTAGAAATGCTGGCGAAAAGCACGAGCAGACGCGAGTGTCGCTATCGTAACGGCGTCCCAACTTCCGGCTGCCGAAGAGTCCGTGGACTGGCACACTGGAGGGCGACCTGCAACGGAAACAGGCGTCTGCCACATCTCCCGCCGCTGTTGGGACGCCGCCAGGATCGCTACCGGCGACAGCGTGACACTCGTACGACGCCACCAGACAAGAAATTGAGGGATCGCTATTTTTGGACGGGGTAAAGACACATCAGTCGGAGACGCGTTCCAGGCACCCCCATACAACTTTGTGACGTCACGGCACTGCGGTGGCGCTGCTGTCAGCAATACGCATGCGCAGTCGTTTTGCTTCTTCCGGAACTGGTGTCTGCGCACGGGCACTGCCCAAATACTGGTGTCGGCACCCGCGGCCACTCCACTCGAATCCATTATAATAATCCACTCTAATCACTGTCACCTCGAGAAGCGCACGGCGTGGCAACTCCCGAGCATCATCTCGCTCCGCAGCCTGCGAGACTATCGTCCTTTCTTCAGCCTTTGAGAAGGCCGAACAATGAATCACAAAGGAAGACGCGGGAAGATAGTGAGCCACTTACTGTCTTTCTTAAAGGCCGACATACAACCTCGTTTTTCTGCAGGGAATGATAATCCTCTCAGCGGACCCGTCTCCTAAGCTGCGAGGGGAGTGAAGTGGGGGAAAGGTAAAAAGTGGAGACGATAAAGGAAAGGAGGAGGTGAGCAAAAGTGGGAGGCGCGAAGTGTACGTCGGCCTTTAAGCTGTCACTTTCCATAGAGATCACCTTTTTGCTTTTTGGAGAAAAGTCTTGTACACGTTACTCGAAAATTAAACAAAAAGTTTGATTGATAGCAACCTTTCATTACTCTCAGTTAAAAGTATTACGTTAGATGAGTTGTTTATTTGAGAAGAAAAAGTAACCGTTACTTTTCCAATTACTTCGGATTTTTTGTTTTTTAAACGACGGATTTTTCTGCCGCTTTGATGACTGGTCTTTCTTACTTCCCATTATTGAATCGGAATCACCGAATTATAATCGACTTACCTTATAAATTCGAAAATTTTGGGAAACTGTCCTCCTGTCGAGGATTGACTTGGTTAAAGGATTTCTTGGTAGGTGACGTGTAGAACCAAAGGTCACCATTAGAAAGGGGAGGAAAAAATGGTAGTGGTTACGAGTCATTTTAGTACTTCTAAATTAATCAGATTACTCTTGTGATTACTTCCTTATAAATGTATTCGAATAATTAGGAAAATACCCTGAAAAGTAATTGACTACAAGTAAATTACAAGTCCATGGGTTCAGGCACTGTCTTCTTCTGTAGAGGGTATGGTCTGAGCGGCGGACGTACGATGGAGAAATAACACGCGAATCTCTCGTAAGATGTGCGCGTGTTACCTTTCTCCTGTTTGTTTATTCTTCCTTCGTACCCTGAAGCGTGTCGCTTTGTGTAAAGGAAAGGAAAGGCGAAAGTATCGCGTCATCGCTCGCTGAATTTCGTATTTTAAAGCATGGCGTGCCCTTTAGCGGAGACCCCCTGTTCCAAAACATAGGTCCGTCCGTCTGCCTGTCCGTCCATTTCCCAACAAATGTAAAGGGAACATTAACACCACAGGCACAGACGTCACGTGTCCTATACATGGATTTAGTTTATCCGCTGAATTTAGAGGGGAAATTGACGTCACGTGAGCGACCTATACAACAAGTCATTTTTTCCGCTAGATTTGGCGGAAAGATTGATAAAAAAATGTTTTTTTTTTATCATTCAAAACGACTTCCTATTGTAGGCTTTTGGAAATAAAGGTCGTTGGCAATTCTCCTTGATTGCTGCAT
The DNA here is from genome assembly GCA_013358835.2 of Ixodes persulcatus. Classification (NCBI taxonomy): domain Eukaryota; kingdom Metazoa; phylum Arthropoda; class Arachnida; order Ixodida; family Ixodidae; genus Ixodes; species Ixodes persulcatus. The sequence continues at coordinate 314,888 of JABSTQ010011256.1, forward strand.
TTCATTCGTTGACGGACTTTTGGTGATCACAGTCGCTGTCAATTCTTTTTCCAATGTTCTTTTACCCTCAAAACATTAGACTGTTTCCTTATCAATCCGAATAATCAATTGGTGCCCAAGCCAAACTAGTTCTTCTTGTTCTTCTTTGTTCTTTGTTAAAATAAAAGAGCTAACGACGACCTTGTCCTCAATGCACGGCGCGAGCACATAGCCCGGAAACGTTGACGAGCGGGTGGAATATTTTTCTTTATTGGAGCCTTTTCGAGATTTTTGCGTCCATAATCGAGTCCTATCGCTCGTGGATGATGTCTTAAAATATTTTGCAAAAGCTGGCTTTCTATGAAAATTTTTAATTTTAATTTCTGGAACTTTCAACGCGACATATATGAAGGTTTCAATAATGTTTTTTTTTTATTGCTGTACTTTGAGTATTAAATTGACGTTGTCTTGGGTGGCGTAACTACTTATGTTTGTTGCAGTACGGTCTTCCTCGCTGTTATGATATTAAGTTTTTCATCGTCATAATGATTGGCTCCGTACAGGCAGCCATGTAATTGTCTAAATCGACAATGCAAAACAAGTTTTTTTTTTTTGCAATTTGAAATTTTTATTTAGTATTATTGTCATGAAATATTTAGTATATTGTAAACATCTTGTGACATTCGCCTCGGTGCCCATTCTTGTAGTTTCGAGAAAACACCCGTAAAAAAAATATTTAATTCGATTAACAGCACATATCGTGTTACACCCGGAAGGATTAAATAGACGGCTCTATTACTACCAAAATTAATACAATCAGAAAATCACGAAACTATACTTTTTGTTTCTAGGCCCGGCAGAGTTGTTTGCACTGAATCATATGGCAGAGGCGAATTTACGCGTCAGGCTTGAAAAGGTGCGGGGGGGGGGGGGGGGGGGGGCGGGGGTGCAGAAGGGTTTTACTTCTTAGACAGATGTGACGTCATGAGCGAAACCTTGCCCAGCTCTATTTTGTTGACCTACTATTAGCCATTTAATCAAAAAACAAAACAAAAAAGTCTCCCTAAAAAGAGCTGGTGTACTTACAGAAAACGGTCCCCTCTGTCCTATGGACCACTTATGAAAAACCGTGAATTGGTGCCCAGCATATTGAGGAAACAATATTTCCGATGATAGTAAAACATGCGATATGTTGCACAAACCAAAATTAAAATGTCGCTACCTCCCTGAGTGTGTTTTTATTACTCGAAGCATTGCGTGTGGACCACACACAAATTTAGTTACCGAATCAACGCAGTTGATGAACTTTGCTTCACGCGCGGTCTCCTTCAAAAGTTTGCTCACCTACCGTTCTTCACAACGGAGGAGAAATTATGACTTCACATAACACAATGACGTCATTTGAATCTGTGACGTCACATCGCACCGTGATGTCGGGTGATGTCACAATTTTCCCGCTAAATTTAGTGGGGAAGTTGATGTCACGTGACCGAACGTCATGTAATGGCAGGTCAGATATCACCATAAAGTCACATCACGTCACCACGTCATGTGATCCCAGCTCACTTGACCTTAAACGTCATGCGATCAGACCAACGCGACCAAGAAAAAAAAAAGGGTCATAAATCTACCGCTTTGAATAAAACAATAGCAGTCCTGTGGGAGTCTAGAGTACAGTCCTAGTGATAACAATGACCTATCTTATCAAGTCAAATATTCTTATGCACCTTGCACTTTTGAGCCTTGCGACTTACATGCAGGAAGCATCGCCAAGGTCTGCTCAGAGTGACACACTCATCTCTATCTATAAAACTACCTAGATGCATAATAAAGAGTTTTAGAATAACGTACGCAATTTTAGCGCAGGCTAACGCTAATTTTAGCGCTTGCGTTAGCACACGCTACGCTAGAGAGCTTTAGAATAGCGTTTCTCCGCCGCGACGCTAAAGCCCAAGCATCTCGCGCTTGGAACGCCACCAAGATACAGTCACAATTTTTATTTCACACACGAAATGCTGTAACTTGAAAACAAACAAACAAGTTTTTTTGTCCAGAGTAACATATAGATTTGTTTAAACATGGGCAATGCGACGCGAGCGGTCGACCGGTCGTATCCATTTGCGTCGCCTCGGCAAGAGAGGCCTTGTGTACTGATCGTCGCACACCATACGTTCGCCGAGAAATGTCCGCGCGGTGCAGGCAGCAAGTAGCCGGTGATTGTTGCCCACCTTACTGGGCTTCCCAAACCGACTGCAATGTCGTCCCGTATTAAAAATCGCTCTCGTGAGGATGCCGCCAACGTCGCGCTCACGACGCCACCAAAGCGACCACACAGCCATGGTCCTGGGAGCCGCCATTTTTAATTACAGGATTCGCGACGAGACGTTGGCTTTAGCCAACTTCTCATCACGAATCCAGGAATCCTCCTTGAAGGAGCGCGAGGACTCTTTGCGAACGCACGCAATTTGTGAAGACGGACGGAGGCGAAAACGGATGCCGACGCGGAGCTTTCGTTTCCGCGCCTCACGGCCATTGCAGACGACGATAGACGGCGGTGAAATAGCAGACGATGCCGGAGGATGCCGCGCGTCTGCTCGAACCACTAGCAGGTGGTGTCAGAGTTTCAGAGTTTACGCACCAGGTGTCACGAAAGGGAGACACTACTCTTGTTAGCCTGTTCGATGGAGCAGCCAAGCCAGTCCAGTTGTAATGGGCGAGGCCACCATTTTGTGTGAGTGTGTGTGTTGGGGGGGAGGGGGCTTAGGGCGAGCCATGACCTCCAGCTAAATTGCGTCTAACTACGTAAATATTACGCGAAAAAAAAAATCCTTTCGCCGATTTTTTTTTTTAAATACGTGTCCCGTCTTTGCTCTTAAAAAAAAAAAATTATACCTTGCAGTGATGACGTTGAAATGTGTGGGCTCTGGGGAAAAGGAGAATAAGGATATGCTTTTTATCTTCACACTGGGGTCTGGTGTAAAAGTTAGGCGATTAATTGTTCTAACAAGCACGTAGCGTATACACTTGTGGAGTGTCATTATTCTCGCTTTGCCCGGAGCCCATACATTTCAAAGTCATCTTAAGCGTGAATGGAGGGCTGTATGACGTCAATTTTCTTGCGTGTGCTCAAGCACACCGGCAACTGCTGGCTCGTGGAAAGATCGTGCACCACCTATTGTGGACACTGAAATGTTTGGTTCAGCACCCATTTAGGATAGGAGATTCTCAGTGAATCCGTCCTCAAATGCCAAGGTTTCAACACTAACCGTTACTTTTTAATAAATTTAGGTGATTTTCGTAAAATATTCCTGGGTTCAATCCCCACCCCTGCCCGTTTCGATATGGATGAGCATGATACCGGCGTGCGGTCGTGTATCACTACTGCGTGGTGCACGTTAAAGACCCCATGGTTAGCGGTTGTACCGCACTGGCTCAATTGCTCATCTGCAGCTGAGACACCAGACGCCCACTGAGGCAGACTAACTTCCGGCTCTATAAACATACACACAACAATTTGCTTGCTTTGCTTTAAAATGTGATTGGAAAAAGGGGGCGCATTTTTTACCACTTTCCGTGACTGGCGCCATAGAGCTATGGAGCTGGATACGTCTCCCACTGGTGTCTTTACAGCGTCCAAAAAAGTGGTCCCTAAATTTCCACATTGTGACGTCATAGAGGTGTCTCGTTGTCGCCGGTCGCGATCCTGGCGGCGTCCCAGCAGCAGTGGTGAATGTGGCAGACGCCTGTACCGCTGCGGGTCGCTCTCTAATGTAACAGTTCGCGGAAGCTTCAGCTGCCAGAAGTTGGGACGCCGCGACGACAGCGACACTCGCGTTCGCTCGTGCTTTTCGCCAGCGTTTCTACGGCCAACCGCCAGGATCGCGGACAGGCAACAGCGTGACGCTCCGGCTTCTGTGACGTCATTTGTAGCCTTTTCGGGACCACTTTTGATGTAGCACAGGACGCTGAACACACCAGTTGGAGACGCACTCCAGGCACCATAGTAGAGCTCCACATGTTTTCGGGAGCTCCGCCGGCCGCAATTTGTCCATATACAGTCAAAGAAAGAAAAAAAGAACCATCAACTTTTGAGTAAAACAACGGTTATTGCTAAAACATAGGCCTCTGATCTGGATGCTAACGCTACATTTTTTGCAGAGAATTAGTGTTCGGCAATGCGTAGTTTACCTTTGCGGTGACAAAAACAAAATAATTATTATTCTTATTATCTTTTTGTGGGCGAGGGGGGATGTTTTGTAATTTATGTGTTGTGACAGCACGTTGCTGTCTGTTGCATGTTGAGAATAGCGGGACAAGCCCCTCCCATAAGGCCCTCTGGTCGTCATGATTGGCGGTTTCCTCCTCCCCAACGTTCGCTCTGCTAAGGTGGAGAGAGGGGAGAGCTTCGAGGGAGGAGCACGTCCCGCTATTCCGAACCACGGAACAGACCAACCCACTGTCCTCACATGACGCCGCTGTACTGTGTCGCTGCCGTCGGCGCGGCTGCAGCGCAGGCGCTTATCGCTTTACGTGAAAGGCTCGCTTCTCCGATCGCGTTATGCCCACACCAGGTGGGGGGACAAACACGGGCTTATTTTTGAAGCACGGTGTGATCGCCGGCAAGGAAACACGGGGCTTCTTGAGAGTGCCGCATCTGTAGCGAACACTCAGACCGGTAGGATATAAACCGAGGCACGGAGCAAAATACCCGAGAGTCTGGGAAGCCGGAGGACAAAGAGCCTTCAGAAATCGAGCGTCGGATTGTTACTTCCCCCCCCCCCCCGCCATTTCTTCCTCCTCCTCGCAGAAAACGAGCCGTCTTCGTTTGTGTTCGCACTGAAGGATTTTCGTCAGAGGCTCGGCTTAGGCGGCTGGATTCCGGTAGATGGAAATTGAATTTCTCGTCTCCTGGGAATGTTTTTCTGAGAATAAGATTTTTCGAAAAAAAAAGGGGGGGAGGGACCTCAGCTTTCGACGTCGGCTGATGCTTTCCCGCTGCAAAGGTAATCCTCACCGCCGAGAATATTGGAACCTCTCCCCGCGTGTACACCTGAAGTACAACCGCCGGCAAATACGACGGGGAAAAAATGCGGCACGCCAGAACGTCGTCACGCCCGCAAGCAGTCCCTTCGCATTACCCGCGCCTCGACGATACCTTTGATCGTCGTTGCGGAAACGTTCTCGAAAAACTTTCGAAGAGACCCTTTGAAGCGTGTCTACGGCTCCCATTTCGTTTCTATACACCGACGGTGGCCGGACACCTGAGTTTTGTCCGGGCCAAACAATTGTCGGCTTTGGGTCACGGGGTCGGTACGTGCTTAGCGCGAACATGTTTGCGCCTATCGGCGACGCAAGCTCACCCCCGATCGGTTCATCCGGGAACCGAGCTTCGGCGAAACTGGCATCTTAAGAGTTCGGGCTTTGAAAGCGCCCTGATAAGTTTAGTGGCCCACAAAACATTAATAGCATACACCCAATAGGTTGCCCGAGCTGCCGTTTGGAAGGCACTCTCAAGACATATAACGAGCGGCAGTTGCGTTCGGCAAACAAGGCCTACGTTGGAAGCTGTGTGCTCATTGGACCAGTCATACGTATGCCTTTTACCACGTGACCACGCTCTCGCCCTCAAACCCACGTGCAGATAGCGGGCTTGGGTGATGAAAGGAGGGTGGATGATTGGACCGGCGACTGCGGGCAGTTCCCATATCGCTGTCAGCTTTGGCACAAACGCTGAAATATATACTCAGTTCACCTCTAGGCCGAGAGGCCGGCCGGAGCTACACGCACTCAACGGACCGGTGAACCTCCTCTCTCGCATCACCTGACCAGCTATCCGAATGCGTGGGTGTGGGCGGGAGAGCTCGATCACGCGGTGAAGGATCGACGTAGGACTGGTCCGACGAGCACGGAGCGCGGGACAGCTCCGTCGGCTTAGGGGTCGAAGGGAGTATCGAGAAGCGTGCGCGGCCGCGGCTCGCCCGCCGGACCGTGATCCGATGAGATTGGCTTCGGCTCGCGTTCATCCGGTCACTCGCGTATCCCCGGGCAGCGAATCCCCGGCCGAAATAGCCTCGGTCCCGGGGTTTTTCGGCAAGGCTGCGCTCACCTGGGAAGCGTCTTTGCCTCGCCTTCGACCGAAGCCGGTCGAGCGAGGCGATCGCGTTTCGGAGGGATCGCCCCCCGGCGATGCCTCCCTTCGCCCCTCAGCAGACCGTGCGTTCAAAGATACGCTCTGAAAAAAAAAAAAAAAAAAAGAGAAGGGAAAGGGTACGGTGAGTTGACTTTTCTGAGGAACACGAGAGAGCCAATCACGGCAATGAAGACCGCCGTAAAAGGCACAAAAATCATCGAGAACCGTGACGATGCACTTTCGGATCGTCTTGAATTGGCTTCGTCGAATCGTGGCGTCCGCTGCGGCCGGACTTCGTTTCAAACGGAGTAGCTGTCTTTTTGTTTCTTCTCCTGCCTCTTTCAGATCAGAGTTAAAGGGGTCGTTGTCTCACTCCTCGGGAAGAGTTTTGCGTTCGAACGCCAGACGCCGGCGTCCGGCGTTCGAATGCAAGCGTTCGAACGGTGAGTAGAGACAACGGCAGTCAGCCTTTTTTGCATCTATACCCACTTATCCTTCCAAATCGGGGCTCGGTGTCCCCGAAGTCAACGAGCGTTCTCTTCCCCTCCTCTCCCTCAGTTTCTCTCGGCACAAAAGGATTCCAGCGAATAACGGTGCTCTAAATACGACTAGATTTAATAATACGGTGCGCGTCCGGACAATATAAGCGTGACGTTTCATTCGTTTATTCTCCTTGTTCGCATTTTTTTCCTTTTTTTTAAGGCGAAAGTTTTGTTTAGTTACGCGCAAAGTTGTCGGCGTTGTCCCCGAAAGATGGCAATAAAACTACGTCATCAAAAACGCGCCTCAGAAATAAAACACAAAGAAAAGCACAGCCACGCAGTGGCTTCGTCACGGTAGCCGGTCGGGGGCGCGCAAGGTGAAAGCGGACGCGCCTCAGAAATAAAACACAGAGAAAAGCACAGCAACGCAGATGCTGTGCTTTTGAGGCCAGCAAAGTTCGCCGCGCCTGCGCAATGGGGGAGCGTGATGTCACCGCCGGTGCGCCGTGTGAAAAAAGAAGACCGTGCGCGCTGCTTGTAGGAATGCTTTCCCATTCCTACACATAGACACTCTTAAAAACCTTCGGCGAGTTTTTTTTTAGCTTCTGTCGTAGTATGAGCTTCGTTATTTTCTGGGATCCTTCTATGGTTCGCCAGGATTGGAAGCCTGCGTGTTCTGCAACAAAGCAAACTCGCGAACTATTTTTTTTTGTATGTGATGTACTGCGTCTTTGTTAGACCAGTCGATAGCTCAAAAAAGACAATGGTGGAGACTGGTACAAAGACGAGCGAAGGCGCTGCGTGACTTCTCTGTCGTCGGTCTTTTTGCGCTCTCGCTGCCTATAACGAATCAGTAACTCGCCCACGAAGACCGACGACCAGTTCGTGCTTTCCACTTTTCCCCCTCCTCCTCCTCTTCCTCCTTGACGCTAAAAACGACGGACGAGTAAGAGAGACACACACCACAGAGGGCTTGCTAAAGAAGTTTCGCGGAGGAGGGAAGAGGGAAGAGAGGGGCAAGCCAGATAAGAGACCAGTGGTGATACCGTATATACATAACGTTAGCCATAACATCAAAAAAAAAAAAAAGGGGGGGGGGGGGGAAGCATGGCATTTCGGTTCTCCTTTCAGCTCCACAGAAATTAAGCAAGCTATGTGGGAGGGTGGAACGGGGTGACACACGGGTAGATATCTGTCAGAAAAAGCGCTCAACAATATACGTAGGATTCAGAGGGGGGGTTGTGTACAGAATTCCTCTGTCTTATGGGAGGGTATACGTGGGGCAGTCGGGGCGATGCGTGAACGAAAGACTGAGGGAACATGCCCTGTCATTGAGGTCAGCCCCCTCTGCCAATCTCGCGGTGCATTGTAATAGGTGCGAGTGTTTACCCTATTTAGACAACACCGTGATCTTGGCACGAAACAAAAATAGAAAGACAAGGGAGATAACGGAAGCGTTTTTTATTTCCGAGTGTGACGAAGGTACGTGTGTAAGTGCCCCATCCATAACCCTCTTTGAATCGGAGTTATCGCTTTTACGATCATGCATGGTGTAAGAGTAAGAAATGTGATAAGCGGCGGTTGGAAATGAATCGGATGTGTGTGTTGTTCGTTTCGCGGTACGTGTGTTTTTCCAACATTAAACCAGTTGCAAATGCGCTCTGTGGTGTGTGTTGCTCTTACTCGTCCGTCGTTTTTAGCGTTTTTAACCCCTAAACATGTTCAACCAACACGCCCAAATCCAAACCCTTCTGTTTCCTTTCCCCCATGGTGAGGAGGATCTTCTGCCTTGCAGAATCGTGAGTCTGGTCGTAGGCCTTTAAAGGAACTGCAGGGAAAGTGGGCGGAGAGGCTGAGACGCTCGCAGACGAAGAACGCGTTCGTCACCTTCTCACAACTCGTGTTCCAAACGCGGACCATAAACCACGTGACCCCGATCGCGCAGTTAGAGACACTCTGCGGTCTAGGCACTCCTAAGCCACTGTCACACTGGTTGTCACTTGCACATCATACAAGAAACACGGGGTTCGCTCTGCAGACATGAAGACAAAATTATCAGCGCACACACCTCGAACCAGACATGTACAAGTTACTCAAAAAAGTTATTAAGTTACTAAGTATTGATATCAAAGGTAATTTGAGTAGATTAGAAATTACTCAAATAGAAGATAATTGAGCAAATTACTAATTACCGTAAAAAAGTAGCGAATAGCTTTTGAAGTTACTTTTATATGCTTTTTGTGGTAAAAAGAAAGAACAGAGATTTTGATCCGTTATCGAAATTGTGCTAGCCAAATATGAATCGGCTTTTTTTTTTGTTTTTTTCACAAAAATGCTATAATAGCTGGTTCTGCTTCTGCATGCCTAATTGTTTTGTACTTTCTTGTTTTTTTGTCAATGTTGTACTGCGAATGTGTCATTTCTGCTTTGAGGTTTAGCACTGTCTGAGCTTGATTTTTTAGACAGTGTTTGCGTGTTTACAGTGTTGCTTAAAGTACATCTAAAAAGTACTTGAAGTGAAGTACAAAGTAAATGAGAGATTATGCACTTCAAGTAAAGTAGTAAGTACACCGGTTGCAATGTACTTGAAGTAACGTATATAAATACAATATATTTCAAGCACTTTTAACAGAATATTTCATGATGCACTTTCATTCCCTATACAGTGTTTTTTTAACTGGTATGCATAGCTCCAGAGGTAATCGGAGGTGCAATAGTTTTTTTACGGACATGGCAGCAAATATTGTATAAGGTCAAGTCCCCGCAGAGTAGTTGTTTTACTCTCGCTGACGAGCTATTTGACACAATCAACTTATAAGGCACTTATTTCCATCGGTCTTACAGCCGCCATTACTTCACCCTGATGGCGTCTCGAAAGAGCGCGTTTTCACACGACGATAGCGCCATTTTTTTTTTATTTTAAATTCAAGGAATGTACATTCAAGTCGGGAGCTTTACTTTCCTCTCAAATACAAGTACATGTTCAGAGAATTTACTTCAAGTAAAGTACTATTTTTCTAAACAGTAGTACTTTAAGTACCATGTACTTACATAGTGTACTTCCCAACACTGCTTGTTAATACTTTTTATAAAAAGACGTTGGGGGAATTACTACAGGTTTCTCGAACGATCTTTGAAACTTTGCAGATCTGCATATTCTGAGTTTTGGGAGAAAAGGCAACGCAAAAAGGTAATCTTTGCGTTGCCCTTTAGCTCGCAACTCTTCGAGTGCAGCACAAACTACGGGACGGGAGCACCAGATGAGTTTCAAAGCAGGAGCTGCATTCTGTTGCCTCTTTTGAGTGAGGATGCAGTGTGTGCACCTCCTGTAGTGGGCGAGAGTTTCTACGTTGGGGAGAAGCGGAGTCCAGCCCTTTAAATGGGTCAAGTCTCCTTGAGCTTCGAGACGCAAAGAAAAAAGCCGGTCTTTGGCGCTAATCCCGCAGTTACTCGGCCTCTCTTGCGTACTGTCTGTTTGCTCCCAGCGCCTCGTAGCAGTGTTGTTGCAGTGTGTGTGTGTATGAAGGGGGGGGGGGGGGGGGGGGGGGGGCGGCTTGTGAACATTTTTGGGGGTTTCCGGACTCTCCAAACCATTTTCTCACCCCCCTCCCCCCTCCTTCCTACGCCACATGCGTCCGCCTTTTTGCAAATATCGCCTGATCTTCAAACATCTTATCTCCTTTGTGCAGGAATGTTTGTTGATAGGCAAAACAACCACTAAAATTCGAAAGTAATTTGTAACTTGAGTAGAACTTATTCAAAAAAGTAATTAAACTAAAATACTAATTACCAAAATAAAAATGCAATTAAAATTTACTAGACTATTCAGAAAAGTAGTTAAACTACAGTAACTTGAGTAGAGTAGTTGAACAACGTACAAGTCTGCCTCGAACACATATTGGAAGCACGTTTGCACCGTACCTACAGACGCTTTGCAGCAGTTGTGCATTGGCGCCGCCATAACCAACCTTCAGTTTTTGTTTCCTCTTATTTCGTTAACTGCACTTGATCATTACCACATCAGGCCAGGTTATTGTAACCTTGGATTCGTGGTGTCCTTCTCCCCGGAATTGGCCTTTGTGGAGGCTCGTCAACACCCGCCTCGGTGGCTCGGCCTCTCAATAAGACAAGAGAAGGTCAGCAATGGCGGCCGTAATTTAGCGCGTGTGTCAAGCGTCTATACACAGATCAGCCGAAACATAACCACCTACCTCGCACCGTGGTGATTCGCCTTTGTTACGCAAAACAATTGCAAGTGTCGTCTGCTGTGGTGTCTCATATCGAACAAAGTCCGATTAACTGTGGGCTCAAAAACACCTGTACCTTGACCTGCATCGTATCGAGTTGTCAGTTGAACCACAGGTAGTCGCCTATTTTGTGCCGCCAAGCGGGGAAAGCCTTTGACGTTTGCATTCTGTGATGAGGCGTAGACGTGCAACGCCGCGACGTCCACCAACAGTTTCACCGTCGTTCTTCCACTTTTGCTAGCTAAAGTCCGTTGGAACTCAAGACGTCAGGGCGAGGGAAAGGAAGACCGGGCAGGGGGCAGCAGACGCATCGCTGGAGAAGGGAGGGGGAAACCTCCTCCTCTCTTTAGCGTTCCGTCTGCTTCCTCCTCCCCGGCCTTCTTTTCCCTCGCCATGCCTTCTTGAGTTGCAACGGACTATGGTGAAGACCCGACGATCTATGCAGATTTTCGGGATACTTGTTTCGAGCCGTCGCGCCATTGAGGTCTGCCCCCTGTCAAATTTGCCTAAATCAGTGGCCTTCGCTAATACATGCGCACATAGTCTACAAGATGATCGCACTGTATCTCCGGCCACCGTTAAAGGAGCAGTGCAGCAATTGCGGTGCTTTGCTTAAATAATTGCGGAAGTTGGTGTCTCGACCTTTCGGAAGTAAAGAACAAAAAAAAAAAAAACACTTTTACCCGCACATCCTATTTTTTTATTAAAAAAAATGACAAAGTTAGAGGTTTTTGGCGCCTCTCAATTCCTTCACCATCTTCCGAGTCGCGTGCGCTGTGTCGCGAAAGGGTGACGCGCGGGGTTCCGTTCAAGCTCGCTCTCTCTCGCACTATCAGTGAGCATCGAGAATTCACCCGCTCGCGACCACGTCACTAGGTGCTTCTGCCCCGTCCTGCTTCTCGCGGTAGCAGAAGGAGCTGACATTTTTGGTAACCTTGGATAGATGGCGCCACTGAATGTCCATATAATAAATTTTGTTTCGATGTTACCAGGTTTTTGACGCATATATATATATATATTTATATCGGAACGATGAGATTTATAGAACAGTTGCTTTATATTGAACACGTAGTTGCACAACTTGTTACTTCTTTTTTACAAGTCCCTCTTTATCGTCACTCCGCGTGGTTCTCATGGCCGCCGCTCGCGGCAGCAGATCGGGAAACTTTCAAATTTTTGCCTCGGAATCGAGCGGCGATATCGCAACATTTCTAAGGAAGGAGATGCGTTTTCTGCACAGCTCCTTTAACTATCGTCCGCATCAGCAGTGGTACAATAAAGCGGGCGGCGCGTCAGCTATTCGCAACTCCAGCCCACCGCTCGCCCTCTCGCGGACGAACGAAGAACAAGACGAGAAGGGACGACGGCGGTGGCAGCGCGCTGGCGGTGGCAGGGACTGTCGGCCTTGGTGCCTTCCTTGGTGCTGCTACTATTGCATGGTTCCGGTCGGCGTGTTTGTGCGTGAAGTGAGCGCTTTAAAATAGGAATTTTCGTGTTCCTCCTCGCAGCGGCGTTGCACGAAAGGGTCCCAGATATCTAATTTCATTACACTGCGGATTTCTGGTCTTGTGGTCGCCACCCTTACAAAAATGATCAATGAGTTTCGATTGAGTTTCTAATGTATTTCTATAAAGTAAATTGAAACTCAATATAAACTGAACGTTTAATGAGTTTGAAATAAGAAACTCAATATCGATTCTGTTGAAGTTACTCATTAGGAATGCAATTTAGTATGGTCATTAAGAGCTCAATATATATTCTTTTGAATTTACTTTTTAGGAATGCAATTCAGTTCAAATCAAATCAAATAGTATATTTCCCCATTTACAAAAAAAAAAAAAATGGGGGCAGGCCGAAGAAAAAAGCTGATAAATCAGCTTGACATGGTCCTCGGCCACCCTACAGAGGCAGTGGCGGCGGCAGTGAAAAAATATACACTGAAGAGTTAGGAAATAAAATAGTTATTGAAAATACAAAAGGGCGTGTCAGGTGCAATGGGTAGAAGTATTCAACAACATTAAAAACTCGCTAGCACGTTCCCTATCTTTACACAAAGCTCAACTTTTCTTAGAAAGCCTAAACTTAAAAAAAAAAAATCTACTTAGATTAAAACTGGACATAATAAAAAAAAACTGTTTACAGCCTATATTCTCATTGCCTATTCAAATTGCAGAAATATGTAAAAAGAAGGAACACAGTACGAGTGATCTACAATAAAATACGCAGAAACAGCCATCATCCGGAAAACGCGATGGAAATACGGTATGTAATACACTGCGAGGTAAACTAAAATACACAAGACAAACTGAGTGCGGCCAGCGCCGCATACACTTTTATTTTCTGTCTTTTTCATGGGTGTAAAAAGTTCCGCAATTGTTTCAATGATGTGTTATGTATATCTAGCTCATTACTTGACAGATATGATTTAACAATTTTGGCAAGATGTGCCTCAACACTTGATCTCCGTATGCAGTTCTGTTAGTGGTCACCTGCCATCATTCCCGTAAGTTCGGTCGTAAGAAACTCAATATCGATTTTATTGAATGTACTCATTAGAAATGCAATTGAGTTTGGTCATGAGAATGCAATATATATTCTTTTGAATTTACTCATCAAGAATGCGATTTAGTTTGCTCATTATGAACTCAATAAATATACTTCAGAATTTACTCATTAAGAATGCAATTGAGCTTGCTCCTTTACAACTCAGTATCCATTCATTTGAATTTACTCATTAAATCTACACACGAGTGTAGATTGAGCGACTGCACCGAACGATCATTCCTTGTACCAAAGTGTTTTTTTTTTTGTTTTTTTTTTACTAGGGGATGGGTCTCATGACGTTGAAACACTGTTTATCATTCATCTGATTTCCGAGGAGGAGATAGAATACTGGCAACCTTAATAAATACTGAGGTGGTCGCCGGCCTAATGACTACCTTTCATAATGTAGGGTATATAAGGCGGTGGAGTAGTCAAGTGGAGTGTGATTAGTGTGTTGTGAGTGCTCTATGATGTTTGTGTTCGTTTCCCTTAATGTGCTTTCGCTTCCTTCATGTTCCTTGCTTAAAGGGATACTGAACCGAAATTCGGATTTCGCAAAATAAGGCCGCAGAAGCGTTGAACGGGACGCTACAAACTCCAGAACATCAGTCATACATCGATATCTCAAACGGATGGCCGTTTTTTTTTGGAAAAGAAGGGTGTGGTAAAGCGAGGTCTTTGACGTCATTGTCCTCCAGGATAATTTGAGAATGAGGGCAAGTGGCCTCGCCTCTCTCCTCCTCGCTTCGGTTCACCAGCTCGATGGGAAGTAGCGAGGAGAAGAGGGAATGTGAATCGTGACGTGCCTTGTCTTGTCGGCATCGTCGGCCGTGCTCAATCGCGCACTTCTTTTCCAAAAATACGGCGATGCGTTAGAGATATCGCTGTATGAGTGATGTTTTCGGGTTTTGCAGCGTCCCGCCTATCCTTCCAGCCCTGTTTTTGCGAGCTTGAAATTGTGGTTCAGTATCCCTTTGAGAAAAATTCCCCACACGTTGCACGGTTTTTCTTTAATCCGCAGTTGCAAAAAAATATTATTGAAACACAGTTGTCAAAATTCTATTAAAACTCACTTGGAAAAATTCAATTAAAACACTATTTCAAAAAAGTTAATTAAAGTGCGATTACTAAAAATTCAATTAAACGCAATGGCCTTGTGAAGGTTCAATAGGACCCACACGAAAAAAAATCTTATTGAGTTTCAATTGAGACTCAACGCATTGAGTGAATCCTTTACAATTTCACTTGAAACATCTTTCTTTCTTTTTTTTTTGTTTGTAAGGGACAGCCCAGTCTGTGCTCAACGTGATGGCAACCGCTCCCGCTAGCAGTGTAGAGCTCTAGCGTACGATCTACGAAAAGTGTATTATTTGCCCTAACTAAGTACAGGAGAAAACTGGTCGCGCATCGGTATGTCAAGCAATAGACATCGGGAATGGGTTCACGTTTTAAGGCCGTTACAAGGAACATGACCATTTGCTCCAAGCACTTTCAACCAACAGAATATGCATATTTGCTTTCACGTAATTACAAAGGCAAAAAAAAAAAAAGAAATACTCAGAGCCTTTTTAAGCCTGTCCGTGTTAGTTAGCCGTTCGTGACGCGAGCTTAGAACGGGCGGCTTTGGCGAGGCGGACCGCAACGTTGTAAATATTACGGTACACAAATGTACGGTTTATTAAAAGATTTCTTTTCGATCGAGAAATAAATACAACACATAAGCACGCCGATGATAGTAACAGGCAGTTTTAGCATAGCATTACCGCAGGCTATACTGTGAGTAGCAGTGCAACTTGAATGCGTTGAACATTATGCGTTAAAGGTGCAGCGCGAGCGTCCAGTTGCAATGCTGCACCGTATGGTAGCCTGCGGTCTCGCTATCCTAAAACTTTTCATCAATAACCATAGCGCAGTTTAATCACGTGTTGCAATATACTAAAACTACGACGATGAGCATCGAGGTTTGAGCCTAGCTGGGACACCAAAGACATCATTACTGGGAACGCTGCTCTTCCGGACGGTTGACGGTCATCGCGCGCGGCTCACTTTTTAGACCCCTAACGAACAAACAAAGCGCGAGCACCACTATACCTCCATCACCTTCAAAAATATTTTGCCAGAAACAGTGACGCGGCCGGTACCCAGAACGCGCTCGCCCTGCACGAAGCTTCGCGGGTTGAGGTTTCCGCAACTTTAAAATGTCAACATGTTCGTTTAGCTCTCGTCCGTTGCAACTCAAGAAAGTAGGGCGAGGGTAAGACGGGCCGGGGAGGAGGAAGCAGACGGAACGCTAAAGAGAGAAGGAGGTTTCCCCCTCTCTTCTCCAGCCTTCCGTCTGCTTCCTCCTGCCCAGTCCGTTTTACCCTTGCCCTATCTTCTTCTTCTGACCGCTTCGTATTTGTAGACAAATAAATTATTCGTTTAGCGCAGTGACCAGCGTCAGCGAGCAGACGCACGGGAAATTGAATCCTGGATAATCTATCCCCGGCCTCTCTTCCGCCATCTTGGAACTATACCGCCCCGCCATCTGTAGGGCGTTGGAGTTGCGAACAGGCGCGTTCGTTGACACAGTGTAAGGTGGTCATAATGTTTTGGCTGATCAGTGCATACGATTCGGACATGTCTTGCCTTTCAGTTTTTGTATGACCCATGTGACACGCCAGTCACTCAGGGAACTCCTCAGGCAGTTTCTAAAGACTGCTTTTTATATGATGTACCGTGGTTTTAGGAGGGGGGATTTGTCCGGAAAGCACGTATGCACCCATCGCACTGTCAGCTTATGTGGACAACGACGGGCGGCGCTTCTTCGGGAGCGAGACGAGGGCTTTGGACGGGTCGAACGAGGCGCAGCCCGGAACCCTCGTCGTTGTACGCCGGGCGCGCGGTGTCGATCCGCCGAGCGCGACCCACTTGTTGAGAGCTGCAGCGTCGAAACGCTCGCTGATTAATGGTCGTACGCATAGACGACTTTTGTCGAGGGGCTGCCGCGCCGCCAACAGTGCTGCCGTCGAAGGCGGCTCCCCGGCCGCAAAAGAACCGTGAAAAGACACGCGCCAAACAACTGCTCGGTTTGCTCTTCGTCTCGGCGTTCCCGAATCGGAACGATTTTCACTTAGAAGGGCCAGCCTTTCCCTTTCTCTTCCCCGCGAGAGCTTCGGGAGCGGGTTGTGTTGGACGGGAAGGAGTCGCTGGGTTCCGTTGTGACGGCACGATTTGTTGCACCGTCAACAATCTTGTTAAAGCGGGGAGGGAAACAAAACGCGAGCAAACTCGTATGTGGAATGTAGTAATGTTTTGTTTGTTTTTGTGACTCGGAGGCTGTAGTTTGTATAGCTAAATTTGACACTGCGCGAGAGTTGGATACTTCCGAATTTAACGGGAGTAAAAATGTATCCTCTCCCGTAGCACGTCTTTAGCTTTGTTCCATCCCAGTTCTCTTGAAGTTGTGGTCACACTGCTAATGCCCGTGTCCCACTAGAGCGACAGACATAGACAAAAGACAGCGACAAGCCTCAAACCCATGCAGCATGCTCGCGATGGTACCTTTGGCAGGCGTCTATACTTCGTCTCACCTTAGTATGGACTATTGTTAGCCGTGCGTGCTAAAAGCGCGAGCTAGTCGCTTTGAATGAAGCCGCGGCGGCTACACGAGCGCTCGTGCAGCAAGTGCTCTGGTCAAGGCAGTCAAGGCTGGCCGCTCGCGCTAGCACAGCCTTCGCGGTTAGTCCATGCTAGGGTGAGACGAAGTATAGTCGTTCGGTGCTCGTGAAGTAAGCACGAGTGATTGCAAGTCTGCCAAAGATACCCTCGCGTGCAGGATGCTCGTGTTTGAGCGTATACCTCCTTTATTCTACAAAGCCTCTCAAATCGCGAAAGACTCTGGTTTGAGGTTTGTCGCTGTCGTTTGTTTCTGTCTGCCGCTCTAGTGGGACACAGGGCATAATACGTCACACACACACACAAAAAAAAAACAGTTTGTATACACATTCTGAGGCGTGTCTTTTCCTTGCGTGACGATTGTGTCACCTTTACAGCGGAGGTGTTAAGGGCTAGTTTCCCCAGGATCGTGTCCGGTACCAAACAAATGTCGATACCCGTGGCCGACTCAACACTCTAGTTGCCGCCGTCGCTCATAGATGGCGGTAGCTGTACAGAGTGTTGTGTTTACCGGTTGTCTGCTTGCCGCCGTAGCTCATAGAGCGCGGCAACATTTCTTCAAAGGAAGAAGAGCGGGAACGGAACGAGCGGCGATGTGCGCAGCAGCGCGAATGGTTCCGCAATCGCCGCGAGGCCGCTATCGCCTGAAGTTACACTGCGTCGGGCGCTTCAGATTCCCTTACGAAAGAAGAGCAGATCGCTCGCCTGGAAAGCCACCACCGAGAACAGAAGCTACAGCTCCGCTGCTCTTCCTTCTTCACCAAAGTGGAAAGGTTGAAAGTTTTTTTTTTTTTTTTTTTTTGTTCTGTCACATTGTTCATATACAAAAAAAAAAAAACTATCTGCAAACATCTTCGAAGCATACACATCTGTATGAAAGAAACAGGATTTGAAGATGCCTCTGGTGTGACCGCAGATAACTCCGTGTTCGTGCCCGCAGCGGATACTTGTCTTTTTTATGATGTATGGAAAGTAGTCATCTCGAATGAATACAGAATGGGTTTTACGTATGTTAAAATGAGTATAAAAATACTTACGCGAAAGTAGCTTCGCTCATATTTCCTTTGTTCTAGGAGATTCTATAGCCAGCTAAGAGGGTCGGAAGTTGAATTTTGAGTTAGATAATTAACGAGTAGACATTGCCACGGGCTTCCTATTTTGCTCCTCAAACGCTAAAGTTAGGGGTGTACTTTTTTTTTTTTTTTTACAGCGCGTATTTAGCATCTTGTTAAAAGAAGTTGACGAGAGCTTTTCAGAAAATTATGTTTCAAAACGAACTTTAAAAGAAAGATACCACGGAACATTTTGTTTTGAAAATCACTTTAAAGCCAATATTTTGAGAAACTTATCGTTCCCTTCTTGATTAGACCATCGATTAGGCTGTGTGAAATTGTCACTTTATTCACGTTAATATTGAAGGAGAAGAATGAGTATTTTACGACAATATTTACTCTTCAATTATCGAACTAAATAAATAAATAAATAAATAACCTATGACTATCATAGCCTGTTTTAAAGTCTCCACGAAGACGAGACATATCTTAGCAAGATTACAATTCAATATGACTGTTTACAATTTTTAATCAATTAAAACCCGTTTTGAAGTCATCCACTATTCTAGGCTCGCGTACATAGGACGGAACAATGAACAGACAGAACAAACAATAAATTGTCGGGTCCCTTGTTTTTCTTTTCTATTTCTAATAACGTCAACAGCCCTAACGAAACCAGTAAAGATTGCTGGTGTTTAAGCATTCTATAGTCCGTTGCAACCTAACACCGAAGGGCGAGGGTAAGACGGGCCGAGGAGGAGGAACCAGACGGAACGCTGGAGAAGAGAGGGGGAAACCTCCTTCTCTCTTTAGCGTTCCGTCTGCTTCCTCCTCCCCGGCCCTTCTTACCCTCGCCCTTCGTTCTTAGGTTGCAACGGACTATAGTATCTTAGTAAAGCGTTAAATAGAAAAATTCCGCTTTTGTGCTGACACTCTTGTGTAACATGCAATCAGGCAGACGGGTAGATATTAGTTATTCAAACCAAAGGTGACGCTAATGTGGGACTATATGTACGATTTCCCGGGACTGCGCTATTGCGCAGTGCAATTTGCGCTAACATTTGTGGCCACGACGAGCAACAAGCTTGCGGCTACTGAAACAGGTGCCAGAAGAAGAGTACCATAATGAGAGTGAAGAGCTGCCACTCTCGCTCACGGAAGAGTGAGAAGCGCGAACACATTCGGGCAGATGCGCAACGAAAGCATTGTGTCTGCAACGCATCTCCGACTGGTGTGTTTACGGCGCGTGGTCACTTGCGGTCTCTCGATGTCTTCCGGATGACGTCGCATTCAGTGGCGGATTTAGGAGGGGAAGGGGGGCGGGGTCAGAATGTCCTGCCCCCCCCCCCCCCCCTTTTAATTTTGTATGTGTAAAAAATTAGGGCGGGGAAAAGGGGGTGGGGGGGGGTGGGGGAGGCGTGTATTCTCAGACATATGATACGCTAATCCCCTCCTCCCCCCTCCATCTGGAAACACCTGCATCCGCCCCTGGTCGCAGGAGAGAGTTTTCGTAGATCGTTTCCGGGGCCTTCTTCGCAACGCTTTCCGCAACCCGGTACGATACCCAGAACTCTACACTCAAGGCCATCGGCGCGTAGGCGCAGTAGCGGCTTCTTCGTTGCGGAGGGCTTAGCTGACGGGGAAACACGGTCAACGAAAACTCCCTCTTGGTGCAATGATGTCCCCTGCCGCGAACGTGGTGGTAATGGCTCAGCAGCGGAGGTCAATGCAGCAGGCGCCTGCTCTGCTGCACATCGCACTCCAGCTTGACAGATCACGACGGAAGCTTCAGCGGTCAAGAGTTGGGACGCTGGTACGACAGCGACACTCGCCTTCGCTCGTCATTCTTGCCGAAACTTCAACAATCAACCGTCAGGAGTACGACATCCGGCAACGTGACGCGCCGGCTGCTGCAACTTGATTTTTTTTTTCTTTTGTTTTGCCACCTCACCACCACGTTTTAGGAACGCGTAGCTAAAGTTTACAGTGTCTAGAACGTTTCGGTGTAAGGCGTTTCGCTGTAAGACGTTTCGGTGCACGGACTTTTTGGTGCATTCGGTGCATGGAGTTTTCGGACTTTTCTTCGCTGTGGGGTCTTTTCGGTGCGCGGACATTACGGTTCGCAGACTTTTCGGTGCAAGGACATTTCAGTGGACGGCCAATCGAAATCGCGATCTGAACTTAATAAGCGCTATTTGAGCTAGAAATGCATTTTTTGCACTTTGCAATTTTGTAGACTCGGTCATCCATTTACGGTCACTAACTGATATACGACCTAAGTGACTTTGTTAGGCGCAGCACCATCCTGCGTGAGGATTGGAGACGTTGGAGGTTTTGGTTCGTTTGCCGGTGTCTCTTTTCCAACGTATTCGCACTAGACGAATCACATTGTGTTTACGCGTTAGGTCGTAGAGGCGTTCTCGGCGTCCTCTGTAAGGGTAGTAGCTTTATTATTGGTAATCCGTGTAGCAAAAACCCCAATCGTAAGAAGCTTGACAACATTGAAAATTACCCGAATAAGATATGAGAAATTTTGTGGAACCTCGAGGCGTCTTTCTTTCTGTGAACTTTTTCTTTCGCCAAGCTTCCCATCTTTTACCGCAGTCTCGGGTAATTTCCAACATGATCAAACTCCACCAGCTCGCCTGCACACACAGCGGGTTTGTTTTTTTTTCTTGTTAAGCTTGAGAAATTGTTTCTGTGCGATAACTCAGAAGTCGACACACATCGCAAGCCAAAACATTTCGGAGTTCTCGTTTCGCCCTTTAAATACAGCCCTTTGCTATATATTGTAAAAAAAGGTTTATTTCCGAAGGCCTGATTTTTCGAGAATCGGGCAGCGGGGCTATATTCGCGACCATCAGATTTCGCGATTTCTAAGGGCTGGAATTTGACCCTACAAAAAATAGAAAGATTTGTGTCTACTAAAGTTCGCGAAAATTAGGGGCTCGCGAACATTAACCGTTCTACAGGAAACCACGTCTTTTAGACACACAGCAATTTTAACCGCAGCTTGGGGGGAGGGGGGGGGGGGGGGGCTCTACAGATGCACCGCTCTTCAGTTGGTCATAGACAACGCGTCTTTAAACTCACACTCTTTTTATTATCGCACGGGAGAAAGCACCATCTATCCCCGAAAATCGGAAATCATTTTACATACGAAATTAATGCCCAGACGGCTGCACAAAATAGGTTTGATACCAAAAAATGGTGGCAAAATTGGGACAATCAATGGGCTCCATTTTGTCAATACTGTTTGGTCGTGGAAGTACCCAATTAAGAGGTTAAGGGTTTTACATTGTGCTATTTAACGTAGTGTTTCTTAAAGTTGGGGGAAAACATCGAAGCTTATATTTACACCAAAAAGTCAGTTCACCAAAACGTCCGTACATCGAAATGTCCCACACCGAAACGTCAGTGCACCGAAAAGACCGCACCGAAACGCCCTACATCGAAACGTCCTACACCGAAATGTCCGGATCCCAAGTTTACCTGCGTTGACTGCACGGCGTTGCGTGACTATTGGAGCCGGAACGACTGACAGATGAGCGACAGTATATACCTGGAAGCAGCGACCAGGACGCACGCGAGAAAGTCTTCAGCTGCAATCAATGGCCGTCTGAGGTGTACAGCGGCGACCAGATAAGCACACACAGGCTTGGGGGAATCAGTTTAAATGTGTTTTTAGCTCGTAAACCCCTTTCACACTGCTCATGCACCATACAAAAGACATGGTGCTGTCTGCGGACATCATGACAAAATGACCTGGGTACCGACCTCACGCATGTTCGAACAAATTCACGCTTCGCGTTTGTTTTAACTAAGTACCGCGAACTACTGTTCTGCGTACGTGGAGCGAAAACTCGCGCTGCAGAGCCCAGAGATCCTGCGTTCGATCGCCACCTCTGTTCGTTTCGATCTGGATGTGCAGTACAACCGCTAGCCTGGGGTCTTTAACGTGCAGTCACGCTGCAGTGATAGACGACCGCACGCCGGTACGATGCTCATCCAGATCGAAAAGAAGAGGGATTCAGATTGAACCTTGTTTCTAATTACCAAATAAATGGGACGCACGGGAGTTTTTCTCCGCGCACTCTATGCAATACAACAGTCAGAAGACAAGAAAAACTTTAATCTTAAACTTGATGCGTTTGCTACTAAGTCTGAAATTCTCGAAGCCGGTAACTTTTCTTTTAGCTAAAACGTTCGCGTTTTCTCGGCATTCGCTTGATTTCGTTCCAAAACTCGGTCGATTTATTTTCTGCGCACACTGTCGAGGAGTGGGCGGCTCCTTCTCCCCTGAAAGACAAACAACAATAAGAACATCGATCTTTATTCGAGGATGTACTACAATGTGATCACAATGGCGTTGCCTAGTGCACGCGCACTATTCAGCGAGCTCGCGGCCATCGATTTCACCATATTTTCACTTGCAACTACGTCACTAGTCTTCGATGAAAACACCAAACGGGAAGCAAGTGATTATCTGAAAAGGAGAATAGTAAGTGCCGCCTTTTTTGTAAGGTATTCTTGTCGCAAACGAACAACTCTGAGCATAAAACCCCGGGACAAGTTGAATGGCTATAGCACAAACATCATTAACACAAGGAAAATTCAAACTTCAAAAGACCTGACTCAAGCAATACCCATTAAAGGGGCCATGAAACGAATTTTGGGCTGGGATAAATGATTTTAAATTGGGACTTTACTAATCGCTTATCGTTTAGTTGGCCAAAAGAAAGCGGGTAGAAAGTCAAAAGCCAGCTTTTCGGTACGAACATTTGAAAACATAGCGGACTATCTTGTACTTTCTTTCCTTCGAAAGATCTCCGCCTTTTCACATACGATACATCCGCGGTTCCAAAAGCGCGTCAGCGGTGCCAACCTGACGTCAGCCGAGCCCAGCTCACGCATTGGACACGAGAACTGCGTCACTCGGACGTATGTGCTCGTCAACAATCAATCCGTCAACTAATATTTGGATTCGCGTTCGTGGCCAATGAGTGCCCTGACGGAACTTATCATCACTGGGGAATGACAAGTTCTATGGTGTGCATAAAAAAGCACGGTGGAAGCTAGGAGTCATCGCACCGGTGCCGAAGAATGTCACGGCGACGTGATTTCACAATTCGCGTTTGAGTTGAGGATTAAAGCTAAGAACGAAGAAGTAGGAAAATCGTTTCATGACCCCTTTAACTGTAAAGCTACATAAGGGCACTATCTAGTCTTCCTCTAAACCTCATTTACGCCCAATAACAAATGTACATAAAGGGGCCATGCGACTATATTGAGAGGAAATGTTTTGTCACTTACACTTTGCTCCGTTTTATAGCTTAAGTGTGAAAGTACAAGAGCGAGCTCAGGCTTTCAGCGCCTCTGCCAAGCACGAGCGCTCGTGCAGTGCAGGCACTGTTCTCTGCAGTGCAAGCATCGGATGCGTCAGGACTCAAGTTCAAACGAAGTACAGTTGGACCCAAGCATACTACTAGTCTTAAAACAAGGAGGGGTTTTCAAGCATACTGGAACGCAACGCCAGCCACCAAAAAGCTTCTTTGTAGCCGCAAAATTTCGAGGATAGGAGCGGTAGTTTTCTTTCAGTCTCTCATTCGCGAAAGTTGATGACGATATTGTGGGGATCTTATTATTGGCGTTGTTAACAATGCGATCCCAAGTATTTTGTTGTCAAGCTTTGCGATCTCCGCGGTGCGATTAATGCGGCTCGTGATGACAGACGCTCCGCGTAACTTGATTTGGTCGTTCAATTAATGCTGGATGCATTCGGTAGTGGTCTGTCCATCGACACCGCGTGTAGCGAACCTAACATGACGTACCTCTATGGGAGGAGACGGCGTCAATCTAGCGGATGCACTGGGACACAACCAACTCTTGTTGGTTTTATCAGAGTTCGAGTACCGATTGCGGGCATACTCTGCAACAAAGCCGGCGCGAGCGTCGCCAGACACCGAGGTTCAATTCTTGTTAACCTGGTATACACCGGGCTGTGGGAGCCCGATAAGCGCCCCTATATTCTCTCCACATAAGCACAAGCGGCAGTTCGACGATGGAGCCATAGAGTGCCGGGTCGCAGATTTAGAGCGCGAGGATCTGGTAGCACAAAACATTTCTCGGGGAGTGCGGTGGTGAGCGCGCAGCTTTTAAGCGGCGAGGACCCGAAACACACTGTTCCACACGATTCATTCCAGCCGAACGCTGTCGGATCAACCATGTGACTCTCATACGTCACAGCACTTCGAAACCGGGAGCTGCCTGTAACCAATCATGTAAGCCAGTCTGTGTTAAAAAAAAAAAAACTATTTGTAGGCGTTACGTATATTCAATAAACAAATATAAGTGGGACCTCTATTTCTCTACTGATGGTTGTTAGCGCACCCTGTATTCTGAAAATCAGCAATACTTCTCGATATGCCGTATTTTACGAAATCAGCTTGCGATAAGCAGCAATGCATAATATTTGCGAAATACCAACTTATCGCCTTGGCATGTACGCCTCGCTTCCTGGCAAACGCTTTCCCTTGGCTTCTTTTACGCTGCAAGAGTCTGACATGAGACTTAAAGGGCCTCTGACACGCCAAAAAAAAAAAATTTTTGTTCATGCTAGGCGTTAAAATGGCATATCAGGACATTACAAAAAAATTGTTTCACTATAGAGTTGCGTAGTTCTTTTTATAAAAAATAGAAATACGAGGCCCAATTTAAAGTTCCCGCCGTGCACTGTGACGTAACAGTGTACCGCAAGGTGTCGGGGCGATCAGAAGGGAGGCATCGCCGGAAGTCACGTGAGTTGTATCCCTCCTCGTGCTTACCGCGAGCGCGTGTAATATTTTTGTTATTCTCCGCACCTCCACGAGCGATCCAAGCAGACAAGGTTTCTTTTATTTGTTTTTCATCGCTTAAAGGAGCGGTGCAACGATATTCAATTCGAATGCTTTTCACTTCACACGAGCTTACTTGCATCAGTGGGGCTCAAGGATACTCGTACACAACGCCACTGGCCAAGAAACTCCTTTGTTACGGTGTAATTTCAAGGACAAAAGCGATCATTTTCATTCAATCTCTTCTTTGCAAAATTTGATGACGTAACGTGGGGATCGCAGTACACCCATATTACGATATTTGAATGCTGTTCATAGATTGGACCCGAGCATTGCGTGGGCACTCGATTTGGGCTCGTGATAATTACTAGCTCGAGAAGCATTCGGGTAGTGGCCCGTGTCCAATCGCTGCAACGACGACTATAACCGAGCCATAACAATGTCTGGAACTCAGCGCGTGTCCTGTGCTTTGCCAACCCCAGCGCGTGGCTATGATCAACATCGGCGGCATATAATCGGCTCTAGATCACGTGGCCGCTTGTTCTGGCTGCGAGTTGAGGGGGTGAACGCTGCTCGGTTTTCTTTAATTTTTTTTCTGGGACTTCTATTGTGTAGAGTGAAAAACGAACGCGTGTTTCATAAGTCATTAACGTCAGGGATCCGTTCTAAGCGGTATTTGCGCTAAGTACAAAAATTGTTACATCGCCCCTTTAATGTTACTGTAAAGATAGAAGAAGCGGAGTCAGTGAATCGACGTGATCAACTACAATGCCTAGAAGGTTCTATGTGAGGGACTGTCCCGGTATTTCAGCAACTGAAGAAGAGATCACACTGCATGCATTTCTGAGAGACATACATCGGCCGCATGTGCACCTACTAAACAAATTCTACTCATGTTCTAGACAAAATACGTACTTAGTGCTCGACCTTTACGTGTGCTTGGTACACTCACCAGTTCGTATTCTTTAGACGGCACTCATCTTCAGCCTGGAGAGTATCCGATGATTGAAGGACCTCGGTGTTTGAACCTTCAGCAATGCGATCGGGCGTGTCGTATGCTAGCAATCCTAATTTTTGCGAGCGTTCTAATTTTTTTTTTTTTTCAAAACTTGATAGCTTGTTTTGCGCCCAGTATAGCCCTGTATCATCGGACTGACGAAATGCACTCGCACACTGGCTTGTACTCGCAACGCTTTCATCATTGACCTCCATCACGTCGATCCACTGACTCTTCGTCCTCAAATGTTACAGCACGCAAACTAACCAACGGTGCAGGGATAAAGAGCTAGTGGAACTGAAACTTCATTTACTACGATAGCTCGTACGAAGAGCAGAATAAAAAAAAAGAAAAAAAGTCTTAGGCACGGTCGCGGAGAGCACGAGGAGTGAAACTCACGTGACTTCCGTTGAACCCACGTTTAGTGACGTAGGTCGATGCCTCATTTCTGACCGCCCCGACACCTTGCGGTACACTGTTACGTCAAAGTGCACGGCGGGAACTTTGAATTAGGCCTTGTATTTTAATATTTTATAAAAAAAAAAAAAAAAAAAAAAAAACTACGCAACTCTGTAGGGTGTATTCACTGGCGGCCATATCTGTGTGCGCTAATGCTGAGCACGTGCTGATGGCGAGCTTCCATAGTTATTTTGCAACGTGCACCCCGCACCATCGAGATTGCCGGTCTTGGCAGTCTATTAATGCGAGCTCGTTCTGAGCACGCGCTCTAAACAGTGACCTCAAATATGGCGCCCAGTGAATACCCCCTAT
Organism: Ixodes persulcatus; assembly: GCA_013358835.2. Taxonomy (NCBI): domain Eukaryota; kingdom Metazoa; phylum Arthropoda; class Arachnida; order Ixodida; family Ixodidae; genus Ixodes; species Ixodes persulcatus. Next base: position 341,580 of record JABSTQ010011256.1, read on the forward strand.
AGTGAAACAATTTTTTTTTGTAATGTCCTGATATGCCAATTCAACGCCTAGCATGAAACAATTTTTTTTTTTTTTTGGCGTGTCAGAGGCCCTTTAAATAAACAAAAGCTTGTTTCATGCTGTCTTCCAGAAGGAAAGTGATAAATGATTTTTTTTCTTTCCTTATCAATTTTGTTTTTTTCTTTTTTTGGTGGAGTCGAATTTCTTAATGTTTCACTATTTAGGCGCCTATTTGCAGCTATATTTCTGTGTAATTTGTTTTGGTATGTTCATGTTTATACAGGGGGTTTCTTTAAAGCCGGGGTTATACTGCTTATACACAATACAAAAGACTGTCTGTGAACAGATTCGAACCTGAGTCCCCGCGAGATCCGTGCTTCGAATGCCGCTTGGCTTTGAAACGAGTGACATTCGAACCACGGACCTCAAGGAGAAACTGGGCACGCGGCATTCGAACCACGGATATTGCGGTGTCTCGCGTTTGCAGACTGTCGTTTGTTGGATTTATGTCCAATGTGACCCCGGCTTAAGGTTTTACACAGTTGTCTTTTAAAAGGCGTGGAAGCTACACTGATGTGGTCTGCTCATGTAACATATTCGCGGAGAAGCTCGCCAGGGCCGCTTCTGTTTTCCTCAATCTGGACAGTGCACGTGCTACCCACACGGTTATGTTTTAAATCTTTATAGTGCACAAAAGCTCGGCATCGCACGTGTTTGCACCAGCAGAGTAAGTTGAAGTATCCTCACTCTGGGTTGCGAAAAAATTACACCAGACGGCAATACCCAAACTTCTCGCCGCGATTACGGCAAGGGGGCATGATATATGGGGTTAATGGTCACAATAAGTCGGACAACAAACTAACATGTGGTGATTCACTTTTTAGTTAGTGAAAATAAACGCATGGTTTCAATGAAAAAGCTTGCTGAGCGTCATTAAAAAACATTAGATAAGTAAATGTCAGAACTATTTGGGGCGCGTCGGAAGCGCGGGGGAGGGCTAACCACTATAGTGCAACGGGCACAATGCTGACGGCGTGAGAACGCGGATGATAAGAGACGTAAAGACCGCGCGGGCGTCTATTCACGCGACTATAGCCTCGCGCGTGCTGCACGAGCGGTGAATCTAGCGCACCAGCTTTCTTCTCAGCCGCTCCAAATCTTTCTCAAATTTACTTATTTAATTCTTTTCGATGACGCTCAGCAAATTTCAGATATGAACGATATCATCATCTCAAATAAGTGAACAGTTAAATAACAAATTTTAGGTAATTAACCGAGTTATCTTAAAAATTACTGTCTTCTATGCATGGTGTGCCCCTGAGCGTATAATTCACCTGCACAGACAGCATCATTCAGATTTTGTGGCCGGTTTATAAACATCTGTAACCCCCCCCCCCCCCCCTAAAAAAAAAAAATATATATTTTGAGTACATTTCCATATTTGTACCTTTTTCACACCCTATAATTATTCCTTCTGGGCTCTGGAGGTTAAATAAATAAATAAATAAATATTGCTTAGCCTAGTACACATTATAATGATCGTGACGAAGACAATCCCTGGCATGAATCCTGATCTGAAATGCTAACTGCTCCCGTCGCAAAACGGGGAAAAAAAGAAGAGTAAAACAACGAACAAACAAATTCCTTAGCCCTTACATGACAGCGGGCGTGTGCGGGCGGGGCATTCGGCGAAATGGCGGCTGTCCCCTCCCGGAACCCAGTTCCGTATCACCGGACGGTCGTAATGAAAGCGGAGAAGAGAGCGTCGCTTTTCTTCTGGCGTTGTCACCGGGAAAATTGGTTTCGGAGCTGGACTGGCGGAACGGGCCATCTCCGCCAGGCCGGATGTCAGAGCCGCGTATACGCTCCTGGATGCCAGAGAAGTCCCCGTCCCCCGGGAGCTGCTGTGTTCCTCCATCTCCCATTGGCGATTTCAGTTGGTCATTTGCCGCTTGACAGCGTGAAGGCGCTGCCGATAGCTCATGGGAAAATGCTGTATACCACTCCGTTTTTGTTTTGCTTTGTTTTTTTTTTTCTTTTTAAAAGCATGAAATATGCTTTTTAACGCTACCCGCCGGTCCCAAAACTTTGCACTTCTGTCCACGCGCTTCCCGCTAAATCTAGCAGGGAAATTTATATCACGAGCCCTATACATGAATTAGCGAGAAATTTGATGTCACGTGATCCGACGTCACGGGACATTGAGACCAATTCAGTTTGTCCGCTAAATACGGTGGAAAAATTGACGTCGCGTTATCTATACACCAATTCCGTTTCCTCGCTATATTTGGCGGGAAAGCGGTGTCACGTGACGTCACTTGACCTATACACTTTGAAGAAATTGACGGCACGTGGCCTATACGCCAACACAGTTTCCCGCTAAATTTAGCGAGAAGAATTTAAGTCTTGTGGCCACAACATCAATTCAGCTTCCCCGCTGTAAACAGTATAGACGTTTCCACTGTTTACAAAAATCACAGTCCACACGTGTTAAATCACAGTCCAGAACGCGCACGTTCGTCGCTTCGGAAAGCGAGCAAATCACGCGCCATACGCACGAACACTGAAAATGGAACCTGCCAAGTGTCCTTTTTTGGAAAGGTCTATACATACAAGGAGATGTTGATCATTGTTACCAGTGGCCATCACCGGCTTGACATAGCCGATTCACTTGATCCGATTCTGCTTGCGATTTTCAGTATCGACGTCGAGTCTCGCGGCTGCAGTTCACGCTTTTGCAGCGCGAGCGACGTCGAGACTGAAAGTAGCGAGGAGAATCTCGTCACGTGAATCAGGCTTCAGCGTCCTTTCTGCAAAGTTCCCGCAAAAGAAATCGCCGCATGTCACCTTATTCACGCAAAGTTTTGCGGTGAAACGAGCCGCGTTAATTTCGCTAAAGCCACTAAAGGTTCCGGTGTATAGTCCGCGGAGTAAACATGTTTAAAATTTTAACATTTATCCGGTGCGGACTATCTGCTGGTGCGTACTATACAAGGATTTGTTCTTCCTAGGTTGTTCACTGTAACAAGACGTGAAGGATTTTATGAACAGCGCAGCGCAATTTATGTACATATGATTCAAGATTTTTGAGAGCTAGTGCAGCAGGCATTTGTCAAGGTGTGCTGTGCATGCTAATTTTTATGTTCGGACCACGCACTGGGTGCGGACTGTGCACGGCGTGCGGACTATAGTTCGGAAACTCCGGTAGTAAGACATTGCTATGAGGACGTAGTATCAGCAATTCCAACACGAAAACGAGCACCGGCTCACACACCGACGCCGACGTCACCATATTCCAGTGGTTTGTTGATGCGGGAATTTGCGCTTCTTACCCACACCCCATCGCGCATGCGCGGCGTCGGCGGCGTGCCGCCAGGGGTGCTACAGTTTTTCTTTTTGTAAACCCGAATGGGTGTATGCTTACAGCAAGTCGTCTGATTCTTGCGCAAGAGTGGTGGAGACGTCAAAACGACGCCGAGCCTTTATTGGCTGATGGAAAAAATAGTGGGTGGACCTCAATGCTAGATGCCTTGAGGTCTACCCACTATTTTTTCAATCAGCCAATCAGAGCTCGGCGTCGTTTTCACGTCAACGCCACTCTTGCGCAAGAAGCAGACGACTTGCCCTCAGCATACGGCTGGAAACTGAGGGAGAGGAGGAGACGGGAGCGCACGGGGACGTCAAAACAGAGAGGTTAGGTTGAAATTGGTAGTGGGTAAACACAAAGCCAGCTGCTTTTGTCTCTACTCACTCTTCGAACGGGTTCAAACGCCGAACACTGTCGTTCGCGTTCGAACAGTTCACCTTCGAAATGATGGTCCTAAGTGTTTTGGAAAATGTGTGCCTTTAGTTTCTAACACTGAATGCGTATAAAACTAAAGCGTTATACAAACAAAAAAACATGAGCCATTTTACTTTGTGAAGGTGGATGACCTTAGAAGCTGTTTAGCACGCTACACAGACGTGACACAGAATTTTGAACAAAGGTACGAACACATGTATTGTCTTGATCGGTGGTCATCGTGACGAAAGGATACCCACACACATTTATTGTTGTCTTCATCGGTGGTCATTATTTGTCTCTTGCCGCTGAATTTGTTCATGGGTGACCTGACACGAAGTCGTGTCGTCATTTTCCCCGCTAAATTTAGCGGGGAAACTGAATTGGGATTGAGGTCACGTGACGTCAATTTCCCCGCGGGGAAATCTCCCCGCTAAATTTACCCGCCAAATTTAGCAGAAAGTCATCCCCGCAAAAATATTTCCAGCTATATTTAGCGGAGAAAGTTTTCCGCTAAATTTGGCTGGGAAAATAGAGTTTTTGTTGACGCACGCTAAAAATCAACGAACCCTAGCCATAAACATCTTTGCTATAGAAAGGAACACTCGCTCAAAAAGTTTAATGCGGAAGAGTAACGCAAAAGTCAAGCATTATAAGCTTAGCAGGCGTGTCCCGATAAATGTGGTCGGGAGTCGGGACACTGATTCTGTGTCTCGCGACTCTATCTCATGACGAGATGCATTAAAATTATCCTAATTGTAATCTTTTCTCTAGTCGCCGACAGTTTGAGATACGCAAAGCGTGACGACTCCGTACACTGTATTACCGTTCTGCAGCGAATAACATTGGATTGCGGTATTCGCCAAAAAAGATGTTGAACAACCAATCTAGAAGCAGGAACATCATAGGATATGCCCCCTTCTCCCCAAGCTCGCAGTGGCTCCATACGCCGTTTCAGGTTAAGACCAGACGCACCCAACGCTACGATGTACTGGAACCAATCACTCAGCGTTACAAGCGCGATTTACTGTAGCCTTTTTTTTTGTTTATGATTGGTTAAGCGATGATTGAACACGTACGGATACATGACGAACACACTCTTGGTGCGCTTTTGACAGTTTCTGGTTGGCCCAATGAGCTCGTGACGTCGGCTCACTCTCGACTTGAGGCGAAACGAGGCAAAGGCGCTCAGAATGAAACAAGCGAAAAGCAGGAGGAGCGAGCGAGATGTATAGCGAAAAAAACAATTTGGCTGCCACAGACGGGGACGCACTAATTCTTGCCTTACCTTGTTTACACTGTGTATGCCATTATTCCCGAAGGCACTGGGGAATTCTTTTGTTTTTTTCTGGTGAGTTCTCTCTCGTTCCCATTTCCTTCCTTAATTAGATGAAATCTGGGCCGACTGTACGGTTCCCGAAATTCAGACTTTTCCTTCTTTCGTTTCCTTTTTTTCTTTTTCTATCTCTCTCGGGCAGTTCGTTGCTGATTACAGTCGCGGAAGGATGTGAAGAAAATTCGAGCCGACCTTTTTGCTACCGGAGACGCTACAAAAAAGCCACTCGATTGAACAAATCGAATCATGTCTTCGAAGCCTAGGTTTTGGTTTCTAGTGTAGATTTAAGAGGCTCGCCGCGGCAGCCTCTCGTTTATCCTCAAGTTGATTCGAAAGCTGCTCGTTTTCGGGTGGTTTCTCAATTTAATTTAATGTTCTCAGCGAGATTTGATTAACACCTGTCCGAAAACGCACACGCATAAAGGTTTCCGGAAATACCGTCGCTATCGCAACATAATCGCATCAAGCTCAATTGCAATTTTTTTTTGTTTTATGTTGTCGATAATTTTGCTTGAACAGTGTGCAAGAGATCATTCAAAAAATGTGTACGGCACAGGGGTTAGTGTCCATGGATAGAGGGAGAAACTAATGTTGATGTACAAGTAGTTTCATTAGAACTCAAAGAGTTCTACTGAAGCGTTCTGACATCTCCTCCGCGCTCTCCTGTCCTCCTCTCCCCTCGGTTTCCCGGCGCACACTTTCTTTCAGCTTACGTCCGGTCGCAGCTGACGCTACGAGTTGATTGGGGAAATCAAACAGCGTCAAAAGTGCAAATCACTGTGCCTTCCCTGCGCATGATTGGTGCAGGAATATGACGAACACCAAATGTTGGTACACTTTTGAAGCTGGATCAACGGTCCCATCAGCTTGTATACGGTCGTCTGCGTCCAGGCTATAGGGGAAACAAAGTATGGTACACCTTTCCGATAACTTTGATAGAAATACCTCATAATGATACCATGCATGTGCAAAGGCGTCGGCAGAGTGTCGGGTATCCTCAGCGGGGTTGTAAGAACGGTCTACAAACAACTGCCTAATGACGAGAGAAAGTGGATCGTGCTACTCTCAAGGCTCGTTCACACAGACCCGTTTTCTTACGTTATGTTACGAAACCTCACCGGGAAAGCTGTGCTTCGTATTTAGTGTGCCTACCAATTCAAGGAGATAGCCTGGCACGCGACATTCAAGACACCAATGTTACGGTGACTTGGACGTAACGTAAGAAAACGGTGCTGTGTGAAAAGTTGAACAGAGCTCGACCCCTTACGTTACGTTTCGACGAGCCTTCCTTGGTTGCCACGGTAACTCACCGTCCTAGCTCGTCGTTCCCGAAACATTCGTGTCTCGAACGTCGCGTGCCAGGCTATCTTCTTGCATTGGTTGCCACGTCTAATGCGAAGCACAAATTTCCCGGCGACTTTTCGTAACGTAACGTAAGAAAACGGGTCTGTGTGACCGAGCCTTAAAGGGGCACTGACACGCCAAAATTATATTTTTTTTTTTATTATCCGAAACGATTGAAAACGATGTCGGGACATTACCCTCAAAATTTGAAACTTTAAAAGTCAGTATTTGTGAATTAAAAAAAACAATTTCCAAATGCCGAATTTGAAGTTCCCGCGCGATCCTCGCCAGTGCAGTGACTCAAATTTTGCGGTCTCCTGCGACTCGACTTTCTTTTGGACCTCCGCCGTTGCCACAGCGACCAGAAGCGAGGAGGAGGGCGCCGGCGGGAAACAACCGGTTTTTCCCGACTCGCCAACGAGCGCCGGCAAGTTTTCCGAAGGAGGGTACAAATCTAGGAAGCAACATCACACCGAACTCTGATTTTTGGTATTTTAAAAAGAGGAGCCGTAGTGCGTTCGCAATTGCGTTAAAAAACATGTTTTACGATTGCCGTTATTTAATGTTATAGAAATGTCACCTACAAAGCTTCTAAATTTCCGGATTTTTGACGTCACCGATCAAAAGAAGCGAGGAGGTGAGCGGCGGGAAATACAAACGCCAAAACTAAGAAGGCGCGCGCGCGCGCGAGAAAATTTTTTTTCGCGATGCGGTTTTTTTTGTGTGTCTATGACTACAAGTTGCATCGCTTTAGACAATAAAAAAAAAATACGACCTTTGGGTTGTCAGTGCCCCTTTAAAGGGACCATGAAACGATTCTGAAATCGAATTTCATCCACCGGACGCCGTAAAAGGTGTGAAAAGAAACACAAAAATAGGGAGCCAAAAAAAATTATTTGCTATATAACTCTCTTTTGCGCCTTCTTTCCTTCGAAAGCTCTCTGACTTTTCACTGCTATGCATCCGCGGAACTGCCGCACGTCAGCCGAATCCACGTCGCCTATTGGGTAAGCGCCTACTTCACCAGCACCGCGATCATAAACAATAAATAGCCGGCAAATGTTTCCTAAAAGTTTTGCTAAATAATATTCAGATCCACTTTTTGTAGCATAATTAGAGATGTGTGGCGAAAATTGCCAAATTTGATAATGCTGACAGCCAAGCGCCATCTATCGTGTGGTAAACGAAGCTGAGAGCCAGCTCCGGAGGAACTCCATGGGACGAATATGTTGCGAATAACCGACGAAGTTTGCCCGGCGGCTTTTGCTCTGCGCGTGGAATCAGCACAGTGCCTGCCCTGCTACGTCGCGCGCAAAGCGAGCGTGCCGTCGGGCGGCGTTCGCCACATAATTCGTTCCATGGAGTTCAGCCTCTACGCACTTTTTACGATCAAATCAGCATGGCCGACAGCGTCGCTTGGTCGCGACGACCAACGAACGTTTATTTTTCTACGTGTTCTTCTCGCGCGTCCCGACTTCAAGCAGCAAGAAAAAAGTACTTGAAACAGACCACGACGAACAAGAACGCTGGATCCACGAACACCCGAGAAAAGCTACAACGGCGACGAATCCACCGGCTCCGACCAAGCGAGCTTGGCGGATAGACCTAGCGGCCTAGCAGGCACTCCGACTCGGAACAGCGTTGCTTCAACGGTACTTGGTGGCCAAGACAGTCTCCCGTATTATAGTTTGATCGCTGACCTCAATTTTAGATTAACCGGTGAGGTCAATCTCTTCCCTTGTCATCTCCTTGTTTTCCGAGGCAGTGTTGACGAACACTGTCGTCGAAAAGGAACTCTCGTCGATTCTATCTTCTTGTTTTGTGTGATATAGAGCTCGAATAAACGCCGTATGGATTACCTTCGTAACACGGTATGTACACTCTGTTATTACTATGCCATTTTTATTCTGACACGACTGCACGTCACTGTCGAGCTAAAAAAGTTCGTGGGAGCTACGTGCAATGCAGGGCCAACCTTTCTTTGCCGAGTGCCGCGTCAGTATCGAGTTGCAATCGTAAAAGTTCGGTCCCGAAGCGCTCACCAACAGCGCGAACACAGCACTTCCATCAAACGCGCGCGTCCGCTCAGAGTGTGAACAGGTATTTACGTGGCTCTTGCTGACACTGTCGTAGTTCAAACGTATCTTTTTTACGTCGGCTCGCTCCTGCATCTCCGAGGAAGTGAAAAACGCCGCGGCGATTTGTTTCCATCTACGTCGCTTTGCAAACGACTGACACGGGCCGCCTTTTACCAACAATGACAGCTGGGTTGACTTCTGGAGTCTTAACCGGAAGACTCGCCGCACTTCCTAACAGGCATACCGGCGTATGAGACTAGTCCCATGCTGTCGCTGTAGCGCAACATATCTCATTGAATTTCGCACAGCTGCGATGTGTCCATGGCTATCGCGGCGATGAGAGGCGTCGATTCAGAAAATACGTCGGTGACATCAGCGCAGTAAAACCTACCGGCGCACCCCCAACTCGCCGCCGCTAACGCTCCCACTCTCCTACTGCCGAGGCAACTTCCGGTTCCTGTCCCAGCGTACGTCACGACCGTCAAAATTACGCCGCAACTTGTTTTGCGGTCAGTTGGAGAGAAAGAAAAAGTCGATATTTCATTTTTTTTTTGTGTAGAAGTTAATGAACCGAGACGAAAACGGATGTCTGTTCGGCATTCAGCGAACGTTGAAGGTTTAATGTAAACGTTATCTGGCAAAAGTAAAAAGGTCATTTCATGGTCCCTTTAATGGTATACCGAGTGTCCGAGTCGGCTCGAGAGAGTACCACATAAACTTCGTTTCACCCTAGCATAGATCATTGTTAGCATCGCACGCTAAAAGCGCGAGCTATAGCTTTGGACGAAGCCTGGGTGGCTGCACGAGCGATCGTGCAGCGACTGCTCCAGTCGAGGCAGTTGAGGCTAGCCGCTCGCGCTTGCACTGCCTTTGCAGTTTGTCCGTGCTAAGGTGAGACGAATTATAGTAGATCCACCAGCGATTACCTTTGGGGATAGGGAAAGGGGGGGGGGGGGGGGAGGCGCGTGCTTTGTCGTCTAAGTGGTATTGGCATGCCGCTTGGAGTGGGTCAAGCTAACGATGATTTAACGCGCGAGCCTTGTCATCTACGGTCCCTGGCGGATTGAGAAAGGGGAAGGCATCACTTCCGAATTCCCCGGTCTCAAGTAGAAGCTCGTTGCCTTTCGTCGTGCTTCGGCAGCGCGTCCTGCTTCAGCAGCCTAACAAATGTGATCAAATGATTGCAAAATTACTCCAAAAATTAATCGGTTACAAGTGATTTGATTACTTGTAATGAGTACACACCTGGGACTGCCTCCGTGTCTGAGGTAGGGCCGTTGCCTTCCTGGCATTTTGATGCGCTAAAGACGTACTTTGGAACACTTCCTCGCCGTGTAGTAATGAACAAGTTAAGAAACGCGGTGTTGTGGTGATTCCCGAGCACCTGACATCGCTCAGCAGCCAATGAAATTGCGTTATTTGCCAATGGCCGAAATAAAAAAAAAAATAAAACGAATCGCGTAGCAAGAAGCACGAGCGTAAGAAGCCACGCCTCCTTCAGCTGTCCGCGGCGATTGGGAACAAGATCCAACCGTCGCGCCCCTAGCGGTTAACTCTAGGACTGCGCCTTTGGGGAACAACAACAACAACAACAAGGACGCAGCGCTCGTCTGACGTTGCCGAACAGTGCGTCGTAGTTTCGCTGGGGTTCGTGTGCTCCCGTCGCCCGAGGATGGGCTCTCTTGTAACCATTCCGGCCTGCGTGAACAATGCAGCATCTGTCCAGCAGCTGCTCAGCACAAAGGTCGAAACGGGAGGGATCCTGGCTTGTCCCGTCGCGCCACGGTCACTCAGTTTATTATAACGATATTACAGAGACGGGACACTTAGTGGTTTCGCGTCGTCTACCGCGCTCCAAATCGACGCGGGCCGTTTTCGACTCTCCGCCAGAACGTTCCACGGGCCGCTGATAACAAAATAACATACGATACGATACGATACGAACTTTATTTTTCACCGCAAATACAAGTGGTGGATGGGAGGCCGGAGAAAAAGCTTCAGAAATGCAGCTTGACGAGGCTCCGGGCCCCCCATTCAGCAGCTACGACAAAGTACACATAATACAGTGGTCAAAAAGAGTAATTAAACTACATTACTAATTACTTTCCTGAAACTGCAAAAATGTAATTAAATTACATTAGAAATTACCGCAGACATTACATTACAATTCCTTTTCAAAAGTAATGAAATTACTTTGAAATTGCTTTGACATTACTTTTGAATACCTTGAGGCCGTAATTCGTGCTCATTTTAGTTACCGTATACACCAACACAGGGACAGAACGAGCGGGTTGGTAGGGATAATTAAACTTGAGGAAGAAAACGAGAAGGGACGGACAAACACAACAGTGTTTACGAAACAAGCCCTCGTTTGCCCACACAGCGGGTGTGCAGGAACTACATCCAAGAGAAGCGCTGCGCACGCGCAGTGCCGACAGCAGCGCTACCAGAGTTATGTGACATCAAAGAGCTGAGCTGGTCTATATGTACCGAAACTCAGATCTTCCTGTTTACTCCGCAACGACCTTATGTGCCTCAAAATGAACCATACTGAAAAGTCGTTTTGCTGGCGCACACGACTGAAGTGTTAAACATGATAAATAGCTTTTTAGATGGGACTCAGAAAGACAGTCGACTCACCGGTTTCGCTGTTCATTCAACTGTGAAGGTTTTTACTAAAAGGGTGATATGCTTCCGTCTTCCTGATTTAGAAGTTCTAGTCCGTGTTAGTTTGTTAAGTCGGGCAATGGCAGCTCGTTCTTACAAGAAGTCGTCAAGTGTGTAACGGTTTTCTTCCGCCTCGGATGCATTCTAATCCTATTCTCCTAAAAGCACTATACTCGGCGATAACTTTTCTTGGCAATGCAGTGGAGACGAGGAGAGTCCGCGCAAAGCTTTATTCGGCGTTCAAAATGGGAGAGGGAACGCGTGCCTCTACCCTCCACTGCATTACCAAGAAAAGTTGTCGCCGAGTATAGTTGACCTATTCTCCGTCATTCCTTTCAAGGAGAATTTTTCTGAAACAGCCGAAGAGCCCAAGTTTTTGCGTATTGTCACACAAAGGGCCTGAATAATTGCTAAACAGATGCGTCGCCAGTTGAGAAAGGGCGCGAGCTTCCTAAATTGTGTACTTTCCCAACAAACGGGGACAATATCTGTTTGTAGGCTTATTCGCGGATAAACTTCCCAAGGGAAGGCAGCGAGGCACACCGCGAGCGGCACCTGCTTTGCTCGAGGACGCACGAAACGTTTGGGGCTTTGACAAGGCATTTGGAATTATATATTTATTCCGGTCGTTCGTTGTTCACAATGGCCGAAGCTTATGGTTTGACCTTGCTTGACGAAAGTACAAGGCTGGGGATATGCTTGTCTTGTTCTCTCAGGTTTTAAATTATGGTTTAGCTCACTGATGATGTGCCCGTCGCTTTTTAGCCTATGAGCCGTTCATCCCTAAGGTGACGCACTGTCAGCTTAGGAATGAACGGTTTGTTGGAGCAGTCACACGTCTATCGTTCGCCACGTAACCATACTCTCGTTTATACCTACGCGCAGAGGATGGGACAGGTGATTAAAGGAAGGTGCTTGATAGGTTCTGGTTAGCTCGCAGCTCCCACCGCGCTGTCAGCTTAGGGATCAATGAAGTATAGTATCGTGATGATGCGACGCCGTGAACCTCTCGTGCCTGGATTTCGTAAGCCGTTGCCTTCCAGCGATGTCTACACGTAAGCTTTTCTCCTTCGCCTTTCCAGCCCTCCTTTGTGCGTCTGTTCAGCTCTTCGTACGAGGCCTTGCGCTCAGGTGGCCGTCGTTTATTTCCTCCGATGCTCTTTCACAACATTTCGCTGTGGAGAATAACTTATTTTTATTTTTAAAGCTCGCAAACATACTTTCTAATTTGGAACAAAAGTTATTTCAAACGTAATGAGTAATTTGCTCAAAATTACTCTCTGAAAGTAATTCATTACATTACTAAATTAGTAGCCTAGAGAAGTAATTCATTACATTACTCATTACTCCAAAGAGTATTTTAATTACTGTAATTTCGTTACAGTAATGTCATTACTGCCATCTCTGCATATAACATATACAGCATCAGCAACAAAAACAAAAAAAAAAAACTGGCCATGCAGTTTCAAAGCTCGTTGATCCAATGCAATTTGTATGCAAATAAAAAGTTCAGCAGAAGAATTCCGAGATGCACGATAACCACGTACAATGAGAAACAGCAGACAAGTAAATGCCTAAACGAGATTGCCACTAGTATGAACCCACTTAGTTTGTGACATAGGCATTAAATAACCCTAACACAGCCTGCACTGCACATTTAAGCATACTTTGCTCCTGCTGATTTAAGTAACAATAATGACCAAAATAACAAGAACTGAAAGCCAACCGACGGACTAATGCAGGTTTTACATTCATGTCACGCTTAACATGCAGGTTTTAACATGACCACTATTATAAAAAGCACATATGAAATGGCTGACAAAAGACTGCTACAAGCAGACTGGTGGCCGGTGTACCTGCGACCCACTCATCACAAATGATTCCACCAATGCTTGGCATGCAATCTGCCCTGCCTAATTAAGTACATCTTACAGGGTGTCTACCAAATGACTTCTTCCAAAGTCCATGATTTTTCCAGGTTTTCCTTGACTATTTCGATAAAATTACCTGGTTGTTCCTTCCTTCGAAGGATGACATTTTCGGCAATGCTATTCAGCAGAGCCGTGGCGACACCTTATCGCCGGGCTTCGTTACGCACTACCGTGCCACTTTCACTTGTCACTTTCCCTGATTTAGCCAACCTTTTGACAGTTTCCCTCATAATTCACAGACTTTTCCAGGTGATCTAAACTTCCCTGAGAATTTCAGGCTTGCCAGGTTGGTAGACACCCTGATCTCAATCTCCTTCACGTTTCACATATGTGTGAAGCAGAAACAATGTCCCCCAAAAAAAGGAAGTTGCATCCAAGATGAGTGACCTAAGAGAGTATTTACAAAGATCAAAATGGGAGCTTACAGATTCCACATGACCATAATATGAAAAAACAGACATGACCATCTAAAAAAACAGTCACTACAATAGACCAGTAGAGGCGTAGAGTGCAACCTACTTGCTTCAAATAATCTCAACAAATGGCAGTGTGCAGTCTGCACGGCGCAATAAAATCCCAATAAAATTATTTTTACTCTTGCAGATATCTTATGAAATGCAACATAAAGGCTGAAACACATCACCAGAATAATGTTCTACCCACTGAACTTTTCAAGCTGTACACCAGAGACGCGAGAATGAAAGCGAACTTTATCCAAGTTTTTATATACGAAACGGACATGCCAGCACAATCGAATCCTGCAAAACATTTTTTAAAACCGTGCACGACATTCTGGAGTGCAAAAATTAAAATTAACAACAACCTGTCGTCTCGTGGAACTCGGAAGAACTTTGCTCCTGGCTTCTTGCGCGTTTTTCCACTGTTTCCGCACCAGGCTACGCAACAGCAGTTGCCGTAGCCAAACATCCTGGCGGCATCAGCTGGGAAACCAAAAGAGCACAAGTCAATTTGAGATTACGCGAATTCAGTGCCTTCATTTCATAGGAATTTGGAAACCAAAATTGTTGAAGCGAAAATAAAGAGGTGTGATAAAGAAAAGCCTTCACGGTATTGTCACACCCCATTTCTTTGTATCTTCCACGTGAGCGCGCTTTGCTTAGGATGACCTCGCCCTAAGGAAAGCGCGCATGAAGGCTACCTGTTCCCTGCTTCATACCTGGCGCCAGGTACAACGCTGTCAAAGCTGCTGGCGCGAAAGCCACGCGCGCGCCACCAGCATTGACAGCGATGCACATGAGGTATGAAATTTAGTATGCCTTGAGTGCCTTGACTGGCGCTCTCGCTGCACGAGCGCACGCGCGCACGTGCAACTGCCGAGGCTTCATCCAGAACAATTAGCTCGCACTTTAGCCAGTCCGTCCAACTATTAGCCCCGTGCGCGACCGAAAGCGTCGCTGTGGTCGCCTTCCACGATTGGCCGAACGCTGACTATGACGTCGGAAAGGGGATTTTCATCGACGGAAATAAGAGAATGAAAGAACTTTAATTTTGACGGTGTTGGCAGTGTTCCTTTAGAGCGCAATGATTCAAGCTTCCACCATGCTAATAACAAACACCATCTAACTTGTTGTTTGCAAGGTAATGACGTCACAAAGGGGAACCACAGGAGGGCGCCACCAAAACTTCTCGCCGCTAATAGCCAAAAGCAAGCGAAAAACGGTGTCAGTAAAACGACTCACCTTTCTAACAACGGAAGAATGACGAGAAGCCCGCACAGGCCATTCAGGCGCAGCCCAACCGACCTTTCGCGCGACGTGACCGGTAAGCCACCGTCCGCCCAGTCGACGGCCCCAAGGCCATCCACTGAGCCGCAGCTAAAGCCGCAGCTGTTCAAATTGTTTTTAAAAGTATTTGGAGTGGCTATTAATTTTGAAAATGTTAGGTTATAAAGCAGAGTTATTTATCAAGGGGGAAAATATGATAAATGTCTAAATTAGGTGTGACTTGCAGTGCCACTGAACGGTCCGTCGTAGTCCCTAGCTCCAGGGCCGCGAATCGGCTTGAGTGGCCACTCTTTTCGTTTACTGGTTTACTCTATGGTTCTGTCGCGGATGTGCGGTTTGCTTGCTTTTGTTAATGAAAAGTGCTCAAGGTAAGACGAATAACGCGTTCGAATTTATTTTCCAGGTAAGGCTATTTTCGGAAAATGCATTGGACCGTATTTTGTGTTGGTTTGAATATGCTAATAAACAACGTAAACGTTCATTTGACGCTGTGTCTTGATGCGCCGTTGCACGGAAACTCGGTAATATTGACGATTGTCCTGTCCGCGCTGAACAGACCAAGGCCAGGGTATGAACGCGAATTCGGTAGCCGGTTGGACACTCCCGCAGAGCATGATCCCGATTGATGTTTTGTTTGCGTAGCTAGATCAGGGTGCACGTTGGCTGACGCTCGCTTCGGCCGACAAAACCTTGATCGCCGAGCGCGGCCGAACTTCCCGTGGTAATGTGTATCGAATACATTTTATAGGAAGTTCGTTACGAAGGGCAGAACAAACGTATGGCCGTATAAAAGTATCGCAACCGGCGGCGTCGATTCGCCGAGCTCTATATTTTGCGTGTGCTGATGACATTTTTGTCGGTTTTTATAACAGTAGCTGCGTTTGCACTGCCAAGCGAAGGGCTCGATCGCGTTGCATCGCTTCGAACAGCAGTGCTGATGTGTACAGTCACTCGCTTTTCCTTCAACGACCTTGTCAAGGCTTCTTCAATACCGACGTCAAATAAAAGCGATAGTGCTCGCCATCGTCTGCTTCCAGTTTATTCGGAAACCGTCTGGCACAGGGGAGGAATCGGAAATTGCGTAGGAGCAGGTTTGGAGCCGCGGTTGTTTTTTTTGCTGTTCAGTAGGCGCTCCGAGGACTCCGACTCGAATGACTCCGTTCGGAGCTGAGGGAGCCGCTACTGAACGCGCCCAATGGCTAGTCTGGTTTGCTATGCCTTGGGGTAGCTAATTATAAAGCAAGCATTCATATGCTTTAGAGTCTCTTTATCAAACAGAAGTTCACTTGTTCGAAAAGGTGAAATAAAACTGCATTATTGTTAATATAGTTCGTAAAAATAATTATTTATCGCGATTATCTTGCTCGCGTCGCCTGCGTCTCCTTCGTGTTCTCAACGTTTTTGCGTTCAGCACGTTATATGGGAGTGAACTTGAAAACCTGTGAGCAGGCGACATGCAGGCCGAATAGGACATATAAAATGCACGACCGTCGTTTTGGTCTAAGCGTTAGAAACGCTAATGTTAGACGCTAAAAAAATATGCATGATTTTTTTTTAGAAAAATTGTTCGCGTGCTAGATTTCAGGTACAATCGGTCGGAATTCGAATCTTGAAAGGCATACCAAATGGGCTGGTTCTTATGGCCGTTCCCTCTATAATGTTTAAGCAAAGACTTAAAAATCCCTAAAAATGGTTCCCGGACATTTCACCAAACGCCGTCTTATCGGACGCCGTTTCATCGAACTGCTGATGGCCGTTTCATCGAATCTATTTATCGCTAGTTTCTTTAGGTATGAAAACATATAAGGTGCCTTTCTGGAGGGGCCTTTTTCCGGTTGATGACAACTCTTACGTTTTATCGCGCATTCTTTCGCTGTAATTTTGAACGCTTAACTAAAGGCCGATACTTTTTTATAGCGCATATTTTGTTTAGATTACCTTTAATTTCCTCAATGTAAAAAAACAAAAAAGGATAGTGAAGCTGAATGGTAAATTTGATGGTTTAACCCCGCATGTCTTCAGCAGTGCTTTCGCCCTATATTCCCTTTCATGGAGATCTGTTTTTTTTTTACACTTGAATTTGAGGGTTGGGGCCTTTTCAAACAAGGTCGTTCCAATTGAGCTACATTCCTTGTACACTTTGCCCTTCCAGTAGAATCTGCTGTCGATTCGCTTATCAACGACATAAGCGTAACCCCCCAAACCAGATCTTGGGCCTTCCTTGTGCTGTCTCCCAATCTCGATTGCGGACTACTGGCAACTGATGATGGTGTCCATCCTATATAGGGCACACATTTCCGATCACGAAATGATGATATTTGAATATCCTGATCCTGAGAGATTTCCGAGTTTTGTGTATTGTGCCTTAAGTGGCGGACAATAAAATGAGCTTTGTAGAACGATAACCCAATTGTCTACTGAAACCGTTTAGTTGTTGCTCATGTTTGTAAGGGGACAAGGACCAATTTGCCTCGTGTGTCGGTGGAGAGAGATTAAAGCGGCTGAGGGAAACAGACCCGCATTGAATTCTATGCCATCTTGTAAAGACGAACTTTTGAACAAAAGCCCCCGACTGGGAAATGACTGTGCATAACAAACGCCCCAAAAAGGTTCTAAACACAATTTAGGTCTTCAAGGTCAGGCCCGATGTACAGTTCGAGGTCAACTAGAAATAGGAAAATCAATTGATCAAGCCATTGAATTAGTTTTTATCTTCCTATCGCGTTTAGTATTGCAAAGGGAAGGGACTTATACTTCGTTTCACCACAATTCAAAGCGCAGCGGATGCTGCGGCCGATGGAGCCCATAGAAGAAGCGCAATAAACGTAACGTCACGGCATTGGTCATCGCTTTGTGTCTGCACTATCACCGACCAAACCAACCAAGCGCAGAATATGCACGCGGACCCTGTAAGCTTGGATTTTTTAAAACATTTATCTGCCTAAAAACCCGACAAAATATCGTCATCTTTGCACACACAAAATACAAAGAAAAAAAAAAAAAAACGCCCTAAAACTAAGAAGGTTGAAATGACAAACCAGAAACCTTAAATACATTACACTTCGGAACACTGAGGGTATGAAAAATGTCACGCAAATTCATCGTTGCCTGGTTGAACTTATGTAAGCCATTTTACTCCGAATAAACGCCGTTTTATTGAAAAAAAGGGACGTTTCATCGAACTGCTGACGGCCGTTTCAATGAACAGCGTTCGATGAAATGTCCAGTCCACCCTAAAAATAGGGTGGTGGAGAAAAACAAAAATAACGAAAAAGCTCTTTACAGGAACAACCTGCCAGTCACGGCGGCCGTCAGGAATTAAAAAAAAAATATATTCGAGACGTGAATAATTAACTAAGACTCACTAATCAACTTTTTAATTAGTGAAAATAAACGTATGGTTCAAATTAGAAACGTGCTGAGCATCACCGACTATTTCCAAGGGAACTAAGTTTAGAAAGATAAACACGAAATCAACTTTGTTACGTCACGCCGCGGTGATGGCGGATCGAGCGCACTTCCGGTCTGGGGCTGTGGGCGAAAGTAACCATGCGAGTCGTGCATTCCTGTGTTGTATTAAAAGAAACTAAACAAAACTGCCTTCTCGTCAAAACGCCGCGATTGGGGCTGTACCAAAAGAGTTGGCATCAGCTTTAATACACTCCAAAATTGGGACTGCAGTGGTGCCGCGGATGATAGTAGTAAATACGATATAGAGGAATGCGGTAAAAAGATTTTGGGAGCATATTAAAGCGGAAGGGAGAAAGACAGAGGGTTCCTAACACTTGCTCATCACACAGGAGGGGAGAAGAGTAGAGGGGGAAGAGGCACGGGAACATATTAAGCAGGCAATCGAAGCGGCTTTCTCCCAGCTTCGGCAGGGTGGGACAATGGATAGCACTGACAGCAGAAGTGTAGTGGAGGAGCAGAATTTTGTAACAATGAAGACGACCACAAGAGAATGGGACAAGGCAGAAAATAAGTTTCTAGCAGGTACAGCGACAGGCCCCAATGAAACACCTATGGAACTCAAAAAGACATTTGGAAAAACAAAGAAAGTAAAATTACGGCATGTGATTAATCAAATAATTATGGGAGGAGAGGTACCCAATGATTGGAAACTAAGTAAAATGAGACTAATATATTATGGCAGAGGAAACAAAGACAAGTCGTATCGCCCAAATCAAAGTCGTATCACTCAATAACGGTAACTCATACAGATCAGCTATGCAGATAGTAAAGCGGAGAACCGAGGAATGGGCAGAAGATATGCAAATACTGGGTGAGCTCCAAAAGGATTCCAAAGATGCAGAAGACTGGAAGATAACTTATTCGCCACCACACAATGTATAGAAATATCAATGAGAAACCGAACTCCTTTATGGTTAGCTTATTTGGACATCAAGGGAGCGTTAGATAATATGAGCAAAGAAAACGCTGGGGTCAGCTGAAGGAGTATAATTTAGATGAAAATTTTGGTAGGTTTCTTCAGCAGGCGCACACAGAGAATAACGTGGTTATAACAAGGGAAGCAGAAACTACACAATCCGCATCAATAAAAAGGGCCCAGGCAAGGCTGTCCACTGTCACCTCTACTCTTCGTGATAAATCTCAGTAAATTGTAAAAGAAATTAGAGCAGAGCAACCTAGGTTTTGATGTGAGTTATATGGAAGGAGGGAGAGATGTAATACAGGTAATACCAGGACTGATGTATGCGGACGAAATAGTACTTACTCCAGATAACCAGAATACATTACTGGAACTAGCTGGAATATGTGGGGAGAAAGGAAACACCTTGGGGTGAGTTTGAGAAGTGACAAGTCTGAAGTAATGGTGTTTAACGGCGAAAAGAGGGAAGCCCTGAAGGTATAAGTCATCGCAATAAACCACGTAAGAAAATGCAGATGTCTGGGAGTCTGTTTCAATAAGGGAAAGAAATATCTAGATGAACATTAGAGAATATAACTAGAAAGGAAAAATAAATTAATCTTATGAAGTCAGGGAACTATGGAACTATTATAGATATGACGTGGTCAGAGGTATATAGAATGGAGTGAAGGTACCAGGACTGCCTTTTGGCAATGGGTACTTTGCATTAAATCATAGATTAAATATAGATTAGAAATTCGATAAGGAAGCGTAGGAAGATTGGCGCTGGGAGCTCATAGAATGACGCTGAATGCTTGAGTACAGGGGACATAGGCTGGTCGCCTTTTCATTTCATTTCATTTCATTTAATATACCCTTATAGCGCCCGGTAGGGGCTTTACATAAAGGGGGGGGGGGGGCAAAACAACAATACAGATACAAGTCAACAAGAGTTAGGAATCTTTTCCTCCTTCCGCTTTTTTTACATATTGTAAAGAGTGGCAATTGCGGAACGAAGTCTAATGGGCTCTTTTACTGTTACGATGTCGTCGGGAGGGAATTTTAGTCGGATATAGATAACTGTAAGAGAGAAAATTTGAGTGTTAGTTCTAGGAGTGGAAAGCTCAAGTTTCTGTCAGACGTCTGTGGGTGCCGAGACGTGGTTAGCAGCTGGGCAATATTTTCTTTTTTTGAGGGTGAATGATAATACAGGTGATGAAGGACAGTTAGTCGTCTTATTTTACGTCGGTCAGCAAGAAGGGGTATATTAGTTTGTAGTGTTAGTGTTGTTATACTTGTACGGGTATAATTGCGGACAATGAAGCGGGTGGCTCGGTTTTGAATGGCTTCTAACTTGTCCATAAGATATGACTGATGCGGGTTCCAGATGAGAGATGCGTGTTCCAGCTTGGGACGAAGAAGAGATGTGTATGCAATCGGTTTTGTTTCCCGTGTTGCCAGGTGTAAGTGGCGTCTTCGAAGCCTAAAGTTTGATTAGCCTTTGTCGTGACGTGGTTAATATGTGGTTCCCACGAAAAGGTTGGGCGTAAAATGAAGTCCAAGATATTTATATGTATGAACATTTCAATGGGGACTCTGAAAAAGGTGTAGTTAAATTACGTTTATGTGCGTTTATTATTGAAGTTCAGATATTTTGTTTTTGAAACGTTAATTTACAACTGCCACTCTTCACACCACGTCTCAAGACACATCAGATCACTCTGCAAAAGCGTGCAGTCATCCAGGCCCTCGATTTCCGGTATAAAGCACAGTCGTCGGCGTATAATCTTATCGTGAACTAAATACAAGTAGGCAAGTCGTTGACATATATATATATAAAAAAAGCAGTGGACCAAGCACGGTTCCCTGAGGCACGACCGATTTTACGTGTTGGATACCGCACAATTTCTAAGTGGCTCGTGATTGGACCTGGCGGTCCGTAACTTTTGCCTTTAGTCCATCGTAGGGTGAGACGAAGTATAGAAAGGAAGCCTGCAATCCATTTCGTTACAAACGTGTCTATTCCTAACAAACGAAGTTTTAACATAAGACGGTGATGAAGTACTTTGTCAAAGGCTTTTTTAAAATCAATAAAAATGGCGTGCGTTTTTAAGCGGGAATGCCGATTTTTATGAATATCATTGCTGAATTCGAAAAGTTGCGTTTCACAGAAGTGGGATCGCCGAAAACTGTGCTGGTTTAGAAAAATAAAGTTGTTAATGCATAAATGATTAATAACGTTAGAAAATACTATATGCTCCATGAGCTTACTAAGGACCTGTAGTTACCAAATTCATTATTTGAACCATTTTAGTGTATTGGAATTATCTGCGCGTGCTTCCAATCATCGGAAATTTCGCCCGTGTCTAAGGATGTTTGAAAAATCAGGAAAGAAGGGCTGAGCACTCATGCTTGCATAGTTTAAGAAGTTTCATTGAAATTTTATTTGGGCCGGGAGCGGAGTTTGAGTGCTGTGTGTCAATAAGTTTCAAAACGCAGTTGCAGAAAGGTTAGTTGAGGCATCTCATGATACATACTATAATCAGGGTAGTAATCCGGAAGAGGAAACATGTCCCCTGAGAAGACTTCACTAAAATATCGACTGAACCCCGCCTCGAGAGGACTCAACTTGTTTCCAACGTCACAGGAAAATGAAAAAGACTCCCTTCCTTGTTTCGGATTAACCACAGTCCAAAACTTTTTGGGATTGGTCCTCATAATGTTACCAAGGACTTCATTAAAATACTTCCTTTTTGCGTTTTTTACTTCGAGCTTGGTTGTTAGATTACATTGATCGTATTTCTCCCATGCATCTTGGGATCTAGATTGCTTGGCAGTCCCTATAGAGACAATGCTTTTTATTGAGAAGTTTGTTTCAGTCGTGCCGAAAACCACGGCTTTTCAACGCTAGAGTGTATGTTTACTTTAGGAATAAAAAGATCTGCCAGTTGAAGTAATTTGAATTCAAGTAAATTACAATTTTCATTAGTAGAGCTAGAAGCGAAGTCACCTAAATAGGAAGTAGAAAATGATATTAAATTTGAGCAAATCGCATCAACATTTGCTTTGGGATAATTTAAAATGGTTTTAGTCAACGGGTTATATTTGCATGTTGAAATGGTCATTTCAACACTTACAGACGCATGATCACTGAAGAACTGCATTAGGTGAACCCCCATTACACATTCGGGTTTTGAAGTGAAAAAGAGGTCTAAAACAACAGAACCACGAGCTGGATGATTATTCATTTGACAGAGGGAGAAAGCACTTGTTACATCTACAAAGTCGGACATTGTTTTGGAAGAGTGCGCCAACTTTCAAAAGACATGGGTGCAGGAAAGACCGGCCAGACAATATCAGGAAAACTAAAGTCTCCAGCGAGCACGAAAATATCATTACGGTAAGTTCTAACAAGCTGTTCTATGCATTCTTGAAGTAAACTAGAAAAATGCAAAATCCCGGGAGGTTTGTAGGAAGAGATAACCAGAAGGCAAACAGTCGGTGTTCTTATCCGCGCCCATACTTCCTCAAAACTTGAAATTATATTGCATTTTTCAACATTAAAAGTCTTTTTGATAGCCACCAGAAACCCTCCCCCTCTACGTTCGGCTCGATCTTTCCGAACAATCAAATAATTGTCGCTCATAATCAGTTCACAGCAGGAATTTCCTCCCTCAACCACGTTTCACTAACAATGACAACGTCAGCTGTACTCAATTGCATAGCAAAAAATAACGCATCTTGTTTTGCATACACACTTCTCGCGTTTGCAATAAAAAATTCAAAGTTCTAAAACAAGGCTTGCATATCGCTTGAGGAGAGGGGAATGACTGCCGTTTTTCCACGAGCTATGATAAGAAATGTTTGACGCAATTGGCTTGCTGATCAAAAAAATAACGCGAACTTCCTAAGAAAAGTTTATCATGGCGTAGTTTGAAGGGCTGTCCTGATTTTT